>OZ038481.1:113185090-113340090 GCA_964036315.1 Acanthosepion esculentum
GAAGTCAGTTACACAGGGCGGTATTTCGTGGGAAGAAGATGCTTGAGAGGAACACAATGTGAATGTAGGTGGTTTACTATTATGTAAGTTTCATGGCGTGATCTTGCTGAGAATCTTTGCAGGGAATGTAGTTTATCCGAGCACTTTCCGTTGAAGTAGAGGTAGAGAAGCGAGAGGGTTGCCACAACCCGTCTGTGGGAGAAAGATGGAAGGGTGGAGAATAATTCGTCACTCACAAGGGGCAGGAGACGCTTTCGAACTCTATCACGAGTGAAGAGTGAGACCTGGGCTGCTCGCGTCCGAATATGACTACATTATTTCATTCTAGGCCTGATCAGGCTCTTGTAAAGTTAGAGGATAGCAGGAGAAGTCAGGTACTTACAGGAGAATTACAGGGAGCCGACAATTTACCTGCATCATTAGCAATGGATCATATGTACGTGTTCCTCTTGAGGATGGTTACGAGTTTGAGGCCCAACAGGCATTCATGGCACGAGAGAACCTCCGTTCATCCTGATTAGTTCGGGGAAAGGTTGGTAATGATGGAATCTAACTTGCTTGTTCTTCGAGGCATTTAATGTAAACAGACAGTCTTTGCACTAGTGGGTAGTTGGCGCAAGATCGGAAGAGAGATCAGTCGAGAGTATTAGAGTTGCGCCCGTATATATTCGTATCATCGGCATAGATGTTTACAAATGATCTGAATATATTCTCAGGCAGATCATATATGACGATAAAAAGAGACTGGTCGGAGGAGTGATCTCTGCTGGACGCATGCACTGATCTCGAGTGCTGCGGAAGACTGGCCATTGAAAACAACATTCAGGGACCTACCTGTTAGGAAGGATTTTCTGCTCGAGAAAACCTTTCAGTACTAAGCCTTAATGTCACACCTTGTCGAAGGAATAGGCAATATCTAGCGCTATGGTCCCTTAGGTGGGTTTGTCTTCAAGAGCTTCACTGATACTGTGTGATGGTAATTAGGATGTCGGCAGTAGATCGGGTCGACCGAACCGCATACTGCTTGTCGCTGAAGAGGTTATCCATTTCTAGGGGCTCCGCTATCTTCTTATCGATTATGGCCTCAAAAGTCTTGCAGGTGATACTAAGGAGACTGATGGGTTTGTAATCGGAGGGGAGAGATCTCACGCCCACCTTCTTGAAAACCTGGCATATGCTTCAAACTTTCCACAACCATGAGATGGATTTTTCCTTCAAGCAGTTGTTGAACAGTTTAGCTATGACTGCGGATAATTCCGGGTTGAAGTACCTCCGTACAATCACTGACATTTTTTCTAGACTTGTGGCTTTCTTCCCGTGCACTGATGATAATATTACTGAGGTTGCGCTCAGTGACACGGGGGTACTTGAGGATGGGATGGTCTTTGTTATCTAACGTTAAGTTAGAGGCTATGCGATTCATTTATCTATCGAAGAAGTTATGGCCTCGTGGTCATTTATAATTGAAGGCACAGTTACTTGTTGATCTAGAATTCACGGGATTCAATTAGTTTCTTTTCAACCTTCGTCTGGACTGCTGATGCGTAGATACACTTGGCGTTTTCTAGAACTATTTTACAGCGATTGCTGACAGTTCTGAATTCAGTGAGTGCCAAATTACTTCGGTCGTTGCGATAGATATTGAAGTAGTGGTTTCGGTGAGTCTAACAATTTTTAAGGCAGCATGCCTGAAGAAAGTTGGGAGGGTAACTTCCATCATATAGGATAGAAAGCTGTCCCAGTCTGCTTTTGCATAGCGAGAGACCGTGCTATGGAACGTTACATCAGGGGAGGCCTTAGGTTTGGCATCAATCAGGACACTGATTAGGGCCTGGTCTGACGTGCCTGGTGGAGGTAAAATTTTTGATAGGCATTTATCAGGAGAGGGGGTTACGAAGAGGTCAAGGGTTTCGCCTGATGCCCCGTCGTGTCCGGGAACTGGGTACGTTCTCCGATGATATAGGTTAGTTCATACGCGATGGAAAATTCTCTGTAATATTTCCTTTCAAAGTCGGTTTTGTTGGAGTGGACTAGTCACTCATTATGGTGGATAATGAAGTCACCGCAGATACGAAAGGTGGCTGCGGGAAAATTGCGTTAGGTTATTATCGATCTTAGATATTTGATTCGAAGATTACCGTCCCTTTGTCCTAAAGACTGTAGATAGCAAAGGCGAATGTGTTCCTGTGGATAACAGCCACGCGGTAGCACACATACGGGAGATCGGGTTCTTCATTTCTTTTGCGTCTCTGCCACAGGAAGACTCGGCATACATAGGTGAGTAACCCGGGACTATGACCTCCCCTAGTGTGCATGGTGCAATGATACCGGTTTCAGAAAGTAGCAGGAGGATTTGTTTAGATTGAAGAAGATGGAATGTTTGAACGTAGACCCTCTCACTTTGGTGTAGGAGATGGCATAAAATGGGCCTACTTTGAATTTTATGTTAGGTTTGATAGATTTGTTCATTTGTATTTTCATTGATTTCATATTTGCTTTGTTTGATGGAAGAATGGTGGGCAGAGAGACAGACACACTCACAGGAGTTGCATCTATAATAATAAAAATAAAAATCTTTAATCATTTTTATTTTATCTCCAAACACTTTGGTGTTGATAAACCTGGTAAGATTAAAATAAATCGTAAAGATCCAGAAAAAAAACTACCTAGGTTTCACCAAAACGGATCTTCAGGGTAAGCTATTCCCGCTCTACTTAGCGTATTGAGCCCTCTACGTTTTAGTCTTACTGAACGCTTGTTTTTTTCTTCTTTGGACTAAAGATTTAAGGCACTGGATTATTTGTTTCGCCCTGTTCGGGTGTTTTTAGTTCTTTCTCTTTGTATTTCCATTTTGTTCGTAGGGTACCGATTCGTTTTGACATATCTACAAGTTGAGCTATTTGAGTTTTTTTCCAAATGACAATCGAGTATTACTATTAGTATATATATATATATATATATATATATATATATATATATATATATATATATATATATATATATATATGTGTGTGTGTGTGTGTGTGTGTGTGTGTGTGTGTGTGCGCGCGCGCACACGTATCATTTGTTTCATAAACTATTTTTTAAAAATATAAACAGTTTTTATCGTAAGGCACTTAATTATATAATTAATCTTAACCATATACAACGAATTGTATTCGTTGAAATTTTCCAATCAAATTTTCAATCGTAACCCCTTGCACCTACGTGGTATTGATATATATAGTAGACAGTGAAGTGCACCTCGCTTTAACAGTTGCGAGGGAATCGTGAGTTCGATCCTGACGGGGTGCCCCATTCTTTTGACCCTATGTCACATCTAAGCTATGCTTAGAAAATCATGTTCTGGGAACGTCGACGCAGTATAATGGTTAGCAAGCAAGAACAATTACGACTGCGTCGTGAGTTGGATCCTCACTGGGTGCTCCATAGCTTCGACCTTGTGCCATATCTAAGCTACGTTTGGAAAATAGCTATAATAGCCATTGAAATGATCCGTTCTAGGTTTCACGAATTCTATAAGAAAAAATGCAATGATATTCGACTACATACTCTGGTAAGATACATAATGTAAAAATGACTAAAATGGAATATTACAACACGTTTACTGACTCCAGATTCTGAGGTTGTTCTTTGATTATTCGAAGTCTAAATCGTTAACTCGGCAAAAGTATACAATAGAAAAATCATTCATTTGCATTTGTAAATTCAGATGTGATAGCTTCTATTTTGGTATCTCGTCTACAGTCACACTTTCCCAGACGTGCTGTAGGTTCCCTTTCTATTTTCTACAAGTATTTTCATGATAACTCCTCATGATGAAAAACTGCATGAATGTAAGCATGCTACTAGGTTGGCATCTCAGTCAAACCCTTTTACTATCGAAACGGTTTAGTGTAGTCGTCTCTTTTAGTTCAACAGATTCTTATCTAGGACTTCTTGTCAGTGGAACTCCCTTCCTCCTACTTGAGTCTTGATAGATATAATCTTCAAATATTCAAATGTAATGTTAATCGGAATCTTCTGATGCCTTGATCCTGATCCCCGTCCTTCTCTATATCCTTTCCTCAAATACCGTCTTTACTCCAGCTCCCACTTTCTGTAACACTTTGCAAGCACTCACGCCTTGCTTGGGGTCATATGCATAAAAAAAATGCTTATTTTTGTCCCTGCATTTATTTCTGAAAATATATATGCGTATCTATGCGCGCGTTTTTAAAGTGTGCCATAAAAATTTGCATTTTAAATCTAAAAAGCAAATAGAAAGAATATAAGGAAAGGAACGATAATGTTAAAAAAAAAGGAAAAAAAACACGAAAACCCTTTCTCGTGAAAGGAAAATAAAACAGAACGATTTTAGGGTCACTTTCAGATGAGGAATTATTATAATTATATAATTTGCTAGTCAGGCCAGTGTGTTTCAGTCGTTTTACTCTCCGGCCTAATTCAGGTGTCTAGCATTGTACCAGTGATCTTCGTTTAATGCACGGGGGTAGCTTATTAACATTTCTCTTCCTAAGATTAACATTTATTTTATAACTGTTAACACTCGTAATTTTTACCTACTTTTTTGTACCGAGTCTGTCTATTCCATTGTATCAGATCATGTGCTTTCAACACTACCATACACCGGGATTATGATAGCAACAACCGGGGACACGTGGCCTAGAGAATTAAAGCCTTTAATAATATCCGTTTCCGTTCATTGGTCTTGGGAATACAATGAAAACACTCGCGTTCGTTCAGTAAAAGAAACGGATAGCGATATATGATAAATGTAGTATTATTTAATATGAATAATATCCATAAATCCCGATTTATTGATTTGTTATTTTACGTCTTATCAACCTTTTGCAGGTCATTTTAAGCAAGAAAATATGTTTAATTGCAACAATGTTTATGATTGATTGATACAAATCCTTGTAATTAACCTAAATTTGGATCATGAAAAAGTGCATTCCTATCTTTGCAAGAGTATTTTTCGCATAGGTCTCTCCGATTTACAATTCTTAGGCGTTATCCATTAAACCACGAGTTCATCCAAACTTACAGCACCTAGTATTTCCAATCAGTTACTCATCTAGGTATTGACCAGGTTTGTCCTTGCTTAACTTCGATCATTGCATGAGAACCAATGTTTCAACGTGATATGGCCATAAATCCCATAAATCGTGAAATCGGTTTGAAATGTATACGGTTTAATGCTTGAAACAATTTATCTAATCTATAATTTCATCTTAAATATTTAAAATATGTTTTAAATAGAGATGTATAACGTAAACAAGTGCTATTATCCATTACACCAACCACATATCCAAGCTTAGACCACGTGGTATTCCCAAGCGGTCACCTGTCTGACAGGCTCGAAGTTACTTTCAACCTGTTGTGGACGTAAGCCTAGCTTTTAATTACTTTTACGAATAAAATATATTATAGATAATACTGTCTTAAGAAAAAAATATTTTTCAATGAATAATGAACTTTTACAATATTTGCTGTTTTTAAATTTTAATTATAATAATATATAAACCTTTAAATAATTTAAATTGCTGTATTAATTTATGTTGTAAGGGATATTGTTAAAAAATTATATTTATTAATTATAAGTTATTATAATTCTGCGATTCCCGGTATTTAAAAATCATTCTGATTTGTGTGTGCGTGCGCGTGCGCGTGTGTGTAAACTTGACATTTTTTTAAAATACGAAGCTTCATATATATTATCCGATAATAAAAGCGGTAATTATAGTAAATTTAAAACTTATTGGTCATTTTCTAACATTACCACAATAAGTATCTTTTTAGTATGATAAATTTAATAAAATGTTAGTAGCTTGAAAATATTACAAAATCCTGGTTTGTTAAAAAAAGTAGAGAAAATAATAATTTCCTTTGGGGAAATGTCTACAACGACACCCTTCGGCACCGGTACGTTTTTATATATATATATATATATATATATATAAGTATAGGTGCGATTTAAATATGTGATCTATCTTCCGAGTATGATCTACAAAGCAACGCAGAGAGTTAATCTTCTTTAAGGTAGCTCACATATTTAAGAAGAATAATGTACGTTAATCACATACTTAAGTAGCGCCTATAATGTGATTCCATATATTCATCATTAAATTCATTTTATCACCATCATTAATGAAATATTTTTTTATGACTCTACATCTTTAAGGGAACTCGGTTCTTTGTACCATAATAACGACATATCACATATTATATAGTGTCAAATGATTGCTAATATATTAGGTCTTCTTTTTCGGTCTTAACATTTTTGGATATTTAATGATTTTAAAAAATTCTGTTTCAACAATGGCGCTAATTTATACCCTTGTAAAAATATAAATCCATTTACATTTAAAATGTCATTGTCGGATGGTACGTTTAATTTATTTTTTTATTATGAAATATTTTTCATGGCATGAATCAGACGTCTAAGGAGTGCAGGACTAAGAAATAACACTTCACGGAACAATGCCCCAAATTAGTCGTGAGTATGAATGGCCTAAATATCTTATTAAATATTGTCAGTTGAATTTTTAGTAAGAGTAAACAAAATTAAAAGAATGATCCACTAACTTGATATTCTATAGCACTTGATCTTTAGCAGATGATATTCTTTCATTTACACTTTCTATTCTCTCTCATAACATTTAAAACGAAGAAGTTCAGACATTTTATTTCCTCTTTACAAAATAGGAGTAATGGAATATACGGGCTAAAATAATATAACGTATTTTCTTGTAATACGAGAAATGTAAAAATAAACAGGCAAAAATCGACTTATACGGGGTGTTTCATTAAGATGGATAAAAGTCAGCAGTAAATAAATCCGTGTTATTGGTAAAATTTATTTATTTCTATATTGGAGAATATTATTGAAGTTATGGCAATTATGTGTGAAAAATACTATCGCCCAAGTATCCGCCAAAGATGACAGAAAAAGAAAAAAATCATTAGACGCTTAAACTTAATTCACATTATTGGAAAACTCTTTTTTATACGCAAGCACATATTTTCAAGCGTTTATAATCAGCTTTAAAAAAGCTCTTACTGAAACAGAAATATTTCAAATACTATCAGTTTTTTACACGATAACATTTGTTTATATTGTTATATTTTTGTTTTTATATAAAAATTACTTTTCATTCTTATTGAAATATTTTTTTTATTTTCATAATTTATTAATATATAGAAATATATTAGAAACAGAAAATCCTGATAGATTATTTAACAGCTAAAAACATATTACCAGGTATGTCTAGTTAGAAGCTTTTACCGAAAATAAGAAAATAAGTTTTGAAACAGAAATTTAAATAAACACAAAATAGCTAATGACCTGGTTCACTTCTGTTCTTTAGTACCATGAAAAATAATTATTATAGTGAGATATATCTACATATATTGAGATTTTAATGTTAAGGGTCTTCCGTTTTCACACAAATGGACTTACCCAAGGTATACATATACTACTACCAGTGAATACCCGAACAGTCAAGGAGTCGAGACGGAACGACAGAAGAGTAGTAGAGTTCAGTAGTAGTAGAGTAAGTCACACACAGAGACGGCGGCAAGCGTCACAGTTAGCGAGCACGTAGACTCAGTAAGGAGTCATACTGCGATACTTCAATACCAAGATTGTATATATATTATTGATACTAACCCGGATTCCTGGATCTACTAACCTGTATTACCAGTTTGTATTATTACGTTAATACATTTATTTTCCTTATCCATTCCTGGCGTTTGTTAATCATTGATATTGTTCATCCCGGAATCAACAACAAATTGGCGACGAGGAATTCGAACTCACACGGGAAAGAAAGAAAAAAGAAAAATCCCCCCTCGTCGACAACAAATTGGCGACGAGGAATTCGAACTCACACGAGAAGGAAAACGAAACAAAATTCTCCCTCGTTGTCCACAACAAATTGACGACGAGGTATTCGAATTCACACAGAGATAAAAAAACAAAAACAAAAGTCTCCTTTGCCGTTTTTTGCCATTGTCCACAACAACTTAACGACAAAAGATTTACGAGGACGAAAATATGGAAAAACGAGTTTTTCGTAAGCCTTTTGTCATGGAGGATTTTAAAAATATTTTAGTAGAACTTGTAAAATACCAAAAAGAACAGCAATTACAACTCCAGGAGAAATGGAAGAAAAATGGCAAAAATAATTACTGCAAACTCAGGAAATAATATTTAATGTAGCGCGTAACAAACAGGCAATTTTTCCCAAGACGCAGTGTGGAATACGATAGAAACATTCAATTACTCCCTAGAAGAGGATAAAAATTTCGGGATTATTTTAGACTCCACGAAGACATCTTTACCATCGATTGTCAAAACTGGACAGAAGCAAAGAAGCTACGTCTGTTGCTCAGAAAACTAGGAACAGAAGAATGCACAAAATTTGTGGATTACATTTTGCCAAAAAAGACGAACGAATTAACGTTTGACGAAGCAGTTACATGTCTTACAGAGCTTTTCAGTTCAAAAATGTCACTCTTTCACAAGAGGTGGAAATGTCTTAACCTGGTAAAGGGCGAAAATGAGGACTATTCCACGTTTGCCGCAATCGTGAATAAACATTACGACGATTTCAAGTTGGCAGAATTAACAACAGACAATTTCATGTGTCTCACCCTTGTTCAAGGGTTAGTCTCAGCAAAAGACAGTGAAATGCGCAAAAGAATGCTTTCAAAACTACAAAATAAACCTTGACTAACACTATAACAATTATCAGAAGATTGTCAAAAATGCCTGAGTATAAAGAAAGATTCGAAGAACATTGAGGAGTCAGGAGTATCACATATACGTAAGTTAAACAAAAGTTTACGTTCTTCACCCTCCGTAGAAAGAAAACAAAAATTCTATAATAATGGGAAAAGTACAACATATAGGACAAATTATGACGAAAATCGAAACAAATATACCCCCCCATCTGCATGTTATCGATATGGAGGACTACACTGGAATAAGGATAGACGTTTTAAATATAAAAACTGTCTTGTGTGTGGAAAAATGGGGCACAAGGCATCCCAATGTAGGAAGAGAAAAGCTACTAGTAGAATAAGAGCTACTAGGATGCATGGCGAAGACAATACCAACATAAGGAAATATGTGGAACTTGAAATCTTAAATAAAAAGATGAAATTGCAACTAGACTCGGGATCCGATCTAACGATAATTAACCTACAGACATGGAAAAAGCTTAACAGACCAACCATGTTACATACACAAAAAATTGCTAAGTCGGTGACAGGAAATAATCGAAAATGATAAATTTCTCGGGAAAACAAAAAAAAACTCAAGATATACGTAATGAAAGATACAGAAAATCTAGTGGGTACAGACTGGATGCAAAAATTCGACGTTTGGGACCTACATATCAGCTCATTTTGCAAAAAGGTAGACGGTGAAGCATCAGATGCGACAAAGTTAAAGGAGGAATTACATAATCATTTCCCGAGCTATTTGCGAGCGGGTTGGGACGATGCAACAAATTTACAGCCTGAATTGAATTAAAAGAAAACTTCCAACCAGTTTTTAAAAAGAAGCGAAACGTACGGTTTGCTACTATAGAAAAAATCGACAAAGAATTAGAGAGACTTGAACAAACTGGGATCGTTTCAAAAATAGAGTTTAATGAATGGGAAGCAACGGTAGTCTATGTAAAAAAGATATCAGGAGAAATCCATGTATGCGCAGATTTTTCGACGGGGAAAATAAGGCTATAAAAGACCATCATTACCGATTACCGAACCCAGGGGAAATATTTACAAAGCTCAACGGCGGTAAGATATTTTCCAAAATATATCTAAGTGAGGTTTATCTGCAAATCCCAGTACAAGAAGAGAGTACGAAATTCTATGTATTAATACGCTCAAAGTGTTGTACAAATTCAACAGCCTACCGTTAGGGGTAAAAGTTGCACCAGCAATTTTTCAGCAGACGATGGACACAATACTCACGGGCCAGAATTTTGCGACCGCTTATCTGGATGACATTCTAATTAAGAGCGGCAATGTTGAAGAACACACATCGCACATAAAGTAGGTTTTCAGAAGACTTCAGGACTTTGGCTTTAAAGTAAAAGGAAAAAAGTGTGATTTTTTTCCTAAATGAAATTAAATACTTAGGCTTATATAATTAATGAAAGTGGCAGGAAACCAGGCCAAGAGAGGGCATCGGCAATTAAAGACCTGCCTGAATCAAAAAACGTTGCAGAATTACAAAGTTTCATGGGCCTAGTTAACTACTATGGCGAGTTTATTGATAATATGCATAAATTGAGGGCCCCATTAAATGAGTTAATAAAAAAGGAGAATTATTGGAATTGGACAGAAGACTAAAAAAGCGTTTAAGGAAATAATACAAAAGTTAACTTCGGAGTGAGCACTGACACATTTCGATCCCGAATTAGAAATCATTATTGCATGTGACGCGAGCTCACATGGGGTAGGTGCGTGTATTCTACACAAGATGCGGGACGGTACAAAGAAACCCCTTGCGCATGCATCTAGATCATTATTATCGGCGGAGAGAAACTATTCACAGATCGAAAAGTATGCAGTAGGCATATTATTTGCAATAACTCATTTTCACAGATATATTTATGGGAGAGAGTTCACGCTCCTAACGGTCTACAAACCCCTTCTTACGATTTTCGGTTCAAAAAAGGTCTACCAGTCTATTCAGCAAACAGACTTTCAAGATGGGGAACTGTGTTACTTAACTACAATTTCAAACTTGAGTTCTTACCATCAAAGAAAATTGGGCACGCTGATGGACTATCGCGATTAATACCGGTGAAAAGCGAACCGTTGGAAGACTCGGTAATAGCGGCATTACAAGCTGAAGATGAAATCAGTAAAGTGTTATACAATACAATAAAGGAACTACCTGTGACATTGCTAGAGATAAGAAGAGAAGCGGACAAGGATGACTTCATTCAGAATACCAAGAAAAAATAGAAGAGAAGGAAACGAATTTAGCAGACAGCCTCTCAATCTGTGACTACATATTATTGTATAACGTGAGAGTGGTAATACCGAAGTCGCTAAGAAGGAGAATCTTGAAAGATTTTAATTTAGGACATCCTGGAAAAACCGGATGAAGGCACTTATGAGGAATTTTGTCTACTGGCCAAACATGGACGATGATATTATGCTAATGGCGGAAATTTGTAAAGGCTGTGCTGCTGCGGCGAAAGCACCACCCTCTATACAAAAGCCATGGCCTAAAGTTGACAGTCCGTGGTCCAGAATCCACGTGGATTACGCAGGACCCATAGAGGGTTACTACTACTTAATAACAGTAGATAGTTTCAGTAAATGGCCTGAGGTTTCCAGATTCAAATACCCGACGACAGAAAATACCATGAACTGTATACATAAATTATTCGCCAGATTCGTCGTCGTGGATTGTTTGGTAACTGATAACGGTACACAATGTACCTCCAGTGACTTCAAAGAATTTTGTGAGACATAACAAGTAAAGTATATCAAGATAGCTCCGTACCACCCGAGGTCGAATGGACAAGCCGAAAGATTCATAGACACTCTAAAAAGAGCTTTTAAAAAAGCCGAAGATGTACCGACGGGAAAAAGCGATACAGCAGTTCCTCAAAATATACAGAATAACACCTAACGTGAAAACACCATCTGGTCTTTCACCAGCAGAATTCATGTTTGCCCGGAAAATACGGTCTGTGTTTGATAAATTCTTGCCAAACAAGAACAAGAACCAGTATACAGATATTGTATCAATGAGATCATTTAGACCAGGAGAACGAGTTTACTTTAGGATGTTCAGAAACAATATTGCTTACTGAGAGCCTGGCACAATGATTAACAGACTGGGGAATGTGATTTACACAGTACAAGGCGAAAAGTTTACCCATAGGAGACATATTAACCAAATACAAAAAAGACGGGTTGAGGAGCAAAGCTCGTCACCCGCAGAAAATGACGATCCAATGGATGCAATTTTTGAAACATTTGAGATTCAAAGACCACAGGAAGATACAGACTTTAGAGGGTCAAACAAAAAGAGAAAATTTACCAAACCTCTGATCATCAACCATAAGACAAAAAATACTAACCCCCGGTCTAAGTAGGGGAGTGTTAAGGGGTATCCCCTTTTAACACAAATGGACTCACCCAAGGTATATGTATATACTACTACCAGTGAATACCCGATGAGTCAAGGAGTCGAGACGGAACGACAGAAGAGTAGTAGGGTTCAGTAGTAGTAGAGTAAGTCACACACAGAGACGGCGGCAAGCACGTAGAGTCAGTAAGGAGTCATACCGCGATACTTCAATACCAAGATTGTATATATATTATTGCTACTAACCCGCATTCCATGATCTACTAACCCGTATTACCAGTTTGTATTATTACGTTAATACATTTATTTTCCTTCTCCATTCCTGGCGTTTGTTATTCCTTGACATCGGATTCATCTCGGAATGAACAACAGGTAATATGATGCAATTTTTAAAATAATGACAAAAAGATTGCTGTAATAGAAAGTCGTATTATACTGAAAGGTGTAATTTGTTCCCTGTTTAAGGCTTCATAAATACGGGGTGGTATTATAATCAAGTCGTATTATACACAGAAAAATACGTATTTTCTTTAACCCTTATCTATTGTGCAAATCAACAATAGAATTATATTAGTTGGAATAATTATCACAAAAACAAAATCTGATGTTTTAAGAGCAAATATTATTTAGGAATTACGTGTGGAGTATCTTGGTCACCCACATCTTCAAGTGAGAACGATATAACATGGATTGTATATGATGACTGAAACAAAATTACATTAGTGTGTTTTATTTAAATATTTGAGGATCATTACTGCTTTTACCTTTTAAAATATTGATTTTCCTGCTTGAAAAAGGAATAAAATAATTAAATTATTTTGTCACGTTGGATTTGTCCAAATTAGAAATGAGTATTGATCAACAAATGTATAAGAAAATCAAGGATGTTTTTTTTTCCCGTAGTTAACTTCTGACTTCACCTTTATTGTCAAGTATTTTCAGTGCGTAGGCGATCATGATTTCGCAATCTCTAGTCTTATTTTTGTTATTTAACCATTACCTTTTTTCTTTATACTTGTTATGCAATCCATTAACACAAAATCGTTAAGCTATTCGTTGTTTCCTTTGGATTTCAAGTATTCTGTATGTCCTGGAAGTGTTAAATTCTCGGTCCATCTTTCCATATTTTGACAGAATTACCAGTCTATGTATTTATGTTTCAAAGTTTCTTAAGACTTCCAAATTGATCACAATGATCTGTGAATACTATTCTGAGCATTTAGCGGAGAAGCAATTGAGAAACCTTTGGGAATATCAGGTGATGTATGCTGGCATATCTGGGTGTTGTAGTAGATAATGCCTCAGATTTGGTAGAACTGGATTTGGTAGAACGCCATCTGTGTCGTTTCAAGATTCTAATCTATGAGGAAATTCCAACCTTCACTGGCATATGAAATATCCGATTTTGAAAAGCAATTCCATAATTCTTAATTCCGTAATTCTTACGATGATTTCTCCCCTTCATAGTTTGTGACTGATAGGAAAGTTTGTTCTGTATCGTGCCAGACATTTTTTGCCGTCAGTATCCGTCATGCACATTTATAATTCTATATAATTCATTCGGTATTGAATATTGCAGTCATATCTGGTCTGGTGCTTCTACTATATACCTCGAAATGCTTGACAAAATTCAAAGAAAAGTTTGTAATATAAACAATCCAGGCCTAGCATCTCCACTTTAGTCAATTTATCAACAATTTAACGTGTAACTACTGTATTTTCAACAAATATTTCCATGGCTATTGTTCTGATGAACGTTCCTCCTTGCTGCCTCGAAGACATGAATTTAAGCGTTCTACTAGATTGGCAATAAGGTATCAGCTGTTTGCTGTTAAAATAGCGAGATTCGACTGTATTTTCTAATCGAATATTTTTTCACGCACTTCCGGCCATTGGAACTCCTTTCCAATTGACTGCTCCCCTGTCAACTATAATCTTTAAAAAAAGTTAAATAAAACGTCATTCGCCATTTTCTGTCTACCTCAATATTTCCTTTTTGTCTTCACTAAAGTTTTCTCATTCTCTTCCGCACCCATTAACCCCTTTTGACTTAGTGACATTACCCACTTGTTTGGAGTGAAATAATTAAAGGAATATAAAAATAAAATAATTCAGAAAGCAGAAAATTAATTGTAACAAAATTATTTGGGGAACTGTTATAAATTATAAAGACGACTGCATTTTAAAGGCATTCAAACAAGTTGCATATTAATATTAACAATGAAGTTAACATGTATTGAATTGGCCATATCCTCTTTTGGCCATAATAGGATCTGTTCCCAAAAACAGACCATGATTACCTACAGTTAATCTAAATTAAACTGACTATGCAGAATACATATATAAATTTTAAAATTAAACCATTCGTCTCTGCATCATATTCACTCAAACCGGAGTTCAGATCATATGATAAAATAGATGAATTTGATTTTAGGAGTCATTATTAAGTTCCCAAATTTATCTCCTGAGAAAGAATCAGAAGTCGGTACCTCTTCTTTGTGGCAGTCTGAGAGAGAAAATGCCTTATTGGTACTTAAATACTCTCAGTGGTTTACGGCCACAAAAAGTAGAAACACGGGTTCCTGTAAGATCACCGAAATTAAGCAAAGTCGAGACTGGTCAGTTCCTCGATGAGTGACTGCTTGGGAATACATAGTACGGTATGTTTGGATGTGTGGGTGTTGTAATGGATAATGGTTCGGAATTTTTAATCGGAACGGCGAGTTCAAATTTCAGTTGGAACCCGATGCATTCGCTTACGCACAAATACTATTGGGAATTGTATGAATCCATATCTTCTCCCTCCATCTATGGATTAAGTAGTAATAATTGCAACACTAAATCAGTATTATCTAAAAATATTCATAGAATTTGAAAATATCTTATGGGTGCAAATAACCTGCAAAGCGTTGATAACCCGTAGAAAACGAATCATTCAACTGATATGGAAGCCACATCATTATTATCGACCAAAATCAATCCACGAAAATGTTTTTTTAAATAATACTTTAGTAACTGAAGTATTTCTGCAAATACAGCATGCGATAATTTAAAAGTCATATGTTAGGTTTTTCGGTGTTATCTCATCAGCTGTACTTTCAAAACAATGATCCTCAGGTTGTTTTTACAGATCGGCCGTCACCTACGTAGGAGAAGCAAATTCAAACTGTTATGAAGTAGAGTAATCTCTGGAATAGACGTTATCAGGTTAACAGATACTAGCTCGACTGGCATTTACTGGGGTGTTCTGCTTTTATAGCAGTATCTTATTTATATATAATTTTTCACCTCCCTGAAACGAAATGGCCTTATGATTGATCATTCACTTATAATTATTCTTGGGAATGTAAACTATCTTTCTTGGAGCGTCTATTGATTTCTTCTTATAGGGCACCTACGTCTGAGTTCATCTTCCTTTTCCGAATCCCCGTCAGATTGCTGATCATTATCATTCATAGACTATTCAGATTTATCTACTGGATTCATTAGTCTCTTTCATGTTCTTCCCCTTCAGATTCTTCGTCCATTTCCATATCCTCGGGTTCCATTCTGCTCCTGAATTGAACCGCATGTGCTGGTACATGTTGTCGATTTTTCTTTTCTGTACTACAAAGTTTGCCTTCTCCAGATTAGATTATTTTCTGTTTTATAGCATACACTTTCGCTTGTTGTAAATGGCATTGTTATGTGATCTCTAATCTGTCTACACATTAATGCGGAGAGACCTTGTAGTCTGCTCTCCTATAGCTTAAAAGTAATTTTGGTAAGCAACTATATATTATCATTAGATGGGGAAAATGATTTTAGTCCCATTTTCACAGTCGGCACCATTCTTTTCTGCGATTTAATTCGATTGGGAAGAATCTAATACGCTTTACCCACGAGTACAAATTTTCCTATAAAATTCTGTCATGTTATCTGAGACCAAATTTTTAGGTACCACTTCCTTGAAAATATTGTTCTTAATATTTTTTTTTATATTTGTTTACGGTGGTGGTTTCTCCGTCACCAGCTTTAAATACGTCTCGTCATCATAAACAAATGAGTCCACTAAAATTAAAAATAACACCTTTCCTTTAATTTGGGCGTGTCTCTTTTAAACCCAGTTCTGTATTTTATCTTCTGAATTTTCAGACGTTTCTAATTTTTACTGTCAAATTTTAGTCTGATTAGAGCATTCCCGTGTGGAATAGTGATTCCCTATACGTATATGATGCCGAAATCAAAGGCCATGAGTTTTATAGCCCATCTTGAAAGTCTAGAAGAAGAGTTAAATAAAACTCCAAAGGGTTCTGATCCGACTGTAACAAATATTTTCGTCCTAAACAAAACTTTCGAGCTCTTTCTGTGCTCTCCACTCTTGCTAAAGCTTCTTTCTCAATATTTGAGTAGTTAGCTTCTGCTGACGGTTACATTGCATGTTCACTTGCATCCGTAGTCAATATCCCTACTTTCTTTCTTAGATGAAAGACTTTTGCAATATGTTATCTTATTAGCGGCTTTTTGAGCTTCTAAAATCTGTATTTTGCCTCTGAGACCATTGATATTCGGTATTATTTTTCTTTAACTCTGCAAATAGTTCTATTATATCACTATATCTAGGTAGAAATTTGCTATGAAAATGGTTATTCTCAAAAATGATTCTAATATTTTTGATGTGGATACATACAATATTTTTTGATCTGTCTGGTGAAATTACTTCTTCAAATATTTGGTATCCCAAATACAATATTTTTGCAAGTTATCTCACATTTCTATTTATCATCAGACCTGCTTTCTTTAATTTGTTTAAAACATGTTCAGTTTATTTTAATTCCTTTTTAATGTAAGCGCTTATATGACTTTATCATCTTGATATATGATTATATTTTTATCCAGTACGATAAAACTTTTTCAATTGACTTTTGAAAAATATGGCTTGAAGTGTAAACTCCCAATGGAAGACGAGTTAATCTTTCTGTTAATTTCTATTTGGTTATATACCGATTTCAGGCCAATCTTGGCAAATAATTTAATTCCTGCTAATTTATGACTTGCCGTTTCTATGTCAGGTAAGGGGAAGGAATCAGAGCCTGTCTGATGATTCACACATACTTTGTAATCACCTTATATCCTCAAGTCGCGATTGGGCTTTCGTATTGCAACAATTGGTGAAGCCCAACTGTACCATTTTCTTCAATTTTGCAACCACAATGGTCAGATTGTTAATAGGTATTTATCAAGATTCAAAATAGACCGCTTGGTTATTTTCTCTTAGATGAATACTCGCTTTATATCATTTTAATAGTTCTGTGTCAGGTTCTTCTGACTTTATATAGTTTATTAATTTCGCCGTGTCCACTTTGAAAAACTTTCCAGGAGCCTATGATTTTTTGTGCATTCTGCAACAGTGATAAGAATAATATCAAAATGTTTTTTTTATCTCGAAAATTACTTTAAAAAGCCTAAAGTTTTGCTGACAGATCCATCAAATTGTTTTAAATTAAATTACATTTTCTTAATTTGGTTTTACCCATTATTCCCGGAAATTCCTTGGGCTCAATGTAACATCGGTCCCCGTGTGAACATTTATAGGAAAAATTATAGCATTCAATTTTACTCTCTAATCTCTGCAAGTGCTTTTATCGAATATATTTCTGCATTTTACATATGTGGGTTTGTACTTTCTACCATTTCTATTATCTTTATATATCTGCACACAGATTAGAAATGGTCTTTTCGAAACAGTTTAAACATATTTTTCTTACGGCTGGATATTTATTCTTGTTTCTTTAGTGTCCTTTGTCGTAATATTTGCAATTTTGTAGGATGTCAGTTTGTTTGTATGCTTCCACTTGGATTTTAGAATTGTTTAATCAAATTAATTCATTGCAAGTGTTGCAAGAATTCTACACTTGTCTTTAAATTCATATTATTCGCTTGTTACCGTTGTCTGATTTTATGCCTGTCTTCATTTAATCATAGAAGGAACAATTCGTCTTGAACACTGTTTTGAAAGTCGCAATTCTTTTATTCTTCTTTCAATCTCTGTAAATGTTTCATTACGGTTTCATTTGGGTTTTGTATATTTTCCTGAGATGTTGTCATCACTGCAATAACCAGCTTTTTAGGTCGCATGATTCTTGTTATAATGGTTGACATTTCCTCATATATTAAGTTTTCCAGTATTTTGGTGTATACCAGAATGGATAATTTCTTTATGGCTTCGATATCCTGCCGAAGTAAAAAAAATAAAGCACTAATTTAATTCTCCCTTCCGGAGTCTTTCGTGTCTTTCAGTTTCTTTACTCAAGCCCACGCTGCGAAACATTTAATCTAAGTTTCTACGTGCACCGGTTCATTCGAAGCGGTTAGGGATCCTGTCGGCGACGTCATATTTTTTTGAAGTAACGCAATCTCTGCAGTAGACGTTGTCAGGTCAACATATGGTAGGTCGACTGGCATTCGCTCTGGTCTTCTGCGTTTATAGCAGTATATCATTTACATACAGTACTTACACAACAAAATAATCATTGACATCCAAACCATAGTCACATCATCCCGGATAGATTGGCCATTGGTTTAAAGAGTGTGTTTGATAGCACGCCCGGTGTATACAACTTTAATATCACCGGTGCCTGCCTGGTTTGTTCGTCGCTTTTTCTTCACCAAACCCTGGAAACTCTCCTTCATCTTGGTTTGTAAACTCACGCAGTGATGATGATAATAATAAATATCATTATGGAAATGTAGTTCGAATGATCATTTGACGAAAACGAATTCTCTTACAGTTCCTGGTAAATATTATTCCGTCTATTCTGACAGCAACCAACATTCTCTTTGGAATTAAAAAAAATAATGGTTGACAACTATGTTGTTTACGGGAATATATTGTTAATTTTAAGTTATGCTGCTGTTTGACTGGTGTATACCGAACAGCACCAGTGTTGATATTCTCTGATGTTGCGTTAAGATATTAAAGCAATTGATCAGTCCATGATTTCTGTTTGGGTCTAAAAGGCTTCAGAGACCTTAAAGTGAGCATAGATTGAAAAGGATATCGATAGTCACTCCAAGATGCAATCAGACGTTAAACGGAAGGAATCAGGTATTAGATTTGGCCTCCTTCCAGAATCGGCAAACATTGCCGCACAAGTATCGTCAAAATAACGGGTTGACAGGAATTGGTACAAAGAGAAAAGTCCAATACTAAACTCTGTGGGCAGAGTGCGAAAATACTGATTTTTTTTCTGAGAATGTTTACAGAAAAAAAAAGCTTAAATCTCGAGCAACAGATTTTTTTTTGAAGACGTAATATTATAGATATTGAAGCTCTGAAATTTGATGCTTTTTGTTTAGATTTTGATTCATCAACTGCCAGATAAATTATGTACAACTCCGAGTTATTCATAGTAGAATTAAGTGTTGTATAATTGGGCAAGTTATGTTCGTATAAACTGCCTACCAATAAAAATGCACGTGTACTTATTTATACATGTGTTTGTTTGTCTGTGTATATGCATTGTCTCTATGTATTTTTATACGTCGTTTGATACCAATAGTAATGGTAACCATAATTGTAATATTAACCGTTTCCTTATAAGGAAACTTCGGCTATCATTACCGAGCAGCTAGTAACAATGTCGCTAGAAATTTATAAAATCTTTGTCTTAAAATATTTTTTAGGAAATGTTATTGTCCAAGTTCCTTGTACCACGGTAATGGTCCAAGGTAGAACCAATGGAATAACACAGATATATTACAAACAGCAATATATACAGAGAAGTAGAAGTATTAGTAATGATTATCAGATTTGGTTATAGGGTACTATGTTGTCTCGACAAGAATCACTATTCCAATGTTCTTACAATAGTCCTCTCTGCTCCCTCTTGAGGCACAGTATTTATAAAGTCCGGAATAGTCCATTATTATTATTGGTAAGTTCCCATAACAGGAAAATATGTTTTTCCAGTTCAGATTTTGTCAATCTTATCAATATATATGTTGGTTTCTTTCCTGACTTTTCTTTGTAGTTGATCTGATAAAGCATTTGTATACGGCTGACAGTTTAGATTTTTCTGAATAATTTTGGCTCTAGAAACAACATCCTCATAAAAACCTCAATCTGACGAGGCGATTCAAGAAAATGACTCGAATTCTTATGTTAATATTGCAAAGTTGATCATACACATACTTTGAAGCTTACATTCAAGCATTTGTCGAGAAATCATTGCTCTTACTATACAATTTTTAAGTGACTTATCCCGTCAAGATGTAGGAGATTGTATCTATCCACAGAATTATTTTCTTTATTGTATTGTGACTTTCCTATATTGTGTCACTCTGCCATGACCTCCTAAAAAATTTATCAACATTTTTAGTTGATTAAATATGATTATAAAGTTTCCTGGTTCGAGGGTACGTGTCTCGCCTTAGTGAGTACACCCAGTCAGTATTACGATTTAACACTATGTCTTTGGGGATACCCGTCTTTTAGAGCGGTTAGCCAATCCCTATTGCAGACGATCGCTCAGGCACATTTGTGTTCAAACCCATTGTTATTAGTGTTATGTAGCGTGATCACCAATATGAAAAAGGCCAGCACGCTCAAAACCTCGGTGCCGATGACTTGTGACTTCTTGCTAGCACAGCTATTGACGGCCCCCAAGGGTTTTATTTCCTTTATTGTGTCATTGTGCCATGGCTTCCTTAGAAAGTTATCAACATTTTACGTTGATTCAATATGATTTAAAAATTTCCCGGTTCGAGGCTACTTATCTCGACTTAGTGAGTATACCCAATCAATAGTACGATTTAACACTACGTATTCAAGGATACATGTCTCTTAAGCCGGAATGGTTATACCTACTGCAGGCGCTCTTCAGGCATATTTGTGTTTGTTCAAACAGTTATTAGTGTTATCAAGCGTGATCAACAATCTGAAAAATGTAGCACAGCTATAAACGGCCCCCTAGAGTTCTATCTATCCAATTTCACTTTGGTTTTCAGGTACTTTCCAGATGCCCAAACACACACACACACACACACACACACACACACACACACACACACACACACACACATATAAATATATATATATATATATATATATATATATATATATGTATATGTATATACATATATGTATGTATGTATGTAGGTATGTATGCAAAGGGAAGAGTAAAAACAGCCGCGCCTAAAACGTATAGACAGCGAAAAAGTGCTTAATAAAAAATTCAAGATCGAATATATAGACCTAAGATATTTAAGAAAAGGCTACAATGCCAACCAACCTCGCAACCCGGGTTTCCAAACGGTCGCAATATATATATATATATATATATATATATATATATATATATATATATATATATATTATGTGTGTGTGTGTGTGTGTGTGTGTGTGTGTGTGTGTGTGTGTGTGTGTGCGTGTGTGTGTGCGTGCGTGCTATATTGCTGAGTACCATATACCTGCCTGGCCGTCTGTTATAACATTTTATTTTCTCTTTCGGAATATAGTTGAATGCCGGAAATAAAGTAACAGTTTAAAACATATTTTTTCGTAAATTATATTACATCTTTCATGTTTTAATCAATAATGCACACACGATTTTCTCTGCATTGATTTTCTATTCGATGATATTACGCTGTGTATAAGAGACCAAACGCAGGAGTGTCGGTGCTATACAATCTTGCTCATAATATCCAGTCGATCGATAAAAGGTGACAATTTTCATAGCACGTTTATTCTATATGATAATAAGAAATATATCACAACAAAATGATAATGAGTATAAATTTTCTCCGATATATCAAGCATTCAAACATAGAAAATTCGACAATAATAATTACCCTTCATATTTCATTGCGTATCCATTGAAGTCTATCAGTTATCATTTTCTTTTATGCATACTCGTGTAGAAAGAAATTAGTATAAATCAAAATAGTGGATTTAGTCATCGAAGCCTCTAAGCATTTAGGGGTAAATTGTATATATTTATTTTCCGTTAGTCATTTTTCTAGAAACAAAACTTTGGTAACAGAGCAATGTATAAAAAAAACACACTTTCTTCTATATATGTCATCACATTCAGCTGACGAATACGATTTTTATTCACCATGATCATCATATATTTTTATTAATGAAATCTACGTAATGATGACCCTTACAGTCTGTGGCAGCAAAATCAACATCAGCTTTTTCACTTTGTATTATACGAGCAAATGCGGAAAAGAATTTAGGCCCTTTCTTCTTAAAATCTTCTTAGAAAAAGCATTATCTCTGCTCTTGTACCATAGACAATTGCTTAAGCTCTATCAGCACAAGTCAGCTATATGGCCACGTTGAAATACTACTGCTCGTACAATTACCGATGGTAAGTCAAATCGAACCTAGTATTTATCTAGATGGGTTACCGCTTGCAAATAACATGTGATGGAAGTTAGGATGTGCGAGTCGTGTAATGGATACCGGCTCGGAAGTGGAATTCTAAGAGTCGATTTCAAATTCCAATCCGTTTCATTATGTTTACTTACACGTAAATACCTTCTTTGAGAAAGGTATGAATCCGCCTCATCTCCCCTCAGTTATGGGTTAATTAGTAGGATTAGTAAGAAAGGATTATTATCCACAACACATTTTTTACAAACTAAAACAATTTTCTATTTCCTGTAAGAGTTTGATAAACTGTAAGAAAGCAATTTGCATAAGTAAAGTTTTTTTATGTTACCTATGAAAAATATGTACTGAGTAAAAGCATGCATACAAATATGTCATATGCGTAAATCTCATCAGTAGTACAGTTCAAAGAAGATGCAATCTGTTTGATGAAAGAGATTGCTTTTACTACGCTGGCACGAATATCACTATTCCCGACAGAAAGACTGTTAATCTTCCATAAATACTTCGCATATAGTAAGATTCTCTTTTTTTCCTTATTCTTACTTCAGGCCTACTTACGCCTTCTCTTTCGTACTTCTATGAAGCAAGAAATAAATGATAAGATAAATACATTTAGATAGATTACTATCACAAGAGGGCTTATATGATGTTTAGTAAGTGTACGAGCATGTCTGAACAATATATAAAATAGAAATTGCTTCCTCGTTAAACATCGATTTAAACTTAATAAATGTCGACGTGAAAAGATCATAAATCCACCCTCCAAAAACCACACTAAAACTATCTTATTTTGAGAGTTTTAGAGTTTTCTTTACACCGGATAAATTAAACACGTACTGCTTGTCAAAGCAGCTTTGTCCCATGAAGATGTTTTATATGCGTGATCGTACCTGTAGAAACAATATCAAGAAATACATTAAGAATTTTGAATCATCCATAAAAACAATTAAGAAAACAAGAAAATTTAAAACATGTCAAACGATACTTCAGCGCTCTTCAAGCAAATATGTAGAAACCATAATTTTTGTCAGAATGCACAATATTTGTATGTATATGTTCATATCTCTCTATCTATCTATCTATCTATCGATCTATCTATATATATATATATATATACATTTATATATATATATATATATATATATATATATATATATATATATATATATATATATATATATATATATATATTGACAAATAATGAACGTAGTGTGCTGTGTTGCAAGCTCTGCTGGAAAGATCCACAGATCGTGTCCTGAAGCGTGGTGTAATAAAAAAGGTTGCAGATGAATTAAACGTAGGTGCAGAACGTCTGGGTTTGCAAATTGAATTAGTTTGCCAGGCTCCAAATAGTCCTGATCTCAATGTCCTTGATCTGGGTTATTTTAATGCAATTCAATCAATTCAGTAACAGCAAGCTCCAAATAATGTTGACCAGCTCATTGAAGCAGTGGAAGAAAGCATCAATAAACTTCAGAAGTTGGAGCTTAACATTACTTTTCTAAGTTTGCAGTTAGCAATGGAACATGTCCTTTTAGTTGACGGCGATAACAACTATAAATTCCAGCACATGTCTAAAGAGAAGCTTGAAGGAGAAGGAAAACTTGAAGTATCCATTTCTATTTCTGACGAGTTGCAACAAAAACTGCTTTCGTTAAAGCCAGTTATTTTTGTTATTAATATAACTGTTTATGTATATCAGATCCGATATATTTCACTTATTTATACGACAACTCACTAATATTACTCATTTACTGTTGCGAATAGGAATAAATTATATTTTTTGTTCTCTCGGTGTTTTTTTTATCTACTTGAACAATTATTTTGGAACAACATGGATTTCTTTTGTACAACTATTTCGGAACGGAGGGAGTATATATCCTAAACCAAATCCACATTACAACCAAAAACTTTTGGGATTTCTGTCTTTTTTAAAATATACATTTTTCTTTTCTACCTCAAACTTAAAACACTCTATTATAGTCAACGGCTGTTCTAATTTTGTTGGGAGGAAATTTATAACGCGTCAGCCTACCGTCATTAGCGCCGATCTTTCAGTGAGCAACCTATGTTGATCGGGGTATTGCATAATTGGTAACTTTTCCTCTTGACACGACTTTCACATTTTATTCGCTATCGTAAATGCACGGGTTTCCTCACCACGTCTCATTCTATAATAGGATTTTTTTTCCGATTTATGTCTTGAAAGTCGTGTTTCCTTGGTGAATATATGTCAGTTTGAGCGTCTAATTATTTAAGAAATTCAAGAAAAAATACTAATCTGCTTTACAAAAGAGAAGCAGACAAGACAAACTGAATTTCCTTTTCACTTACTTGTTTCATTTTCAGATGAAGCTTAAATAAAATCAGCGACGTTAAAATTATGAACCATTTATTGCTTGTTCCTTAACCTAACAGTCTCCCGTATTCCAATGCATATTGGACCTATATTTGATTCTAATATATATATATATATATATATATATATATATATATATATATATATATATATATATATATATATATATATATATATATATATATATATATATGTATGTATATATATATATATATATATGTATGTATGTATTTATGGGTGGGGGCAGTGAATGTACCATTAATCACAATAAGAGATAAATTTTATATTTGTATTACAACTGTGAGCGGTTTGCAGATATGATCTTAAAATGAAGAGGTTTACTCTCCATACTACCAAAAAGAAAATGTTTTATAGGTAAAGCAATAAAAGTTAGTGAATCGAGAAGTTGTTTTTTTTCTTAAAAAATGTTTTAGGGAAATACATATATAAAAAAAGTTACTGTATAATTTCGTTTGATCACTAACGAAAATTTTAAGTAGAATTTCCTACTTTTACGATTCTAAATTTGGTAATTAGGCCAAAGAGATGGATGCTTGAAAATAAGCAATGGATATATTTGCTTGTTTCATGATTTACATAGTATTTCAGTCTGGTGCTTGGTAGGTTTTAGTTTGGGAGTATAGCAACAACAATCGGCTATTTTTGTTTTATAAATTTAAATAGTAGTTCCGTCTGATGCTTAGTAGGTTTTAGTTTGGGATCTTAGCAACGACTATCGACTATTTTTGTTTCATGATTTACATAGTATTTCTGTCTGATGGTTAGTAGGTTTTAGTTTGGGAGCATAGCAAAAACTATCGGTTATTTAATTTCATTCCAAAATGGTTTTGTAAAGAAATCCATCCTGACCTGGTCTCTAGAATTCAGTCACTTTCTCTCTGACGTTACGTGGCTTTCCTCTGTCTTTTCTACAATTTTTTTCATGACAACTCTTCTGATTAGCTTTTTCCCTGGTGCCCCGACTACATGAATTTAATCTTGCAATTAGATTGGCAATTTCGTTTCAACGTTCTACTGTTGAACTTGATAGATGTAACCGCCACTTCTATTCACAGTTTTTTTTTCTTGCACTTATCGCAAGTGGATCTTCCTTCCGATTACTTGCTCCTCTGATGACTAAAATCATCAAAAGTTTAATGCAATGTCAATCGCCATCTTCTATCTTCTTGAACTTTTTCATTTTCTCCTTTCCTCAATCATCTGCACTAAAGACCACATTCTCATTCCGTCACTGTAACCCCCTACGTTCTCGTAGCATTATCAACTTGATTAGAGTGAATGATTGAAAAAATATTTAATATCTTGTACACAATTGTATGGCTCCTACCTTCATATATTTTGAAAGCAAATAAATGCATTCAATTACAAATATTTTGTAGATAATTTTATACCTTTAGGGTAAAGGTTTAGAGTTCTATACGCATATGGTTTGTAGATGATCAATTGTCAGTTTTTTATGTTTTTGCATAAACCTATTTATTTAAGGTAGAATATAATGTTGACGGTTTCAGTATTTTCAATTTTTTCTCATATTGTTTTCCATGTTGTATATAATTCTACAGGGGATACGTGAGTGCATTCAGTTAAAATGGGTTTCACAGTAGGGGCATGCTGGCATGTGCATCTTGGTTCAGCAAGTATGAATAAGTGAGATATGTGTCACCCAACTGGTGGCTTATTTCGAAATCTATTTCTTCCAAATTTTAATTCCATATTTCCTATCCCATATTATAATTAGACTAGCCGAGTAGCCCAGAGTTGCCCGGGTGTGCATGGCTGCAATTTTATAACCGCACACCATGTATATCCGCATCGCCCTGTCTAGAAATGTCTGCCTGCGTCTCCTGTTGCATGCACCATCCGTTTGTATACTAAGCTACTTCCTCCTTATCTTGGTTACGGTATGTGCTTCGCAAGTGTTTCATTGTTTTTAATAAAGGAATTACATTGATAAAACCCTATTCTATGGTCGTTGCTCGGGATTAAATTTGTTTCAATATTTTAGATATTCAGTAAATTTCCTATGGCTGTAATATCTTTCAAATAGTATGACGTTGTTCCCAAATCTAATAATCAAACGAAAACAGAGATGAAGCGTCAGAAGAGCTTGTTTTACCTGCAAGTGCAAACTCGTGAACTCCACACTCCTTCTTCTAGCGTCTAATGGAAAGCTGGGGTTAATAAGAGGTCCTTCTGGAATTTGGCTCTTTTCACGCTTCAATAAATTCTTCTCAAACATGCTTTGAATCAAAGGCTGTTCGATGCCAATTTAGTGTGCAATCATATGAAGAAACATTCGGCTAAATGGCAAAAGCCGATTTTGGACCTAGTTTGCCTTAGATTTCGTTCACTTAACTGAAATAATCTAAGCTACACTTTCACGCAAGACAGTTTTTCTGTCATATGTAATTTACATAGCAAATTTGCAATGACAAACCAGGGATTTATGACCGAAAAACGGGACTTTTAAACAGTTTTTCGTCTTTTTTTTTTTCGTTATACGCGGGGAAGCGAGCAATACTAAAACCACACTACCATATTTCTTGCATGATGACAATTTTTCTGCGACATGTTTGAAGAAAATCGGTTAAAAATGCGGAAGTTCTTCAATATTTTATTTTAAGTAGTACGAAAAACCATGATTATTTTCATATTTGTTGGAATTCTTTGTGAAACTAATGTCTCTGGAAAATTGTGAAGCACTCTAAATAAACCTCGTAACATAAGCTATGTTTCGCATTAAGTGCAAAAAACATCATCTGATCCAGTAAAAAAAAGGATTCGTGTTTAATTTTTTCCTTGGTGTTTGCAAAAAGTCGTAAGTACTTTAGTTTTATCGATTTTTGTTTATTGCCAAACCCCGTGTGTGTTGCGGGAGTTTGAAAAGTTGGTTTTGACATACCTTCGTACATTTGCAATATGTGAGTACAAATTAATTCGAAATAGCATACACATATAGACACACACACATACAGACACACACACATACAGACGCACACACATACAGATGGGCACACAGACATCTTCTGTTTTATAATTATAGGTAATACTTTAAAAATAATATATGGCATTTTTGATTGTTATGTTTTATGATTGTAATTCCTTCGTTATATAGTTTTAGCGTATATGTCTCAAAGAAAAGTCGACACAATTTTCTCTCTGAATTTTTTTTCAATTTCCGTATCTTATTTTTTGATTCATTGTTTCGTGTTTTGTCATTAATTTCTTCACCGTTTTAAGAATTTCCCATTATTCTTGGCATTTGTACAATTGCGTTGAATATTTCACAATGTATGTACTACCAAGTCAATTTTATATTTCATCATTTTCATTCACTGTGTCTAATTTCGAAATTGTTCAAAATTGTTTACTGAGTTTTCCCTTTATTCGTTATACTTGAGAGTATCCGTTTCTAGTCCGTTTTAATAAAAGATTTCAAGTCAACATTCTTATTTTCTCCATAAAGACATTTTGTCTTTATCGGAGAACTATTTAATATTATAATGTTCAGTATTATTTTCTGGTATTATATTTAAAAGATAATATATGACGAAAATTAATAAATATATTGTATCTATAATCGAAAATACCTATTTTTAATTTGTTTTCAGCTAGAAAGGATCTGCCCGTTGATTCTTATCTCTTGCGCAATTATAAAAAAAAATCTTATGATTCTCTGGACCTTTACTTTATCTTAAAACAATTGTTGAGAATTATAGTGTAGACATTTGTGAGAACAAATTGTTAGGACATTCTATCGTTTGTTATCTTTTGAGAATATTCAATAATTGGCCAATTGTTCTTGTTCATTTTCGACACACTTTCTGTTAGTAGGGTAGATTTACCGACTTTCAAGTGAATAGTATATATCTTGCGCAAATTGTCACGTAAAAACTTCCCGATTCACATATACAACTATAATTACTTGCAATTTTTATTGTAAGCGTTACTTAATTTTTTTAGGGTCTTTTCTCCTTCATTATCCAACGGAAGACACTTGCCTGCATGAGGTACTTGTGTAAATGTCGAACAACCATTTCGTATATTACAATGTATCTCTTGAATTAGAACCGGTAGATTCTATCGCAACATGGCGTCTTCATTTTACAAGTTTTTTGAAGGTTTCAATGCATGAAACATAATTTATATCATATGACCCTCTTCTATATCAAAGAATATATATATTAAATTTGGTTCATATCTTCGTCTTTCGGATGTGTTTGTTCCTGTGCACACATCCTGCGCCAAAATATTTTTGTTAAATCTTATTTAGCTTTAATATGTTTTTTTTTACGTTTGTTCACTATTCCCTCATCTCCTTCCATGTGCTGTGTCCCTTCAAGGATATCCTGTATGTCGCTACTCTAATCCAACACTGAGCCGTCAAAATCGATTCTCTTGTCTTCATTATACCTTGTTGGCGTAAAATACTTCAAGCCTTATTTTTTTCATTATATGACAGATAGTATCTCATTCGGATTTTAAATATATATTTCATCCCTAAACTTCATCGTTTAAAATATATTCTGACCCTCGTATTGTTTTCATTGTTACGAAATCTTTTTCTCTTATACACCTGTTTGGGGAATATACAGCTTCAATGGTACGTAAAAGATTAAATTTTATATATCAATTCTGTACATGCTAATGATAATTTCCTGTTTCGTAATACTTTGGTTAGTTGTTTGAAGACATCTTTTGCAATCCGTATAAGGCTTCGAATTTGTGCGTTACATTTTCTGTGGTCTTTTAGAGCACTATCCCGATACTTTGTTTACCTACTTTATTTTAACCTCCATAACAACCTTGGTTGAATTAAGGGTTGTCTATTTTTCCAAGATGTATGTATATATATATATGTGTGTGTGTGTGTGTGTGTGTGTGTGTGTGTGTGTGTGTGCGTGTATGTATAAAGAGACTCCAATATTCAGGATAATCTACTAATTTTTTATAACTCACCACTACAATCTAACTTAAAATCGAAGGATTATCTCACTTTTCTTAAGTGTGGAAATTATATGGCAGTCAATACAGTAAGAACATCGAAAAATAATAAATAAAAAACATCTAAAACACCTTTAATACTTGGAAAGCAATGAAAATAACCTGTTCACGTAAGTTAAATACACATTTATTCTAAAAAGAAACTCATCCATGTTGATGTTCTCAGCGTAGCTTAGATGTGGCACAAGGATGAAAGTATGGTGCTGCTCGCGAGGATCAATTTCACTATTCAGACTTAACTATTACAGCAAGATAAGCGTGCTAATCATTACGCTACATCGGGGTGCTCCATGAGCTCGTGCATATACAGTGATCAACACTCTGAATTAATCCGAATTATCTTCTGAGCCTTCCTTTAAGTGAATTCGCGTTTTGAGGAGATCTGTTCAAGAGATTTTTATTCGCTTGATTAAGACAAATATATCAGACGTCTAGCCGCACTGATGAGCTATGATAGAGCGAAAGTGTATGTCAGTGGATGACAATATACATGCTCCTGAAAAATTTATTTCGGTTGAGCTATCTGGGGAGGAAGTGTGTGTTTGAAAACAGTGTCTATTACGGCTAATAATGCAAGACTCCTCGGTAAAGTGAATCGAGTTTTCTCAGTGACTGTGTGTTTATCCAAAAATAAATACGCTTAAATTCACGTTGATCCTTGCTGTGCGCCAAAGGCTTAGAAGTAGAATCTCCGAGTGAAGTCAATTATGTCAGGGATTCGATCCTAGCTAGAAGTACTGACGCGCTGTGATGCGCGGTACTTATTGGAAAGCGCTCAATATCAGTGATAGACGATTGCAAATAGCGTGAAAGCCAGTGTCACAAACTCACATTAATCTAACTATATATATATATATATATATATATATATATATATATATATATATATATATATATGTGTGTGTGTGTGTGTGTGTGTGTGTGTGTGTGTGTGTGTGTGTGTGTGTGTGTGTGTGTGTTTTATTCGCTTGATTAAGACAAATAAATAATATCTTTAAACCATGTCCGGCTCTTATTTCCCTCTTCATTAAATCAGTATTCCTCAATGCTAATCGAAGTTTATTGTAATGAAATCCTATCACTAGACGAGGACAAATTGATCCGGTAAAATATGGAAACTGTATAATTCCCACAGTTCAAACATTTATAGAGCTTTATATCCAGTAAATTAAATCAACCACATTTCCTCTGGATTTTAATTGTCACGAGAAAATTCTGTTCATCAAGTTTTTTTCTCCAGATAACTGCTATATTCTGGGTCAAGCACCCACGTGGATAATACCTTGATCACTGCAACCTTAACCTCTTCAACTACAGGATCAATCGCTACCTGCCCTCCTGATCCGGATAATCTTAACCTCTTTCTACTTCCTCTTATATTCATATCATATCCATCATTCTGTAAGCCTCTAGCATTAATCTTTTATTGGGTGAATCTTAAAGAAATAAAAAATAAAGAAGACCACGAAGAAATAGTGTATTAGAAAAAAAATACTTAAATGACTCTGGTCGTACAAACCATACCGTAATCATCTAAAATTAAATGACATAAAGATCTCATTCTCGCCGGTCATTATATTAACTGTTCGTCTACATCATCCTTGCAAGTAATATTTAACTAAAGAGTAATTGACAAGCTATTCAAGAAAATATACAAGGTAATAGTAATGGCAATATTATCCGTTTTCTTATAAGTAAGTATTTGAAATTCTGATATTCTTCGACACGAGGTTTTACATGTCTAGAAAATTGGGCTGGAATATAGTGAAATTGAACTCTAATATTTTTCATAAATATGTATTCTGTAACTAGAAGATAAATAGGCAGACTCAAATTTAATATCATATATATATATGTTCACGAGGTAGAGGATTACTGAAGTAGTTTGTTGTGTGGGAAAAGTAGATACAGGGTGACCCAAAAAACGGGAATTTTTTAAGTATGTATTGCCAGACATGAGCAAGTGGCAAGACTTCGAGACAGTGACCTTGAGCAAGTAAACATTTCGCCATTTTAGTAACGAGAATGAAATTCGCAGTATACCACCTGAGGTGTTGCAGCAGTCAATGTGGAATCTCAACAGCAGATTTCAATAATGAATTTGGACAGGAGGACGCCATCTACAGGACGTAATTTAAAAAAAAAATCAACATTCCATCATTGTTTCTTAAATGGCATGTTTAAGGTTTCAATTATTATGTGTTATGGGAACTTACCCATAATATTAATAGACTGTTCCGTACCTCATAAATACTGCGCCTCAAGAGGAAGCAGTAGTGTGAGTCAGACACAGAGTCAGTGAGTGATTCAGGCAGTCGGCTAGTGTCAGTCAGTCAGAGACAGCGTCACGTCAGACGATTACTGTAATACTTTGGAATAGTGATACTGCTCGAGACAACATAGTTCTCTCTAACCTAACCTGGTTGTTATTACTGAAACTTCTACTGCTTTTGCACATATTCTGTTTGTAATATATCTGTGTTAATCCATACCTGTGTTCGAGTTATTCTTCATTGGTTCTACCTTGGACCATCACCATGGTACAAGGAACCTGGACCATTACAGTGGCGACGAGGAAGCCCCCAAGGAAAAACGAACTCTATACGCGGAGGACATACTTTTTTGCTATACGTCGCACATAACAGTGGCGAAGAGGAAACCCACAAGAAAATACGAACTCTATACGCGAAGTACATACTTTTTTGCTATACGTTGCAAATAACAGTGGCGACGTGGTAACCCAAAGGACAAACGAATTCTATTCGCGGAGGACATACATTTTTGCTATACGTCACACATAACAAGTGGCGACCGGGAAAACCCCAAAGGAAAAACAAATTCTCTACGCGGAGGAGATACTTTTTTTTTGCTATCCGTCGCACATAACAGTGGTCGACGAGTAAACTCTAAAAAGAAACAAGTTCTACGCGAGATTCTAAAAAAAACTAATTGTATGCGGACACACACACAAAAAAATAAAATAATTTTCATTTTGGATAACAAATTTCACTGACAACAAAGGAAATTTTTTTTACGTACACAGGTCACAGAATATCAGGTTACACAAAAATACGTCAATATGGAAGATTTCAAGTCAACCATTGTGGAGCCTATCAGAATTCAATTTGAACAGCAGCAAAAGTACGAACAGAAACATCTGGAATTGCAAGAATTATTGCTACGTGTAATGTCAAATAAAGAGCAAAAACCCGAGAACGAAACAGTTCTCTTAAAAGACGCTATTTGGAGTACTATCGAAGATTTCAAGTTCGCAAAAGACGAAGATAAAACTTTTGCAAACTACTTCCGAAGGTACGAAGATTTATATGAATTTGACTGCAAAGATTGGCCAGACGCACGTAAAGTACGTCTATTACTAAGAAAATTAGGCACATGCAAATATACCAAATTCATAGATTATATCCTTCCCAGAAAAACAAGTCAGTTAAAGTTCAAAGAAGCCATTAAACTGCTAACGGAACTTTTCAGTCATAATACTGCACTATTCCACAAAAGATGGAAATGCACGAACCTTACAAAAAAGGACAACGAAGATTACATAACTTTGGCGTCCATTGTCAACAAATATTTTGACGACTTCAAATTATCAGAACTCAGCGCGGACAATTTCAAATGCTTAATTTACTTCCAAGGCCTGGTCTCAACCAAAGACGCGGAAATGAGACGCAGAATCCTTACTAAATTAGAGAGTTAAATTGATTTGACACATCAAAAGCTAGCCGAAGACTGCCAAAGATGCGTCGGTGTGAAGAAAGACTCAAAAGACATAGAAAAAGCTGGCATAGCACACATACATGAAGTACGAAGATAAACCATCTTCCCCTCCTCACAAACAAATCAAACCGATCCCCCCTCAAGAACAGGTAAAACAAATTTTTCTATCTCTAAAAATCGATATAAAAAATTACCACCCAGTTCATGCTATCAGCTGTGGGACTTGGAATTGATTTGAAGACTGTACATATCGTTTCAAAACTTGTCTATCATGGAAAATTAGACGACAAAAGTTCTCACTGTTGGTATAGAAAGAAAACCAAAGGAGAATAAGAATTACGAGGACTGACCAAGCAGATGAGACTAACATAAGAAAATACGTACGAGTTGAAATGCAAAATAGAAAAGTTAGGCTACAGCTGGATTCTGGTTCAGACTTAACTATCATAAACCTACAAACATGGAGAAAACTGAACAAACCTGCCATGTTAAAAACGGATAAAATTGCTAGATCAATTATGGGGAGAAACATAAAATTCGAAGGTTAAATCATTATAAACGTAACATTTAATAGAATGACGAAAAATCTAAAAATCTACGTCTTAAGAAATACCGAAAACCTATTCGGAACGGACTGGATGCAAAAATTCGAACTGTGGGGTCTACCTATAAGTACGTACTGCGAGAATATAAAAGGCTTAACAACCGAGACAGACAAATTAAAAGAAAAATTAAAAACGAGTTTCCCTGAAGTATTTTCAGCAGGACTAGGAAGATGTAAGAAAATGGCAGCTAATATCGAAATTAAGGATAACGTTCAGCCTATTTTCAAGAAAAAAAAAGCGCGTACCGTTTGCGTCAGTTGAAAAAAATTGATCAAGAATTAACCAGACTTGAAAACACTGGCATATTGAGAAAAGTATAATACAGTAAATGGGCCGCTCCGGTATACTGCATAAAGAAATCAAGCGAAGTTTGCGCTGATTTTTCTACAGGCTTGAACACAGCAATAATGGACTACCATTATCCTCTACCCAGTCCAGAAGTATTCACTAAATTAAATGGCGGAAAATATTTTTCAAAAATTGATTTAAGTGAGGCGTACCTGCAAATTCCAGTCGATGAAGAAAGTTCAAAATTACTATGCATAAACACCCATAAAGGACTGTACAGATACCAAAGCTTACCTTTGGGAATTAAGGTAGCGCCGGCTATATTCCAACAGACAATGGATACGATGCTTGCCGGACTAGAGTACACAATTGCATACCTGGATGACGTATTGATTAATAGCGAAAGCGTTGAACAACACAGAGAACATGTACAGGAAGTATTTAAAAGAATACAAAGCTATGGATTCAAAGTAAAATAAAATAAGAGTGATTTTTTCATGAAGGAAATAAAATACCTTGGCCATACAATAGACCAAGAAGGTAGACGACCAGACCCTGAAAGGTCAACAGCAATAAAAAAAAATGCCTCTTCCTAAAAACATAACAGAACTACAAAGTTTTGTAGGCTTAGTGAGTTACTATCAGGAATTCATACCTCACATGCATAAACTTCGAGCACCACAGAACGAGCTGCTGAAGAAAGAAAAAGTTTGGCAGTGGACAGATCAATGTCAAAAAGCATGTGACGAAATAATCAAAACGCTAACTTCAGATTTATTTTTGGCACACTCCGATCCCAAACTAGAAATTATTGTAGCAAGTGACGCTAGCGCCTACGGAGTCGGAGCGTGTATATTACATAAGATGCCAGATGGAACAATAAAACCCATCGCACATGCTTCTCGAATCCTATACCAGAGGAGAGAAATTATTCACAAATAGAGAAAGAAGCTCTAGTAATTATCTTCGCCGTCACAAGGTTTCATAGGTACATCTATGGTAGATATGTCATTCTTCAGACGGATCACAATTCGTTACTAACAATTTTTGATTCGAAAAAAGGTCTACCGGTTTACACTGAAAATAGGTTACTTAGATGGGGAACGATTCTTCTGAACTATAATTTTAGATTGGAATATTTACCAACGAAAAAGATCGGGCATGCGGATGGTCTGTCGAGACTTATACCAACAAAGACAGAGCCATTGGAAGATACGGTCATCGCAGCCTTAAGAAGGGAAGAAGACATCAGGACAGTACTATGTTGTACAGTTAGAAACCTCCCAGTCACACTGCAAGACATAAAAAATGAAGCCGAAAACGACGAATTTGTTAATGAAACAAAAGCAAAAATAGCAGGAAAAAAGGAGCTAATATCGGACAGTTTTTCTCTATGCGACAATGTGTTACTTTACAACGAACTTGTTGTAATTCCCAAAACATTACAAAAGCAGATCTGAAAGGATTCCCATAGGGGCCATCCTGGTAAAAATAGAATGAAGTCGCTAATGCGAAGCTATGTATATTGGAAGAATATGGACCAGGATATTACTCAGATTGTGGAAATGTGCAACGTTTGTAATTTAGCAGCCAAAGCACCGCCAATCATACATAAACCATGGCCAGAGACTGATCGTCCGTGGTCAAAAATACACGTAGTTTATGCAGGACTAATTGACGGCTTCTACTATTTAATCATAGTGGATAGCTATAGTAAATAGCCGGAGGTATTTCGTTGCAAAAATCCTACTTCAGAAACGACCATGAATTCCTCCACGAGATATTCGCTCGCTTAGACACAGATAATGTAACGCAATTCACGTCAGCAGATTTCCAAGAGTTTTGCGAAATTTATCAAGTAAAACATATAAAATCCACGCCTTATCACCCAAGATCAAATGGGCAGGCCGAGAGATTCGGTGATACATTCAAAAGAGCGCTACGAAAAGCCTACGATGTCCCTACGGAGAAGTCATTTCGGCAATTTCTTCAGGTATATCGAATAACACCAAATAATGCTACACTATCAATACTATCACCAGCAGAAGTGATGTTTGCTAGAAAGATCAGATCTGCATTTGATAAATTGCTACCAAGTAAAACAAAACAAGTAACACAGTCCTATGCACCAAAAAGAGAATTTCTCTCAGGAGAAAAAGCTTTTTTTAAAGCCTATAAAAATAACACATCTTACTGGGAGCATGGCACAATTGAGAAAAGAATTGGCAATATGGTTTACATAGGTCTGGGACAAGAATTCTCACATAAGACACGTAAATCAAATAAGGAAAAGACTTTTACAGGACTTTAACAGTCCACCTCAAGAAGAGGTAATGGGCACGATTTTCGATACGTTTGATATAAAAAGACTACAAACAAAGCCAAAACCAAGAAAATCGTCTCGAAAAAAAAAACATTAACAGAACCTTTTAAATAGATCCAAAGAAAAAAAGATATTACAAACTCCTGCTACGTAAAAGCTTCTGAAGTAAGGTGTTAGTTGGAACTTAGCCCATAACAGTAATGGACTCTCCCGTACACCATAAATGCTGCGCCTCAAGAGGAAGCAGTAGTGGGAGTCAGACACAGAGTCAGTGAGTGAGTGAGTGAGTCAGGCAGTCGGCCAGTGTGAGTCAGTCAGGGACAGAGTCGCGTCAGACGATTACTGTAAGACATTGGAATAGTGATACTGGTCGAGAAAACATAGTTCACTCTAACCTAACCTGATTGTTATTACTAACACTTCCACTTCTTTAGTACATATTCTGTTTGTAATATATCTGTGTTATTCCATACCTGTGTTCGAGTTATTCTTCATTGGTTCTACCTTAGACCATCACCGTGGTACAAGGAACCTGGACCATAACACTATGAATTAAATATTTTTTCTTCCATCACTCTTGGCTTTATTGGATTCTTAAAAAGTTTCCGTTTTTTGGGTCACCCTGTATAAAAGTGTAGTTTATGAGGATATGTGGGAAAGGTGAAGGTTAACCTTGACTTGAACATGTTAAAGTTTTAGTGGTTGGATGAAACCTCCTCTTGGGAGTAGGCTCCACAAACAGCGTTTCGAGTAGAAATTACTTCTCATTAACGGAATGCCAAGGGAATGAGAGTAGTTCACCTCAGCGTACGCAACATGGTGGGTCTTAGCTAGGAGGATTAGATTTGGTGAAATTAATGAATGTAGCTCTTCTGTCACATGTTCCATGGAAACAGAGCAGAGTGAGGCTTGTAATGTTTCAACTTTGGGAATGTTATTGTAGTGTGCAATATAATTAATCACCCACAAGGCTGTTTTGATGTTTTTTTTTTCTGCAGAATGTGTAACTTCTGAACTAATTAAAATATTTCTTTGACATTAAGCAAATAATACATCTGCAGGCATTATATATATAATGACTCTCTCTTCCAATCTACTACTCCAGTTCAGAGAAGTCTGGAAAAATGTTTACGTTCGATAAAAAATGAAAACTGGTGAAATATAAAATATTGCTTTTTTAGCCAAATTATATTCTATATTCTGCCATCCATTCATTTGGATGCATCGATAAGATAAAAGACGGAAAATGTTTGACTTTACATAAATATTATGTTTCTATTCATCGTCATCTTTGTCAATGTAGTGAATTTATGGCAGCTAATATCGAAATTAAGGAAAACGTTCAGTCTATTTTCAAGAAAAAATAGGAGCGTACCGTTTGCGTCAATTGAAAAAATTGATCAAGAATTAACCAGACCTGAAAACACTGGCATATTGACAAAAGTAGAATACAGTAAATGGGCCGCGCCGACGGTCTACGCCAAAAAGGAATCAGTCGAAATTCGAGTTTGCACTGATTTCAGATCAAACTTTAATAATTTCGTTTAGGATGCGAACAGATTAAAGCATCCTCATAAGTTTATTTTCACAATTATAAACATAAACGGTTTGTTACATAAAGTTAGGTTCCATCATGTAGGCCACAATTCTCTAAGAACAAAGAATACCTGTTAACCTTCCCGTGAATCGTCAGTTAGCTGCATAAATGCATATTGAATTTATAAATCTTATTCAATGTAAAATATCATAAAATATAAGAACCACGTTGAAATCTTAAAATTATGTATGAGTATCGAAGGGGTTGATATTTTCATTTCAAATAGCGCACAGAAGAAGAAAGCGATAAACGAGGAGTAAAATGAAAACTACACTTCTCTGATTTATGCCTGAAAAGAAATGATGACATCGATATACAGGATTTAGAATGTTTTCCAAAAGAATAAGTATGACAATCTACAGAGTTCGAAGTTTTATACCTATGGAAGAATCCGGAATCAAAACGAGCAATTCGGTCAAGGATCGGTCATTGAGGGAGTCAAATCATTCTGATATTAAGGGAAACAGTTAAGTAGGGCGTGCGTCCGTCATATCACGACAACCTGCGTATCGGGGGAGGTAATCAGGTCAAGTTTATTCCACCTGTTCAAACATAGTGACTATGCAGTCAAGTAATTTTCGGCGATACGATTTAGTCCATTTTAAATGGAAGAGAATAAATATAGAAAAGAAAGAAAACAATGACTAAAAACGAAAACAAATGAAAGAAAGAAAGTAATACTGGCGTAGAAATGAAAGATCGCTTTAGAGAAATAGATATATTTTTGACGAAAAGCAGCTTATTCTGTTAAGAAACAAAACAGAAGAAACGTAAGAATAGAAGCAATGACACAACGAAAAACTTTAGGAAAATAGGCTATTAAAGATAAAAAGACCAAAAAGAAAAGATTATACGAAAAAGAACAATATTTCTATGGACATTCTGTATTCCAAATATAAGTAGATAAATAGAAAAATCATACGTAAAAATGAATTTAAAAAGAAAAAACGCTTACTTTATGTCAAGAAAATAAACGAACAACCGAAGAAATAGAACGAAAGAAGTTACTAATAGTCATTATTTGATTAAAAAGTGAACTAATGTGCCAAGCGACCTCAATGAAATGCCACTATGAGCAAATCGCGCTAGCAAATACCAAGATCCTAACAATCCTCCAATCGGAACTTAAATAGCGATCCTTAGTTCATACTTCCATGCCATTGCTTCCGTAGCTTTAATGTTGGAAACATAAATCAAGTTTAGAATCTCTACTTATCCATTCTTCCATCATTTGGTCATTACGAGTAGTAGAAACGGCATGTAAATATAACTCGTATGCTTCCGAGCAAGTTCAATAGACACAAGAAATACTCGCCAGCATCAGAAGAATGAGCAGCATTAAAGAGAATTAACAACAGAAGAAAATAATAATTCCGCTATTGTCATTATCGTCAACCAACGTCCCATCACCTTTTCAAAATCACCCAAGAATATATATATATATATATATATATATATATATATATATATATATATATATATATACATATATATATATATATATATATATATATATATATATATATATATATATATATATATGTGTGTGTATATATATATATATATATATATATATATATATATATATATATATATATATACACATATCGATCTATCAGTGTGTGTGTGTGTGTGTGTGTGTGTGTGTGTGTGTGTGTGTGTGTGTGTGTGTGTGTGTGTGTGTGTGTTGACTCTTTAGGCACCATATTATCATTCAAACGTGTGTGGTTAAATAATTTAGACATTTTACGTGTGTCTTTTTGTTGTTGTTTTTTATTTATTTATTTCGAGTCCACGAATCAATTTCGTAGAAAAATTGATTAAGAAAAAAAACAAAATTTGCTCAGGTACAAATTATTTGATATTTTTCTTAATCATTTTTATACGGCTACCATGAAGTTGATTCGTGGACGAAAGCAAAAATAAACAGACGTTGTATGTCTAATTTATTTAAAAAACCCTGTTTGAATATATATATATATATATATATATATATATATATATATATATATATATATATATATATATATATATATATATATATATATATATACACATATACATATATATATATATATATATATATATATATATATTCAAACCTAATGAGCCAGAAAAAACTACCAAGGTTTCACTTAGGCAGATCATCAGGGTATATATATATATATATTTCGTTCATCATCAGTGTTGCCTAGACGTCCGGTTGCTTCTAGCTAGGTTCGAAACACGACTGATCTGGTGTTGGTCGGGATTATACAACTAAACCGTTGACGCACCGCAGGGATGATGGTGACTTAATGCATATTTAATTCTAGAGAAACACAGAGTGGTTGAGAGAACTCGATTATATATACATATTCTCGTACTATGTCCGAGGTTAAACAGCGTCAAGATTGGTCAGTAACCAGAAGTGGGACCGCTTCGGAATTTCAGATGCTGTTGTTTGAATGCTCCCCATACATAGAGTTGCCAAGATCGGAACATGTTTTTACAATTGAACCCTTCAAGTTACGAATAGAAATTGCAAATTAACCTCTAAGAACCAGAATGATGGTCACGATTGAGTTGGAAGTCCAGTTAGAAGCACACGTTCCTCTACTTTTGAAACAAGGAAACGGATTCCCATGTGCGTGTTAATAATTTCGTTCTACATTTTCTCTATTCTGATGTATGGATACTGAAGTGTTTTAGTAGGCGTTTATCTTGGTAGGTCATAAGCAGGTCGACAGTTTTAACAATGTTCATTTGTAAACATTAATAGACGACACAGACATCACTTCGAATTTGTCAGGCATTTCACCAAAACAAAATATCTGACTCTGGAAGATCCACTACTCGAAAAATGTCAAACAGGTCAACTTAAACTAAAGAATATGTGCGTCAGCAAGATATGATTCTGATTTACACTAGATTATCTCATCATATATTTAACACATAATAGGAAAATCTGTAACAGACGGCATAATGGTATGGGTTTTACTACAAAGGAACAAAATATACTGAAGTGAGCACAAACCTTCTGTTTGATTATATCTTAAAAAATTTTGCTAATGTCACTGATGAATGTATACTGAAATGGGAAGGGCGCTCACCCATATGTCTAGTACCTATGCATATATGTTTATATGTATTTAACTTTTTTACTATATCAAGGGTAGAATGAGAAGGAAATTATACGGATGTTCCTTGTCCGGATTCCACACCGTCTCAAGATTTTAAACAAATCATATAAACTTCAATAAATCTAATTTTGTTTGAACAAAATAAATTTTTAAACAATAAAAACAATGCCTGATATAAATTTTAAGTGGAATCAATATGTTTTATTGAAGTTATTGAAGTTATTTGATGTATTCTAAAAAACAAACCGACTGCTGAATTTATTAGGCAAAACCAAAAACTAATAAGATCATCAAAAATTGAACAACACATATAATAAAACAAATAAAAAAAACACAGAAGTCTTTGAATCTTTTACATTTTTATATAGTAACCTTTCTTTTAAATAACAGCCGGCAACCTATTATCGCTTGATTTTGGTAACTTTTTTTATTTCATCAGGTTCATTTTCCGATTTGATAGTTTTAATTGCTTCCCACAGGTCTGCCTTTTTGTTATACTGTTTACCGCCTTCATATAATTACATATTCACATTTGATAATAGATTTTTGATCGGATTTATACCCGAACTTGATGGTGTCCATTCCATTATATACTCTCTTATAAATCATTTAGTCTCATATAATTCAAGGATAGGCTTGAATACATGAGAAGGAGCATTGTCGTAAACGCTTCACTTTGAAACTGCGAGACTGTGAGTTTACCATGCAAAGTAATCTTGTTCATAAAATGACAAAAATTTGCACTTCATTTTAAATCCTTTATCGAAATGAATGGTCCAGTAATGGTTTGATCGACAATTAGAGCCCATATCATAACACTGCCACCTCCTTTTTGCCTTCTTTTAGCCTCAGGTACATCTGAATAGGATAAAACTCAGCTTTTGGCACATCAATCAGATTCATCACATGTCACTCGAGATTTCGAACAGCCTTCTTTAACGTTCGATGATATCTGCAGATCTCCTTTGATATATCCATTGTGAATATTCCCTCACTTAATAATTTCGTTATTTTCCGTTTTTGAGCAGTTGTTACATCCTTTTCTTTACCCATGTTTTAATATATACTATGGAGAAAAATAAAACAAAAATGTTTTATTAGATTTCAAATATCTTAGCTAATATTAGTTTAATTTATTAACTTCCACTTTCGAAAATTCCAAATATCTCGAAAACTAAGCAGTGAAAATGGCAGAAAGTTTAATACTTTACTAAGAATGGTAATGGACGAGTTTAATTTTGGAAAATTATGGTTCAGAATTTTTTTTGTTATTGAGGTATATTTGATTTGCATAATACATTTAGGCAGGCTGTATATTACTGCACAAGAATGAACACCCTGATAGCTGTAGATATTTATTCTTTCTACGATTATTGCATTATTAATGGTGATAGTAATGAAAATATTAACCGTTTATCTTCAGGAAAGATTTGGCATTCACTGAACGAACACCATGTAATGCTTTCAGCTGAAATTTATAAAATCTTTCCCTCAAAACTTTTCAGGAAAATTGGTTTCTCATGTTCAATCGGCTTTTATCCTTCTTTCTAGTATTGATGGACGTTTCCTCCCTAACCTTTTAATCGTGGAATGTTAACATCTTGAGTAAGTCATTATTATCTCTTCCGGTTTCATGTGATATCCAGTGATGCTGTTGAAAGGACTCACATTGTGTTTTCTGTCATTGGGTACAGATATTTGTGAATCTGGGACGCCAGTCCACAATGTTCAAAGAAGTATGTCCTTGCCAAGGCACTCGGGTTTCACTTGCTCAAAGACTTTGGTATCATTGCTCTTAAGAAGCGTTTGAATGAATCGAAGATTTTAGATATTTGTCGACTGGATTGGCACCATGCATGCCATTGATATGAAAGTCTCGACCTGTGGGAGTATTTAATAACGTGACTCGAGTTTTCTAGTATAAGTTTTGCAGCAAATTATGATTGAAACTATACTATGTTTGATTTCCTTTTCACTACGACTTAAATTGGTATAACTGATACATACGTTCATGTATCTGAAGTTTTTAGCATTTCAGTTAGTCCGTGCCATGAGTGACACATGCTTAGGAGATCATGTATCTTTTGATACATAACAGACGAGGCATATTGCTTTTCCCGCAGTTGGTTGACTTTTCTTTCTGAAGTAGACCAGTTGCCATCTAAGGCTATAGAACCAGGTCTGTCCTTCTATTTACCCTTAGCTGGGGGGAGAAGAGGATTCATGCTTTCCCAAGGATATTAGTACATACGTGAATGTAATAGATCGACTGGAATACGATTCCTCAATCCGCTATACCACCGTGCCTCCTTTTAGTATTTACTAATTCTGTATCCTGATTTTTTCCGATTCAGTGTAGCTGCCTTCACTGATTTTAATTAAATTCCAAATCATAATTTCTGTTTGGAAAGGTTTATCTTGATTTTGATTTATTGAAACACTTGACAGACTATGTTGGTTTCTGTTCAGGATCGCAGTTATCCCAAAAATGAATACCTATGGCATCAGCATAGCCGTATTCATCATCATGAAATTGCACTCACGAGTGAAAACTGAATCGTTGTCTTTATTAGTAGATTCTTTTGTGTGTGTGTGTGTGTTGTACGGAATGCTTAGATTGTCAGTGCCCATCTCATCTCATGTGTTTTTGTAAATGCACAGGGCGTAGTTGAAGTTTTCATTTTCACCTTGTCGTACTATTGAGAAGGTTTGAAATGTTTCTGTATTAGGATCCTCGCCACATATGTACAATTGAGTGGCCCGAAACAGTTGCTCTTTTATAATTAAAACTTCAGTGAATTCAGAGAAATACTACCTAAACATAATATATGTATAATTTTTTATTATTATTAATAAATCATGTTATGATTACTTTAGAACAATATCGTAAAACTCAGAAAATGCACATATTTTCCTATTTATTCTTGATCGATATTATTAGTTGATCGATATTATACCACATGATCTTTGTAATTATATTCTTGTTTGTTCTGATTTACTTTTCTTGATTTACGCTATAATTGTATATGTTTGTTTCAAATTTGCAAAAGGTAAACGTTATCTATATCTATTGTTGGTTTGTCGTGATTAGTTTATATTAGATTTATCTTTTCAGCTTAGGATCACACCAATAAAACAAATGAGCATCGGAAAAGGCTAATTGGAATCGAGAATATTGTTATTTCTTCAGCTTATATTTTATTAACAAACGTAAAATTGATTCAGCTTGAACGATAGTTGAGTTAGAATTAATTTCACACAGATCGAAATGCAATGGAGTTTATCAATAGAGTAATCCGAAGAAAAAACATTACTACACAATAAATGTGTTATTGAAGGGAAATCAATTTCTCATAATACATTAATCGCTTCATATTTTATTATTTGAAATTTTCTAGAAATCACTTCAGAAACAAAATGAAACAGGAAAAAAAACATTGAATATCAATAATGTATTTGTAACGTATTTTATTGTGAAGTTAATGTTTGGATTTCAGCTAAAAACTAATTAGTTTATAATGCACTCAATTAATCAGGATCTCGTGCGTTTCAGGTTTGCGAAAAGATGTTTGTAATATTTTTTAACGGCCTGCCTGTATTCAAGCAACTGTAAAATTATAATGTGACATCAGGTATTACGACTTCTCAATACTTTCATGTGCTACCGTATTCCGAAGACTATCTTTTTGCATATACAGCTGCTTATAACATTTAAAATTAAAAAAAATCAATGAATCAATTGAAAATTTCATTATAATTCTCGAAGTAAGGGTTATTTTTTCTGTGGAACACAGACTAACATATATATATATATATATGTGTGTGTGTGCGTGCGTGTTTGTATATATACATATATATATTTATATTTATATATATTTATACTTATGTTTAGACATTATTTTTATATATTTTTGTATATATATATATATATATATATATATATATATATATATATATATATATATATATATTGGATAGTTATTAATCCAAAACATTTGTATCAGTTTAAATGTAATTTTTACTGGATACTGCAATCTTTTATTAAACTGTATATTTATTGAGGCCGGTATGTGAACATAAATAAATATACTGTTTAATAACCTTATAAATACGAGTATCCACAAAGAAAATCGTTTAAAGTCACTTACACGCAGGCACACACACACACACAAATATATATACATATATATATATATATATATATATATATATATATATATATATATATATATATATATATATATATATATGTCAAACCTAATGAGCCAGACAAACCTACCAAGTGAAACCTTGGTAGGTTTGTTTGGCTCATTAGGTTTGACTAGGTTTGCTCTACGTTTGTATCGAGGTCTTTAGTTAGTTGTTTACTCGTATCGTGTTTTTTTCTTTGGGCCTTGAACCTGTATTTGTGCGATTATTTTCGACAGACTTCTTTTGTTCCTGGCTCTTTCTTATTTTTAAAACCTTTTTTCCCTTCGAGATTGATTTGGCTATTGTTAAATCAAGAATTCGAAGGTTTTTCGACACGAGTATAGTTACTTATATTTACACACACACACACACACACACACACACACACACACACACACACACACACACACACACACACACACACACACATATGTATATATATATATATATATATATATATATATATATATATATATAGCCAGCCTATTTTTTCACCCAAGCATGCGAGATAATCTAGACATGTCTATTTGCTTTTAAATTAATCCACTCAAATACTTGACAGATAAATTTATTAGTGCTGTTATTAAACTGATTAAGAAAGATGTATTTTAGGTTACTTATTTTATTTTTCTAAATTAGATTCAAACTCATCTAAGATCATTTTCAGGAGTGAATTGCTAAGACAAAAAAAAACTGATGTAATAAATAGTTGTGGATTTTTTGGGAAATGCCGGTGAAACGCGCTCTGTTGATTCAAATGTTCTCCTTATTAAGGAAAGTAAATTAGTTTATATTTGCAATTTTTTTATGAATTACAATTAAAGTAATTTAGTTTTAATCACAGTTTAGGTATTTTTAAAAAAACTACTGTTATTGACATCTTAAATCACTGCTGCTCTACTCATAACTTATCTTATTTAGTGTTGGTTGTAAGTGTTCGTAAATAGAGGGGCACGCATTTGAATTTTTTGTTTTTATTGAACTTTTATAGTGGAGTGTACTTTTCAATTAATATTTCTCTAAAACATGAATGTTCTGAGGCATGTTCTTTTAAATGTTTTGCAATAGAACTTGAATCCGACATGGGTAATGTAAGCCTCCTTGATAATGTTTGTTGTCGTGAAACCAATATAAATATTTACTTTTGTTAGAGGTAAAATCACCTAAAGATTATTTAAAATAATATAAAATGTTGGTCTTTTGCAAAGAATTAGTTGATGGAGGAGAGTTATTTGACGGCCAGACAACCAGTTGCTCCATTTTCGTTAATGTTGTTTGGTGGATAAAAGCAGTTCTAACGTATTGTGTGGCTGAAAAAAGTTCATGCAAAAATATTGTGCGACCAGTGAAAGCTACATTTTTTGAACTCTTGTAAAAAGACAGTCTTTGCATAAAGTTTACTTAATTAGTTAATTTAAATATAGGGTTAGTAGTTACTGCTTCAGATTTTGGCTCGAATAATTGCTTTGGAGATAGTGTAGTTTTCGTTGGAGCAATTGTTTCTTCAATTCCTACCATAATGGTTCGATTATATTGAAATCATGACTGCGAAGGTCAGTCCTCCAAGAGTTCAACAATTTGAATGCGGTAATAATCTTCAACTTCTGCCTTGTTTTCTTCTATTTGCTGTACGTGATATGTGGAAATTATAACTTGGTCGCATGATTCTACTGACCTCTCTCCCTGTGAATTAGTATGGATTAATTGGAGAAGAGTGTTCGGAGTGAATATTCAAATAGTGAAAAATAGCCTTTTCAGTGCTTGAAGGATAACTGGGAAGATTTGCCATGTATTGTGTTGTCCGAAAGTTCATGCTTCACTAAGTGCTCATTGATGATAAATTTAGTGCTTCTGCCAATTCCTGCATTGTACAATGCCGGTTATTCTCTACCAGTATCTTGATTTGGCCGCCATCTGTAGTGGGGGTCTGCCTGAACATTCTTCAGTAATAATTATCAATTCTAAGCTTAGCAAATTATTTCCGTACAGTTCTGTCAGCTAAAGCTCTTTCACCGTACACGGCACATATGTTTGTTTCTGTTGCATGCGAGGCATTTTAACCTTTACGGTAAAAAATGCACCAAGCGTCTACAATGCATCTTATAATCTTCTATTTTCATAGGGATACATAATTGACACGAATTAAGTAATTTTAATGTTTCTCAAGCGATATCTTGAAGTGTTCTGTAATGAGAAATGTCAACATATTTCATCTGTCGGTACAGATATTTCCGGGCAAATCGATATTTATTAAAAACGCTTTTGGGAAGAATGTCAAGAATTTGTAAATCAGAAATTAAGAAAGGTTGTGGTTTTATTAAAGAAAATTATGATACTTTTCTATGATTGTTTTTAAAGTAAACTTCTTTGGCAAAATAAAAGTAATTACAATGCAGTTACTGAAATGTTATCATTGCATTAAAAATACAAACGGATCACATTATACTGATTTAAAAATAAAATAAATTCAGGATGTCCACAAGGTGTTTTGCCCGTAATATGCGTGCGTATATATATATATATATATATATATATATATATATATATATATATATATATATATATATATATATATATATATATATATATATTATACACACGTTGGGACTTCTTCTGTCCCACTAAACGGAAGTTAAACATAATAAGAACCCTCCTTCATAGAGCATTAAAGATATGCTCGGAGTCGTTTTTGGATGGGGAGGTCAATTTTATCAGAGATACCCTTTGCGGTCTAGGTTACCCAACTGACGTCGTTCAATGTGTTATCCGAGACAAAATCGAAAAGTTCAGAGGTGTAAAGATTTGCGGTGTTGAGAGGTGTCCGGTTGATCTATAATTACCTTGGATCGGAACCAAATGTGAAAATTGTGTGAGACAGATTTCATCTAGTGTTCGTCGCTGCTTTTTCTCTGCTGAGGTTCGTGTAGTATTTCAAACACGGCCTATGTTTCATTCAATGTGTAAAGATGTTCTCCCTCCTCACCAAATTAATTCTGTTATTTATCAATATGATTGTTGGTTGCGGAGCCAACTACATAGGGCGGACAACACAACGACTGGACATGCGAATTAAGCAACACGTTCCCACAAAAATCAGGAACCATACCCTGCCGTTTGATGGACTCGTCCCGAACGCCTACAGTTCAGTCATTTGTGAGCATCTATTAAAGGACAGAAGGTGTGCGGCTAAATTTAGTGTAGATTGGTTCACCGTGTGGTCCCTTTCACACTCTTCATTTCATCTAAAGGTTCTGGATTCAATTTACATCGGGTCCCGCAGGCCTTCCCTGTGTAAACAGCGTGAGTGTCTGTTGGGGCTCGCTGTCATTTGCCTCTAGCTCCTATTTTTTTCCCTCATACTCATTTCGGTTTCATTGCATATTCTGTTTTTTAATTACATTAAAATCTCCCGTAGAATCCTGAAGAACGGGAGCGAAACCGGTTGCTTCCCTTTTTATTCTTTGCTTTGTGTTTTAATATGTCTTGTAATATTAAGCTTAACAACTTCATTTCTGTTATATATATATATATATATATATATATATATATATATATATATATATATATATATATATATATATATATATATATATTGATGCATGTCTCATTAAATAATATAGAGAAGTTTACTAGATTTATTTTAAGTAAATTCCTTTCATATTGTCTGATAAGCTTAATAACATTAACATTGAAAGATGAAAGGAGATCACCATATTGATACATTTTTACATCCTATCTAAGCTTTCGGCTGACATATGCAATTATCAAAGATGACAATTACATTGCAATATATTAAACAATATGCGGACAAAACAATAATTTTTTTTTTGCATGAAAGATTTCCAAGAACGGACAAATTCGTGTATACGAGACGCGGAAATGAAAATCACGCTGCAGCTCGTGACATCGCACATGACCACGCGAGAAGGAAAACGAGAAGTATTAAGTATGGAATGCCGTTGGTATAAACCAATGGCTTCTGTTATCAATTATAGGGATTTAAGAATATTTGTGGAGAGTTCATAGTTTATTTTGACCAGGTCAGGTTTCAACTGTCTTATGTATATAGCTTCAAGAATTTTTAGTTTTTGTTTATTGATTTCATATTTAAGTATAGCTTAGATAGGATTAAAAAACATGTATCAATATGGTGATTTTCTTTCATCTATCAGTGATAATGTTATTAAGCTTATCAGACAATATGAAAGGAACTTACTTAAAATATATAGACAATATCTATATTATTTAATGAAACAAGCATCAATGAAAAAATGCTGCCTAAATGCACACAATACACATATACACACATATATATGTGTGTGTGTGTGTGTGTGTGTGTGTGTGTGTGTGGATGTTTCTGTGTATAAGTGTGTGTGTGTGTGTTTGTATGCTAGTGTGTGTATTCCTTTGTTTACAAAAAAAAAAAGATGTGCGTGCATGCGTTTGGTAAACATATGTATACGTGTGTATGCACACTGTTTATATTTTATCGACATACTCGTGCAGATTTTAACTTGAGGGAGGTTGAATACATACGTGTGTGTGCGTGAGAGAAAGAGAGAGAGAGGGAGAGGAAGAGAATGAGAATAGTGAGAGAAGATAAAAAGAAACCCTGAACTGCTTTCTCTCCTCTCGAGTTTAGCTCTTGAGCTTCACAATGTAATTTTGACACATGCAGTGCGATTGAATTCACAAAGCAGAAAACTGCGAGAATTTGTTTTTCTTTTACTTTTTGCCGACTGCTTCTTTACTTGTTTTTACCATTCCAAAGCAATGGAAATCATTTGGAAGTATTTATTCAATTGTTCGACTTCGCGCTCTGTTGTTATTCTTTGTCTGTTTGATTCAATTCTATTCCTCACTTCACTCTCTATTTACGTCTCACTCTCCGGGAAGACATCTTTGATTTGGCGAAATCTCGAAATGCATGACAGTCAACTGGAGGTCATCCTGTCCTTCATAACACAGAGACGAGCACAATCAATTGTATATTTATATATTTAATACATCGATGTAATATAATAAACAGAATAATATATATATATATAAACCATAAAATCCGGATTCGAATCTCAGCATGATCGATTTGTCAGGAAGAAGTCCTGCTGATATTATCGCTCTGGACGGGGGACGATCACAGCTTGCGGCACCTTTTAAAAGTGTCTAAAACCATACCAGAGGTTGACCCAAGCCATCTGAGTGAAATTGGGTAGACGGAACATTTGGTGCCGTCGATAGCTGTGCTAGCACGAAGTCACAAGACATCGTGACCGAGGGTTTGAGTGTGCTGGGGTTTGTCAGAGTGTTGATAATTCTAGATAACACGCTATCTCCCAGAAACTCTAAGGTCTGCTCAGCATAGTTGTAGTATAAACCATAGGTTGGCCCTGTGGGTGTTGGAAAATTACAAATATGCCTGAGCGAGTGTCTGCAATAGGGATTTTTTACCACCCTACTAGACATATATCCTCAAATACGAGTAGCCAGCTATTATTATTATATAATGTGCTATCGCTTCTATTTTCTTGAGACGGTGACCAGATGAGTGCCCAGTATTAGTGTAAATTATTCGTTTTCCTATGCACCGAAAATGGCTAAAATAGATCAGCAGATTAATATCAATTATTGCGTGAAGTGTGGTAAAAGAAAGTAAAAGGAGCTTATGGTTAAAATCTATGAAGAAATCGAGTATTTTTAATGGTACTGGTGGGACAAAGAAGGCGAAATTATTTATAGTATAACATAATAAATATGTATGCCAAAGACGAAAAGTTTCAAATGTGTATTTGGAAAAACGGCACGCATCATGAGAATATGACCAGACGTAAATACCCACATTCTAACCTTACAAATGAATTATTAATCATTAAGGATCTGCAATACTATTCTTCGTAACAGGTCATATCGACATCAGTGATTTCCCACCACTGTAAGGTACATTACCCGTGTCTATTCCAATAGCATGTCCATGGTAATTCTCCTTATGTGCTTTCCTCTTTGGGACCGAGAATTTATGAATTTAAGTGCAATGATGGATGGGCAGTTAGGTCTCATCATTTTACAGTTGGAATAGCTAGATATAACCTTACCTTCGATGTTACCGCTTCCTCTCGCACTTCTCGCTCGTGGTTTTCTCTGCTGTGTCCTCGTGCTTTCCAGTGAACTTTGGTCTTCGAAAATTTAAACTCTGTATCAATCGTCGTCTTCTGCCGTCTTCTTTCTTAATGTCTGTTATTTTGTTCTTCTTTATCTCATATTCTTTCACACTCAGTAACCTCTTGCATCTAAGTGGCTTGATTGCCTTGCTTGTTGCGAACAGTTTAAAAAATGTTTTTAATTCATCTCCCCCCAACAGACTACAATGATTATACCACATATAGAACTATTTAAGAAAGGAATTCTATAATGGATATCCTTAATGTCCTAATATGATTTATTATTGGAAAATAAAATAGTAACAGCATAATCCATCTGGAAGACACCGTGGTGATGTTAGACATAGAAAGAAAATTTCAAGATATCTCAAGGGAAAAGAGGGGTAAAAGTACTAAACATCAATTGTAAGATGACACAATACGTTGCTGACAACAAGAAGAACGGATCAAGAGGCGAGCTACGATTTGGTGAAAGTCAACACCGAGCAATAAAATATCTGGCAAATCTCTTAAATGACATAAATGTGACATCGAAATCCGAAAATGTATTTCAAATGGCGAAATATATCTTCCAAAAGATAAATAAATGTTCTAATGGAATGTCTCACACTCCCTATCCCCTACGAGGACTGACTATATCAGTAGCAGTATGTACTGAGCACAGGATATACCTGGGGCTTGGTTCGGAAATTAATTGCAGATGCGTCTCCAGCTGGGCTGGTCGGACTCTCTGTCTTCGGGCGGAGAGGAACCCAGACGAGGCTATGCCGAAGGCCAGAGTCTCATCTGGGGTGGTAGACAGCTACTGACCCCGTTTATACGAGGTCTACGGGGAATTGTTGCCCGAGCCTACGGGATCGGTTTTACCCTGCATTAAAAAAGGCCTTGTGACACATACGTCCTCGCAGAGTGGTAAGGTAAATAACCTTGCTTCGGGAATTACTAGCCTGTCACCCGAACCCTTGTCTTTCAGTAGTGTAGTTTCTTTTATAATAAACCTGTCTACTCTCATTTACGCACTCGAGTACCACCTGTCGACTTTTAACCTCTTTAAGCATACAACAATAAATTATAAAGAAACAGGAAAATTCAATTGAAAACAAAGGAAAGAGTGTTCATCTGCTGCTTCATTCCTGCTATATAAAAGTTAATACTGGAAAATTTCCACATTAATAATTATTGGTTTGTTTGGTTTGGTTTGGTTTTGTTTTGTTTGGTTTCGTTTGGTCTGTTTTGTTTTACGGCATATGAACCTCAATTGGTAATTTAATGCTGACAAAATTTTAATTGTTTGTGATATTTTTTTCCAAAAACCTATTTTTGGAAATATTTTTTCCTCCAAAAATCTATTTCTGGTAAGAATTTTCCTTCGCACTTAATATCTATTTTCTAAAAATGTATTGCTGGTAATATTTTTTACAAAGTACTTATGGTATTAAAAACTATTTTACACTTTCATAAAGTTTTGACAGGTGTTTGGGAGTTAACTATTTACCCATAGCTGGGATCCTAACAGATGCCACCATACCGGGTCAGGATGGACCTGGGAACATCAGCAATTAATAGGTGGTTCCACGCTCCTCATTACCTCCTGATTAGAGGCCTTGCTGTTGAACTTATTTTATCATCTTTCCCAGGCTGCGGATGTTGTTTTTCGTCATGCGCAGGACGGCACATAAATAATGAAGAGACGATGTAACAGAGATGATGTTCTGCAGTAGAAAGCTGTGGATACAATGGTTGGAGTATGCGAGCAATTAGGACACCTATAATTTGAATCAGAGAGAGGCATTTGAAAAGTATATAACTTATAAAGACGAAAGAAGGTTTGTAGACTTTAACACACAGAGGGCATAGTGAAGCAAGAAAGAGGGAAGAAACCGCGAGTAACCTTCATAATGAGCTTGTGTAAGAAAGAAGTAGGAGAAATAGAAAAAGATAGATCATTACAAAGAGCTACAGAGGATAGGAAGTTGTGTAAAGTCATGATCGCCCACAAATTGAAGGGTCGTAGAACGTGGACGAAATAGAATGATGCCATTAAATGATTTTGTGTATTGTGCGACAATGGCATTTTCAGCAAATGTACTGAAAGTTCTGCCTGTAAATTTACATTTGTTCGTGGAAACTATTGGAAGTATTTTGATTACTTTCAGGAATCATTCAATGGGAGTACCATGAATAAAATGTTGGCACCAAATCTTCAGATTTGTCCAGGAAGCTTTCTGAAAGTGTTATGCGTTCAGGACTACAATAATCGAACCTCGCGAAAATGTTGAACACGTGGCGTCTGCAATCAAAGGAAATCGCCGACTAACATGAATTAAATTATACGAAAGTTACACTGACTCTTCAGAAAATGTACAGCGATTTTCGAGAGCCTATTATCCATGTAATCCTCACATTCACGTTGTATGCGTCATTTGATTTCTAAGGAAGCTACAATCGTCTTCGAGCGGGAGGAAATTTCGGAAGGAATTATGTTAATGGTAATGGTAATAGTAGCCGTTTCCCTACAAGGAAACAGTTGGCATTCAGTGAACAAGTAGTCAGTACTGCTTTCGGTAGAAATTTAATATATCTTTCTCTTAACATATTTTTTCGGGAAAATAGGCCTTTCACCTCTTGATGGTGGTTTCCATTACTGATGGATGTTTCCTTCTAACCTTGAAGGCATTTTCTAAGGTGGACGTTGTAGACTGATTTGGAACATTGATGTAGAAACATTATGATCCTCTGAACAAATATTTCATTTTAAATCGAATTTCCCATCAAGATTTACATATATAACGGCGTGGTCTGTTAATCTCTTTGACCGGTGTATTTAGTTAAAAACTTTATGACAAATATTTTCATTAATTTAAACACCAACACAAACTCGTTTTTTTTGTCTAATCTATGTCGAAATGACATTTAATCAGCCGCTCGTGTTATTTATAACATTAAACAATATTACATAACATTGTATAAACATTATAACACCGTAACTACCTCTATATTTGGGATGGTGGTGATGCGCGGTTAAATTAACGGATACCAGTGCGGAAAGTGAGCTTGGTGTGCCGAGTTCTAATTCCAACCTCGTCTCGTGAGTTTACTTTAGGTCAAACCTTGGCAAATTATGAATGCGTTACATTTCCCTTTCATCTATGGGTGTAATACCAGAGTAGACTAGACTCTTCAAACTTGGATGGCAACTAGATTAAAGTAGGAGAATATAAATCATAAATCTCATTATAGGCGACGGAAAATTGCTATATTACCTTTCTCAAGATTGGATGGCAATAAATTTTATTATATAAAAAAGAAACTTACTTACATTTTTAGATTTTAGGAATATTCTGAAATGTGTAATTTACCTGCTTTTACAAATGAATTCCATCGTAATACTGAATTTCGGATGCAGGATTCGAACTGAGATAGAGGAAACTGAACGATTATAGAAACATAACCTGCTTTAAAAATCTCATCGGTCACTGTTCAATATAATTAAGGATTATGTACTCGTTGTTATAAACAATATTTAGTCTGAAATATGGCTTTATCTCACGTGTTATATATATATATATATATATATATATATATATATATATATATATATATATATATATATATATATATATGAATAAATATAGTCTTAAGATGGGCTATATTTATGGGATAAAGTGCTCAATATAAGAGATAGAGCGTGTGTAAATATAAAAGTGATCATACAAGTCAACACTTAGAGGCGAAAATCTGTTTCATGCTTGGTGCAATCGTCAGTTGGCCTAACGATTGCATCAAGCATGAAACAGACTAAGTGTTGACTTCTATGTTCACATTTATATATATATATATATATATATATATATATATATATATATATATATATATATATATATATATATATATTTGCGCCTGAAAAATTAATTTCGGTTGAACTCTGTGAGAGTGAAAGGTGTGTTTGTAAACAGTGACTATTAAAGCTAATATATGAAGACTCTTCAGCAGAATTGTGTCACTGTCAGTCACTGTGTGTTTATCTAAATCTAAAAATAAATACGCTAAAATTCACCTTCATCCCTACCGTGCGCCGACGGCTTAGTGGTAGAACTTCCTACTTACGCCAGTTTAGTCGGGTTTCGATCCTCGCTAAAATCAACCGGACGTCTAGTCACACTGATGAGTTGTGATACAGCGAAACAGTCTGTCTGTGAATGACAATAATATATATATATATATATATATCCGACACACTGGCCAACAACTAGTGTTAAAATCTACTGGATACATTATACAACTATGTTGACAGTTTCAATCACCGATTATTTGAAGATTAATCAATAAAAAATAGACCTGGTTTGCCGCTACTGGCATATCTAGAAATTTCAAACAGTATTTATGAAATCCGTACAGACGGCCTAATCGACATTTGTGCCTTCTCAATAAAGCCGTGTTCTCCTTGTCACCTCGCAATACACAGTGTTAAACAGTTTATAATCAATCAGTAACATTTTAATTTTGATATCTTTATTCATTTTTCACTCAATCTATTCCAATCTCTTAATAATATTCTTTGATATAATCTCCCGCACTAGCGCCTTATCGCAAATCTTTCAAATGTGCTAAAGAAGGAACTGACAGTATCAATTTCAACAGGTGCTAACGATCGATAGAAGAAAGATTCGTGAAGGTGTTGATAATACATTCAATAGCGTTTATTAAATTCCTATTTTCACTGATAAACGCTGCTCATTGCACAATATAAAAGCGGAACCATGTATAGAATTCCTATGGTTAATTATCAGTTAAAATAGGAAAACCAATACTCTAATTTATTCTTAGAATTATACATTCCCTTTGAAATATTCAAAATTTTAGAAACTTGGGAGCGGCATACGCTGGTATCAAGTAACAACAAATTTGTCCACTAGTTTAGCACCCTCCGCAGTACTTATTTTTTCTAAATTTATTGATTGGATTGGCCCAGTTGCGTCCTACTAGGATATGTGATGGGCACCTCGACGTGGTGTAATGGTTAGAAATTTTGTCTTGCTAGTTCAATTACGACTGAGTAATGAGTTCGATACTCACTGGGTGCCCCAGGCTTTCGGCCTTGTGCCACATCTAAGCTGTGCTTAGAAAATTGCTACTAGGATATGTGATAACATCTTTCAGAGCATCCCAAACATTGTTATCATCATTATTATTATTATATTTCGATTTCTTCTCTGGTCATACTACATACCAAGTCTGCAGGAAGACCCAAGGCAGGTAGTGGGCTGTTTTTATGGCTATATTTCATGATGATTTGTTTTTCTATGTCCCATACCATCATTATCGTTACAGAAAACAATTTCTTCTTAGTGTGTGGGCTGCAATTTTTTGTGTTTCCCTTAAGCTGGAATTTCCAGGGATTTTTTTCAGTGTATTTTTGCGTGCGTTTTCATCATTCCAAGCGCACCTATTCTTCTTCTTCTTCTTCTTCTTCTTCTTCTTCTTCTTCTTCTTCTTCTTCTTCTTCTTCTTCTTCTTCTTCTTTCTTCTTCTTCTTCTTCTTCTTATTATTATTATTTGTGTATGTTATGTCTGCTGCATTGTATTGTGTATAAATGGGTAATAGGAGAATTAAATTTAATTCATAGTACTTTGCTTATTATATGGAATGATCATTTTAGGACGATCTTCTGGGTGACCAATATGTTGATGTTACCTGTGACACTGTTAGTAAAATTGTCCATTCATATTTTCACGAGACCAAGAGTTCCAATTACAGTCTCATCTACATTGCCCACATCCTGTTGATCTCGATCTCCAGGTACTTGTATTTGAAAATTTCTCGATAAATTTTATGGAGGTGCTTCTCTCAGATGGTACCGCTATGTCAATAAAAATATGCTTCCTGAATTTCTTGTCTTTTATGATGATATCTGGTCTGTTGGGTTTTATTTCCCTGTCTGTTTGAACTGGCATGTCCCAGAGGATAGTTACATCGTAATTTTGCGCAACTGCGTCGATGGCATTTGCTTCGTAATTTCTTGGTAGGATTTCAGGTATATTAGGCTGTTTCTTGATGAGTGCAGTTTCTTTGTTTATCAAGTGGATTTGGGTTTTTATGTTTGTAAGAGAGAGGCAATGTTTTTCTGTGAGGAAGGCTTCTGATCCTATTGCTGAAGTTTCTACCGTTAGTTAATGCTGGATTAGACCTCGACCTCCTAACGGTCTTTGTATGTACAGCGTATCAACATCCGATTTCAAGTGGTGCATCCTCATTTGGGTAAGCATGTTCCTCGTTTTGGCGTCCAATGTTTCAATGGCATTCAACTTCCATTTCTGTTGCCACGGATATAGCTAACTTGTTGATATCAGTCATTTTTGGGGCCCATTTGATTCGCTCTCTAGTATCAAACACACTCTCCGATAGTATTATTTTCGGATCTTTTTCTTCATAACGGAAAGTTGCATTACGTCTTATTCATTAATTCCAAAATATATTTATGTGTCATCTTACTCTAGATTTTTAATCTTGTTGATATCAAAGACTAAATCCGTAGTTTTCATTAGTTTACAGCCTCTGAATTTTTATATTCAGTGGGTGACAATATCGTGAAACCTGATACAAGATCATCAATGGTTTCTGGATATTTATCACAGAAGCTGCATTTCGGGCTAACACAGTATTTTAGTATATGTGTTTGATAATTCCTAGTTAACAAGTATTGGTCCTGTGCAGCAAGGATAAAACCTTCAGTGTCAGCGTTCAACACTGCACTACATAGCCACTGATGGGTACGGCTTTTGTCTACGTCAGCTTTTTTGGTACGGGCAGAGTATTGGCCATGAAGCGGTTTATCTTGCCATTGATTCTGTATCTGGTCGGTTGCATCTGTCTTTGCTTTCTTTTTTAGGTATTTCGCAGCTTCAGCCTGTTTACCGTGCTGTACTTGTATTTCTGCGTCCATTTGAAACTCCATTTTCAATTTGTTGGCTTCCTTTATTACGGAGTAAAGACGCTTACTACTTTCATGTTCTTTGATAAATACCATCATCCAGGATTCTGTAGTTTCCAAGTATCTTTAGAGGCCAATGGTTGTAGTTTTCTAGGACAGTTCTAGTTGAAATATTCCTCTGCCTCCTTCGGATCTGTGCACATACAGGCGATCAACATCAGCTTTGGGATGATGCATGCGGTAGCAAGTGAGGAGATTTCTTGTTTTGGCGTCCATTCGCTTAATTTCGGCTATGGTCCAGTTAAGGACATTAAATCTGTATTGCATTACAGGAACAGCCAAGGTGTTTATGGCTGTTATTCTGTTTTTTTTTTTTAGTTAAGCTCGGTATTTTGTAACAGAGGTACACGCCTGTAGTACTCCTTTCTTACCCTCTCCTTCATTTGGGGGGTTGTATGCCATCTCCTTCACTAATTCCTAGGTTCTTATAAGCTTTATCATGCTCCACTTCCCTAATATTTGTGAGAAAATCTAAATCTATTAAGGGTGTTTCTGTAATTCTACCTTTCTTGAATGTTACTTTTGCACATTTATCTAATCCAAAATTCATACCTATGTCGTCACTGAAGTATTTTACAATATTGAGGAGGTCCTTCATCTCGTTGTCGTCTTTGGAGTTTGCGATCATCCATGTAGAATAGGTGATTGAATATATTCTTATTTATTTTGTAACCATAGCTACTGTTGTGCAGATCATGCGTTAGGGGGATTAATGTCAAACAAAACAGAAGAGCTGACAGAGAGGCTCCTTGAAAGATTCCATGTCGGATATTTAGTCGGTTGGATATGGCAGTGCCCCTGGTGTGACTAAAGTATAGTTTGGTGTTCAACATTCCCATGCTGTGCTTAAGGAAATTTAATACCACAAGGGAGACATTGTACATTTCCAAAGTCTTAACGATCCAAGAATGTGGAACACTATCAAAGGCTTTACGCTAATCAGTCAACGCTGCGCTAAGATTTCTACGAGTTCTCCTGCAATTTTCCAGGATCATTTTGTTTATCGGTAATTGATCTTTGCAGCCATATGAACCCCTCCTGCATCCCTTCTGTTCCAGCGGTAGAATGTTGTTTGTTTCGAAAAAGGAGTAAGCACTGTTCGTCAGGACATACGTGATCAACTTATACGTTGTGGAGGGACATGCTATCGGTCGATAATTTTTCGGGTCGTGTGTTTCATTTGTTTTTGGTATGAGGTATGTAATACATTCATTAATCCATTAAGGATTTTATTGGGATTATTTACAAGCGTTGATAATGTTTTCGCAAGGATTTCGTGAATAGATGAGACATGATAAAGCCAGAAATTGGGAACCTTGTCATTTCCTGGGGATTTCCATTTTTGGGATTTCGTTAGAGCTTGCCTAACATCATCTGTCGATATATTTTCCCATTGTTGCACAGGTGTATCCAACATTCGTTCTTCTTCACGTCGGATCTATTCAGCATTTGGCTTATATTCCTTCGGGCTGCTCCAAATATTTCCCCAAAATGTCTGTACATTATCAATCGGCGGTTGCCTTTCGACATGTATAGATGTTTTTCCAATTTCCCTGAAAATTTTCTTACGGTCCGTTTGGAATATTTTATTTTGGCGATAGAACCTACAAAGTTTTTCGTATCGTCTTGTTCTCTGTGCCTTTAGCTGAAGTTTCTGCTTTAGCATTTTGGTGGTTGATGGAATGTAAAGATGGGGTTTAATTTTGTATTTCCTCTTGATCTTTTTGCCTTTGCGTGTGGAAATATTAGGGTTTCCGGTGAGATCATCTAATATAGAAAGCTCACATCTGATTTGTTTCATTTCTCGTAACAGTTTTGCTTTACAAGCTGACTCTCTATGTCTGTTAACTTTATTTATTGTCTTGATCCCAATCTTCCGAGTCGCTGCTAAAGCTGTTGTGTATATGACGTTGTTAACTTCAGTGATGTCTCCCGGTGGTTTATCTGTTAACAGTGTTTCCAGGGCAGCGTTGTATATTTTCACAATGTGCTTGTTGGAATTAGTCATATGGATTCTGGGTAGATGTTCTCTTTCTGACAATTGTATGAAAGTTACTCTGCTGAGTACTTGCATGACGTAGTTTTTCGCTTTGGTGATTTCAGATTTGTGGTTTTCAAGGAATTCTAACTTAATGTAGTTGGAGTTAACTTCAGTAACATTGTGTGGAGAACTGTAGGTTGTGTTAAGATAGAGTCTTTGATTGTATTTCCTGGGAGGTTATTTCGCATTTCATTTGTTTTACTTTTTACCTCATCCTTTGTCACATTACTTATTTCTACATTCATCACATTGCAGTTTGAGTGATGGGTCATAGTATTTTGTCTTATATCTAATTTTATCCTATCTATTTCTGTCTTTGAGAGTCTGTTGTTTCGTATAATGTCCCTACGGGCATTGGCAAGCATGTTTGGCTTGAGGTTAGGTCTTATATCATTTCCCACCATACTTCTCCATATTTGGTATGTTTGATTGGTGGTGTTCTCTGCTGGGTTCTCGAGTGCAGTGAAGAATGATGTCATGACTTGTCGATACTCTTCGCGAGACCATTTCGTTCGTTTTCTTTTTATTAGTCGATTTGGTATTGAGTCACTTGGTCCAAGGATGGCAATAATCTTGTTTTGGTGACCTAGTGTCTCTTTGTTTGTGGAAGAGCTTGTTCCAGTGAAAGATGTTTCGTCCTCAGACTGGTTCCTCTCTGAGGGACGCGGCCCTTGTTGACCCGGCTGACTACCGGTCAGATATGAAATTTTATTAATTGAAAATTGGTAGAGATTTGCGTTTAAACCTTGACCACCAAGCGGTAGTTATGTTCATGTTACCAGCTTTAGGAAGAGTCTGGAAGAAGGCCCAAAAGCACGCCCAACATGATATATCCGAGGTGGAATAGTTCATAAAAGCGTATTGTGTTCAGTGGGGTAGAATCTACTAAGATTTAACTTAGTATAAATCGGTGTGACAACTCCAAGAGGGAGTATAAGATTTTAGTATATACAGTTATATATACAACAAAATGCAAGAAAAAGGAAAGAGAAAAGGGAAATCCAAATGAAAGAATTAAAGTTAAATTAATTCAAAGGGATTTAAAATCATAGTACAGAAGATGTACAGGAAAAGTATAATTGCAAAAGGGTACAACATTTACCATTTCTTACATGTTCGGAGCATAGCACAAGTGATATCCACAAATGTTCAACTCTCAATCGCCAACGACAGATACTTATCAAATTTTATTGTGTAGGCTGGACCTTCTACTACATTTTGGCAGGGGGACTATCAAAGAATTCATTAAACAAAGGGGTAGAGGTAAGGGGAAAATTATACATTTCCGGTCATCTCTCGAACTACTAGCCACTAAAAGATAAATTTTACATTTTCACTCAAAGAGAAGACAAAAGACAGAATATTGTTACATAATTACACCTGTAGCCATGAAAGAAAATTATTATTATTATTATTATCATTATTATTATTATTATTATTATTATTGCATTCTGTTTCATTTCTTCTTCCTATCAGCAGTATCTGTCTCGTAACGCTCAGCAGTTTGTTTAAATGACTGCTACTAAAAGATGATTACTATTATTAATATCATTATTATTATAATTATTTCCTTTGATTTCTGTTGTATACTCATTTCTTTTCGGGTCCCGACTAGAAACCTAAGAAATGGCATCATGACATTTTCCGCTGAGCTTTTATAAAAACATCTCACATTTTACATGGATAATTCAGTCGTAACATGCGAAGTGTCAGTAAAACATTTTGTATATCGTTAAGACACGGGGTACCAGGTATCCCTTCACTGAGTCTATCGCAATATTTTCCAATCAATCAAAAGGCTCCAAATACAACTGGAAATATTGATATCCAGATGTGCTACATTTTTGAGATCTTCACTTTCAGATTTCCTTGTATGTTGATAGTTCTTGAAGATCTTCAAAGATACATTACAATCTGCAGGGACTACCATGTCAGTAAGAAAGTATATTCTGCTTTTGTGATTTTGATTACTGTTTCTTTGTCTCTGGGAGAATATATTTGATATATTATATCTGACTGTGTGTATTTTAAATTCCCATAAAGTTGTTACAGCTTCGATCCCTTTAACCGGGTCTGATTATGTTCATACCAGTTTATTGTTTCCGTAAAAGTTGCATATTTTCCAGTGCAGATATTGGCCCTCTCTATCATGCTGAGTTTTATAATCAGTTGGTGCTATCACTGTGCAACCTGATACAAGACAGTCAATTGTTTATGGATATTTATTTCACAATTTGCTTTTATTATAACACGATTATTATTATTATTATTATTATTATTATTATTATTATTATTATTGAACGAGAATACAGCACACCAGGAAGTGACACTTGACGCTGGTGTACATATATTATTTCTTTCTATGTGCCGTGTCCTTTCAGGATGTAGGTGATCATGACTCTCCCACTCCCTCTATCCCTTGCAACTCTTAACAAGTTCCTTCCCTCTGCCGCCTCCCACAGATCACCTTCTCACGTCCACTTGTTTAAAGCCGCTAGGTATGCCATGCTTTGTTTTCCCTTGTCTCAATTTCCATCTATTCGACCCGTAAGTATCCTGTTCTTCAGGCTCTCCTTCGTTGTTATGTGTCCTACGAACTTCAGCTGCCTCTTCCTGATGTTAAGTATAAGCCTCCTCCTCGTTTTAATCCTCTCTAGGACCTCATCGTTACTCACACGCTTGGTCCATGATATCCTTAGCATCCTTCTGTAGAACCACATCTCCATCGCTTCGAGTCTTTGAGAAATCGTCCAAAATTCGATACCCTTAAAATAAACAGATGTTACGTAACAGCTCAGTTCTTTCCTTCATTATCAAAGAAATACTCTTGTCTCGCAATACTTTATCCAGCTTTTGGAATGCGTGCTTGGTCATCCCAATAGATCTACGGATCTCAGTATCGTATTTACCGTCCTTTGTCAGAATGCTTCCCAGATATTTAAAATTCCGCACCTGCTTGATTATAGTGTTCCTGAACTGCAAATCGCATTCCGGGCTCATCCTATTTCTGATCACCATGCATTTTGTTTTCTTGTAGTTTATGCTTACTCCCTTCTTCACACTTCCCGTCACTACATTCTGTAGGAGATTTTGTAATTTCTTTTCCATGTCTGCTATCAGTACTGTGTTACCTGCATATCATATGTTGTTAAGATTGCGGCCGCCACATGCTAAATCCCTGTAGGGTTTCCAATTCTCTCAAAATTACCCCGCTGCATACAGTTGAACAGGTCGGGTGAGAAGACACATCCTTGCCTTACGCCCCTTTCTATATTTGTATATTCACTGAACTAGTTCTCTATGCGCCTGCATGCTGTTTGCTGCCAGTATAATTTATTGAATAATCTGATATCTTTCCCGAATATATCAAGTTTGCTGAGCAGTTCCAGCAGATCCTTGCGGAGTAAAGTCTATATAAGTCTGATAGATATATATATCATTCTGTGGCATTAATACAAAATATGTGTAATATGACAATATGATTTCATATAAAGTGCATAACAAATTAGAAATACATTCTTGTTATATAGGCTCATTCGTTATTTTCAGATTCAGGCCATTTCCCCAGTATAGAGATGGGCTTGCAATTCGTCCTTATTATCCCATCCTTCAAACTTAAAATAACCCTCGATACCTTGATATAATATAGCAAAACTAAACACACCCGCACATGACCATGGGTACACATTGCGTCAGAAACTAGGAAACATGCACAAGTTTTTAAGTCCACACAATTTAAAACAGCCTTATTTTATTGAACGTGCATTTCCTACAACCCATTTTAATTCCGTAAGACACAACGTGAACATGTTAACATCTTCGTTTATTTCATTAACCTTCACTACGATTCTTAGTTTACTATCATAACATTAATATAGTTAGAGCTGTATTAGTTGCATTATTAAAATAGTAGTATTTTTAAAAGTAACACTAGTAGGAGGGGATGTAATATTATTATTAGTAGTAGTTGTATTCCTCATCGTCCCGCTTGCGAGGACGCCCTCACACTTCTTAGTATAGACTGTACTACTAGTGGTAATGGTAGTGATGGTATTGGTGTTGGTGATATTAGTAGCAGTAGAACATTTAGGGTTATCAAAAACACTACCGAAAAGGAAAACGCACAACGATAAGCGCATAATTTTCGCACCCTTGATATTATTTAAACAACGCCAAAAAGAGGTGTGGAAGATTGTGTACCCTTAATCTTCAGAGAATATCAAAACCACCATGCCACATAATTCAGATTTAGAATCAATTTATGGAACCTTTATTTAAAGATCTGACACTAGCAGGGAATGCGAATATATTACCTGCTGCAATACTATAGATATATATTTAGTTTCCGTTAGTTTCACACAAGGCTAAGCAACGACGTTCCATTTTTAAGATAAAAAGTTGAATAGAGAACAAAAACACAACAAATGATGTACGAAAATAAGTGTTAGTTTTAAGCTGATATAGTGTAGATTTTCTGTAGGCGAGTCCATCTTCTTCAAAAATCAATCTTAATTAAATGCTGTCATTCATAAGGTTAGAGGTTTAAATCATTCTGTCATTCAAAATGTTATGGATATCAATAGCTACAAAGTTAATGTAGATTGTCGTATTAATAACATCGTTAGATTTCCTGGGCCTCAGTGCTTATGGTTGAAAGTTGATTATACGATGTTTGAAAAATTCACAGACTTACTATGAAGGTGTTTTGTTCGTGGTGCGAAATCTTGCATACATTAATTTCAACACATTGATAACTGCATTATGTATTTCCAACTAAACTGACATCTGACTGTTCAAAGTAAACAATAAAATTAACTAGTAGCAACTTCTCTTGAATGGACAAAATTTAGCATCTTGGTGTTCTGAATATTGCAGAAAATGGATTTAGTCCAGAATGACATTCATGCTGAAATGGTTGTTATATTAGTGGTTAAGGATCCACCTTTATCGATGGTACAAAATTGGGCTACTCAAAGTCTGGAAGTCCTGCATCTGCTACCATCGAGGAAAACATTAATCATGTTCACCACATAATGATGGATGACAGAGAATTTATTCTAAATCAAATAGCCAATGCCGTTAGAATATTCTGCGAGAGAGCTGAGAATATTCTACACAATAAACTTGGCATGATGGAGACTTTTCCAGTGGGTGCCATGTTTTCTGATTCCTCCTCAATAGTGCACCAGGCTAATCGCTTAACAGTGAAAATCTGACATTGTTTGAGTCTGGTCCAGCTGATTTCCTTGAAACCTTCCTAAGCCAGGATGATTGTTGAGTTTACCATTTTAAGACAGAGCCTAAGAAACAATCCATCTAACCTGCTCCACAGAAGATCAAGCTTATTTCATCCGCAGGGAAACTGATTTCCTCGTTTGTTTGTTTTTTGGTGCGGGAGGACGCACAAGGTAGTGTGTTTATTGATTATCTTCAAAGAGCTCTCACCATCAACGAGGTCTTTTTAATCAGGAAAATTCTCCAGAACATAAATCCTTGTTTTCAATGGAGGCTGTGCGTGATTGTGGATTTAAACTGGTTAATCACATTCCCCCTAATCTCCTGTTTAGGCCACTCAGACTATCATCTATTCCCGAACGTAAAAAAAACACTTGGCTGGAAATCAGTGAGGCAGTGATGATGTCGTCATAATTTCAGTTGATAACTTTTTACCAACACGTTGAATGTTTCGGCATCAACGGCCTTTAAGCAGTGCATCACCGATGGAAGAAGTGTGTGAAACACAAGAGAGATTATGTTAAAAATAAACATTATTTGGTCACATTCCATGAGAGTATCTTTCTTAATCTATGAACGTTTCAGTCGAATCTCGTATGAACGATGTCTTATCTTCAAATGTAATTGCTATATTAGCCACCATCTTTCAACTTGTATAAAAAAAAGGTTGAGCATGTTATTCAAGTGTTTCTTAACATATGAAACGCAAATAGCTCATCTTCTATAGAAAATTCTAAATAAGGCATTACAAGTTCTGTTTTTATTCAATATATTAAAAATTCAATTTATTATAGAGGTGTATTATTATTCATAATATTCTATAAATATTTAAAATAAATGTGGCTATATTGTATAGACATTTCCTGCAAAATGCATTACAGTTTTGAGAAGATTTTAATTATCTTCTATATTATTCAAGTGGGTTTCTTTCTCAAAAATTGAAAAAACAACAACAGAGAGGGTTAAAGAGATGAACCAACTCGCTAGTCTGTCCGTTAGCAATCTCCAAATTATTTAAGCTTCGAAATTTATCAAAATAACTCAGGAAAGTGCCACAGTTCGTTGTGCAATATGTATATTAAGTTTGTTCGAACACTATCTATGGAAAATTCATTTGGTATTGATGACAAAAATTCCAAAATATTGATCGTTTTAGAAGAATGTATGACAATGCAAAAAAGCATTTTACATGTCACGTGTTTCATCGTTTGAGACTTAATTGGTCGAAAGTGATGTTTACGCTGATGTGATTAGACATGCGCATGAGATTTTTAAATGTATTTGGGTATATGGTCTAGCCGATTTCAGTTAATTACTTTTTGTTTGTTTTGATAAATTTTGTTATTAATGATCCCACATTTGACAATAATCGAGAATTATTGTAAGAAGCGGGACGTAGACTTACTTTTGATGATCCAGTGATAAAAGGTATTTTCAATGCATTATCCTCTTAATAATAGTATTAGTTAAATAGTCAGATTCATTACAGTGGGCACTGATGCACTGATTCCTTTGTTTTGTGAAAGATCTTATTTGTGTTCATATATTTTATGTAACTTCTTTGCTGTTTCTCATCTGTATTCCTTGTTACAATCTTTAGTTTATAAAGTAAGTTCCTCCTTAAGTTTTAACATATTAATATTTTGTTTTGTATTAATTAAGTGTTGTATTGCTTTTTTTTTAAAGCTTATCACCGCAAGCAAGGCTGGAAGCTACTAGCACGCAAGGGGTTACAGAAGGTTTGGAGGAAGAGCAGGTAGGAGTGGTAAAGGAGGGGGATGTGGAGAAAGATAGTGGATCGATCAAGGCAAGGGGGTGACAGAAGATTTGGAACGAGAGCAGATAGGAAAGAAAGGTGAAAGGATGTGGAGAAGGGAAGTGGATAGATAAAGGCAACTGGAGATGTCGATTGACGTTACACTTAAATAGTTGGAGATTGTATTTGTCAGGGAAACAGGAATAAGGAAGGGAGTTCCACAGACGAGATGTGCGAGACATGAAGCTATTGGAGTAGAAGAGACGTCTACATCTAACAGTTTCAACGGTGAAGGGGTGGGAAGCTGATGCCAGCTTCGTAGGACGTTTAAATTCATGAGGCCTAGGAACCAGCGAAAGTAGTGGTGAGAAGATAGACGCTTAAACACAACTTAGAGGGTGAACCTATTCTCAATCCAAACTTTTATTTATCAGAATTATTATTAAAGGTGAAATAGCATTGAATGGTGATAAGTCGGCAGATTTTTTACGATTTTAGATCTTGCTAGGATGAGTTTCAGTTTTGCATGTGATAGATAAGAGGAAAAGAATTATATTTTATTGCATTAGATGCAGGCATTCCACCCTCGCCATTTAATATTAGTTATTAATACCACTACCCACGAACTGACAAAATTTACTGAAGGACAAAACGCGTCACACATTTTTTTACACTTTCATATATTTTCATAAAATCGTTCTAATATATAAAAAATATATATCATTTTGAAGTATTTACTGCTTGTTTCTATCTTGTGCTGTTTTACTCTGATATTAATATCAAAGCCTTCTTTGATTTTGTTTTCTGGCAACAACACACATCAATATTGTAAGACCTATCGACATCCCAAGCCAAAAATTATTACACTGCTTTTCTTTTTTTTTCAAAATTCTTTTAATTAAGCCAACTGACTCTTCTCTCTGCAGTCTCGCTTGTCAGCCTGAGGAACACAACACCGTAAAACAACGCGTGGGAATCTTTAGCATTTTTTTATATTTTTAAATAAGTTAGATCGAAAAACGTTCGGCATGGCAATATTGTTCGAATACAGTGACATGAGATTGCTTTCGAATCGGAATGCAGGTAATCTTTCGCTTAGAATCGCAAACCCGGTTCTCATCTGGCTCGACGCGCTGGCAAAAACGTCAAGAAAGATTACCCACTATCAGGTTTTACTATTTGAATTTTGTCAAAATGTTATGTTTGACAGATTATTTCATTTTTTTTTTTAAAAAGCAAAACATGGTCTTCTATTGATCTCTCTTTCTCCATTTCTAATTGCAGAGAGGAGAGCACGATATGATGCTTGCTCATATCAATGAAACTGCTATGAGTAATAGATTTCCAGTCTCACATCTTCTGACAATCTCCGTTTGAAGTGACCTCTCGTACGCAAATTTACAAAATGGGCGGTCGAAATGCAGGAATAAATTACCAGTAAATACTACCCAGATATTTAAATAACGCTTTTCTTGCTATCTTTAAAATAATTGAAGGTGCAACGCCATATGCATTTAATAACTACTTAGTAATTTGATTCGCAGTATGTACCTAATAGCTCACGTTCTTTTTTTAATATTTAATGTCATAATTTAATTACATCATTATTATGGGATACGAGTCCAACAGCCAAGACCTTTCGCTATCTTCTTTTGTATAATATATCTTTTCTAAGTTTAACTGAAGAGGACAACTGGAAACAAGAGAGGAGAATTGATGGTGGAGAAATTAATTGATTTACCATATTTCACGGCATACTAACTCATTCTATGTTATTTAAAACTGTTTCGAATCAGGAAAGATTTGGCATTCATTGACTCAGCCTGTATGGGAATTTTCTTTCCTAACGTATTGTTTAAGGTAGTGGGAAAAATAAACATATTGCTTATATAATTATGTTATAATCAAATGTTAATCCGTAAAAAAATTACTCATTTATATAAAGATTTGGACAATTTTAAAACAAAAATTAAAAACTAACTCGCGTCTGCCCAGTTTCATTAGCGAATATAATAGAGACCGACAAATGAGAAAATAAATCGTTTTAAGAATATCTTTAAAATCCAGTTTTAGGATTTATTTGAAAGATAATAGCCCAAATTTAATCCCTAAAAAAAAAAAAATGTTTTAATTCATTAAAAACGAATTAGAAAGATTATTAAATTTAAAAGTAAAAACAAATTCAAATCAGCTCAGTTCACTTAGTGAATATGACAGATACGGAAAGAAGAGAAATAAAATAGAATCTCATTAAAATCCAATGTCTACATCAGACATACTTTTTATATAAAATTTATATATTTTTTGATAAAAAATATGAGGAAAGCGCATTTTCCCCCAACAGCTTATGTCTTTACTTGTCAACAGTTTCAAACAGTTGCTATCTTAAAACGCTCTACTCATATCCAAAGATCATGCTATAAATACATTCCAATCTAGAAAATCATATTTTATCACAAACTGAGCTGAAACTAGATTTCGGAGAGTAATACGTTAGTCACGGAACAAAATTCGGAATTTTATTTTAAATTGTCATTCACACTTGAAAAAGGCATGACACTGTACGTTTTTTTTATTCTTCAAACACAAATTTCATTTAATATAAATTCCATCAGCAGCAACTAGGAACTGAAAAAACTGAAAACTAGTACTGTAAAAATACCAATGACTTTTTTGAAAGAGTTATATAGCAGGGAATCATTTATTTTGAAAACAGAAAATATGCAGTGTATTTTATTAAAATCAGTAACTCTACTCAAAAAATAATGTTTGAATTTTAGGACCATACGGCTTTATAAAAAGTAAAAATTATGAACATCCAAAATGTGTTAGAACGAGTTATGAACAAGTTTAATAAATGCAGATATAACTAACCTGAAAAGTATTACAAGTAATAATTATTTTTAAAAATCCCTGTAGGTTTAATTTATTAATGAATACATGTTGAAAAGTTCAATGAAATCAGTTAATCACAAGATATTTTGAGAAAAAAATTGAAAATGGAGTGTGGGGGCATCGCTTTCCTTTTGTACGTATCAAAAGTACGTTAATTTTGAAGGTAGCTAGCGTGTCATCTGTGGTCAGTTATTTCGACATCTGATGGTACAATGATAGCAACAGTCGATGCAAAATGTGATTTTGAATAAGAAATAACACAGAAATTTTGACAGATAAGTTTAGTAAAGAAAGAACGTATGAAATTACCATTAGATTAAAAGAAGTGAACCGATATATATATATATATATATATATATAATAGTATAAATTAACTGATTTAAAATATTATTTTTTTCGCTACATGACAATAACTATGTTTCAAAAACTAAAGCTAAAACTTCAAATTTAATTATATAAAAAAATCAATTTCAACAATAGAAAAATAGAAAGAGATGAAGATAAACAAAAATTATGTAACTGTAGAAATCCTCTACAATATAAATGTCGCACTGAATTATTAGTATACCAATGCAATATCTCATCTATTGAGATTCCCGAAAACATAAAAATCTATACATAATTCACAAACCATGAGTTCAAAAACAGGTTCAATCAACATCAAAATTCATTTAGTATGAATAAATACATAAATCAGACATCCCTTTCGAAATATTTCTGGCACTTAAAAGAAACCTATAAAACCCCTACTGTAATATGGAAATTAATAAGAAAAGCTAGAATATGTAGGTCATAAATGTTCCATGTCCTTTGTGCATCCATGAGAAACTACATATTACTAAGTTTATAAAAAATAATAAAATAATGAATCAAAGAAATGAAATAGCTATTCTTTGCGTCATTGTCAAACATTTTCCTTAAATATTATTTATAAAAAATGGGAGCTGGTAATATACATACTTATATTTGATATGAACAAAATAATTTTAAATAATTTAAGTAATTCTATTAAATTTTCTTGATTTAAAAGGGAAAATATAGCCTATCAGTAATTAAAAATAAAAATATTTTAAAATTTTAGGTAAATATAACGTATTTTAACCCAAAACACCCACTTTACAAAGAATCTTAAGTATACAAGGACAAAAAAAATGCCGAAAGGGTTTTTGGTTTTAATAATAAAAAAAACCCCGGACGACATGCGTTTAACAGATGTCAGAATTCGTTGAAAAATACACCTCTACTCTCCCTAAAGAAAACCACTTTTTCGAACGTAACTCATAATTGATACAACAATACTTAATAAAAATGAACATGCTACCGCCCCTGTCTAATAATTGGATTTTTCAGTATCCTTGGAAACAGGAAATTATGAATTTAATATGTCCGTTTAAAATTCAGTAAATTAAAAAATATACCTTATTCCAAAATTCGCTTGAAGATGAAATAGAACTAATGTTTTTTATTTTCATTATATAATTAAATTTCAAGTTTTTAGCTACAGTTTTTGAAACATGGTTACTAATGTGTAGCGACGAAAGCATTTTTTAAATCAGTTTATTTATAATATTTATGCTCTGTAAATTTACATTCAGCACTATTTTGTAATAAAAAAGTATCAATAATAATATCTTACTGTTCTTCCTTCATGTATCTATGTATGTGTATGTATATATATATATATATATATATATATATATATATATATATATATATATATATGTGTGTGTGTGTGTGTGTGTGTGTGTGTGTGTGTGTGTCTGTGTGTGTGTGTCTGTGTGTGTGTGTGATGTTAATATTGAAGATTTTTATCAAAGGCAAAGAAAAATCTGAACATTATTAGAAAATGGGTTCGATAAAAAGGTCATGATTAAACTATAAACGAATTATATGAGGGAAGAGGAGTTTCGAGAATATAGAAACGTCACAGAAACTGATGTTAACGAAGCAGTTAAACTTTTTAACATGTAGTGGAATTGTTAGCACACAGGTAAAACTTAAAATTGAGTTTGTTCCTCAACGGGTTCCCCATTAATTAGGCCTTGAGCTACGCCGAAGCTACCCTTAGAAAATCACGATAATAAAGAAAGAATGGTTAGAGAAAGAGAGGGACTGAGAGAATCGTAATCATCACTATTCTTTTTTTTTAAATATCATGATCATGATCATATGCCGTATGTTTTTAGTTTAAAATCACAACGATTTTCTTAGTAATTCTTAACGCACCTGCCACCTTTCCTCTTGGTATATGCAGTTAAAAGATTCACTTTCGCTGCAAAGAAAGGCTTTTGAAAAATATTTGAAAAGGAATATCTTCGTTAAAGAAATATATTAATTTTTGTTTTTCGATAGCATGCCTATCGGGTCATTTATTTTATTATAATATAGTTTTTATTATTTTTATTGAGAATAAGACAAATCACAATAATATCAATTATGAAGACGGCCAAAACGTACTGACTGTGTTCGGAAACTAAAACATACTTATTGCTATGAAAAATGTGCATATTCATTGGGGTTAACTGAATATAACTGTATGTCCCAAAAAGGAATCACTTGTACGAATGAAAGAAAAATCTAATAAGAAGTTAATGCCAGTGTCTTCAATGAAAGTCACACACACGGACACGCACACACACACGCATATATATATATATATATATATATATATATATATATATATATATATATACATACTAGTAATACTCGGTTGGAAAGAAACTCGGATAGCACAACTTGTATGTCTATCGAAATAAATTGGTACCCGAGGAAAAAAAAATGGAAAAAAGAGAATGAACTAAAAACATCTAATTTATATTAAGAGAGCATACATCAGAAATCTTATATCGATTTATAACTAGACTATAAGTCATGGCTTTGATGTACACGTTGTAATAAAGTTCACCGGATGAATTTATTATGTCTCGATTTTCAATGTTGAAGTCAAAATTAGCAGTCTACTTTATATTAAACTATGATCATGTCATATTAAAATATACCAATCTTCACCTCACACAAAGTCCCAAACCCTCTTTCTCTCTCTCACCTCTGTCTCATAATCATCATCATCTAACAAATCTGGATCTCGTGACTACTGCCCGCTCTGTAATAGTTAAAAAAAATAATAGTAATTTCCTTTACCTCCTCACTTCATTCAATGCAAGGTGCTAATATGTTCTGCTTACAAAGTAGACCGTTAGTACGCATCAACCTCAACTCTTGACTCATTTGGGCTATCATTGCCAGACTTTTCTCTTAGAATTTAGTCAAGTGATATGCTTATAACTCCTCGCATCAATTATGCTAAAATCTCTAATCTGAATCCCCTTCAAGCATATGGGCCTGATTGTATCTCTGTAATTATCCTTAAGAAATGTTCTCCAGAACACTCTCGTGTCCTCTCGGACCTCTGCAATAAATACATCCCTGCCTTCCTGCTTGTTGGAAATTCTCTTGTTGTCCTAGTCTTTAAGAACTTAGGCAAACCGGCTGACCATTCTAAATAACGGCATGTTAGCTTTCTACCTAAGTCTGGCAAACTATTCTAGAGCGTTATCAACTAAGAATTTGTTAAGTATCTCACATCGCAGAAGCTTCATTCAGACAAGCATAATGGCCTCAGCGTCTCTAAGTCAACAGATGGTTTATTAACGATTATTGCAGAAAGAATCTATCAAGTTTTAGAGAAGAATGGTGGAGCTCAGGCTGTTGCTTTGGACCTTTCGAAACGGTTCGACAGGCTTTGGCATAACTTTCTTCTTCACAAGTAGAAAGAAACGGGCTTTTAAACTGATTCTGACTTTATTGTCTTGAACTGGCACAATTCTAGATATTTTATACTAATGCTGATGTCTTCCAAAACTCGATATTCGACATAATTTGTTCTTTATTGTCATCAATGACATTCCTGATGGCATCATTTTTCAACTCGGTATCTGTAGCGGCTCCTTATTGCTTTTTCTGGTCGTAAATTAAAACACGAGTCTCAACTGATGTTTCAGCTTGAATTTTATTTATAGCTTCAAATCACCGTGAAATACTGAAATACAAAAAGGGTTTTAAAACATGACATAAATTATTTTTACAAAAAAAGGGGTCTTAATAAGTCCAGTAATTTCACGGAAAGTTAAAGAGAACATATTTACCTGTGCGCCGTAACTAGTAATAAGGGCTACTAAGTTCTAATTCTTGACAAAACAAAACTCCCTCCTATTCTTTCCACTGGTCCTTGCTTGGGCGGAAGTTGCAGTGAATTGTGCGAGTTTCTAATGGAAATGGGCCCTTACCTAATTGTTTCCCTTACACTGTCCAAAAAAAAATCTAATTATTAAAATTAAAAAATGGATAAAGAATCCATAACTAAACTATTGGGGCATCTAAAAAGGGGGGCGACAGCTACAGTATCTATACTGAGGAAACAACTATTTATACTCTCTCGATAATAAATCTGACCAGTCCGCAATGGTCAAGTTGATCTATAAGATTACCTACAATCTATTGTTAACTGGGGCATTTTAACCCCTACAAAGCGAAGATTCTATCGATTAAGAATTTGACAGATCCCATTGCTGATGCTAACCTACAGGAGGGGAATATAATGCACCTTCTAGGGCTAATATTCTCGGCTAACATAAATTGGAAATATTATATAGAATAAATTGCTAGGTTTTCTGTTAAGAAAATCTGTTGCCTTTTTCGTGAGAGATAATTTTTACCTCGATAATTAATTTTTATATGTCAACCATTTCACCACATATAATCCGTTCCTCCTGCTATATATTTAGATATTCTTGATAAAATCCAAACAAGTATCAGCCATATTGTTGGTTCAGACGTGCCGTCTCAGCTTCAGTTACATCCATCCTCATCGCCCTAATATAGCTTCACATTTTAGTTTCTATGAATATTTTCAAGGTAATTATTAGGATGAATCCTCCGACATGGTACCCAGGTATTTTTTCAGAGACTTTATCAGTTTAAGGGCAGTACTACATTGACAACAATGTCACATTAATTTATATTTGAATTGGATAAATGTAAGCTAACAATTTCATTTCTCGCTTGAGGAACTCTTTTCTGGCTCCACCATTTTTATCAAATTTGATCTTTAAATTCAAATGCAATGTAAACCGTTATCTCCTGCCTTCTTGATTACTCTACATTTATTATTCTCGCTGCTTAAGAATATTTCTCTTTTTACGTGTTCTTTCACATTCAGTAGCCACTTCGCTCGTAGTGACATTACTGACATGGATGGGGTGAAATGTTAAAATACATACACTGGTTTTTGTTTGATCAACGAAGTTAAGCAATGTCGATTCCGGGCAGTATTTAGAAGAGGAAACGTAATATCTGTTACTGTATACGAAAATTGAGTGCATCACCAATTCGACAGGGAGCAAAAAACAGCATCCATTAGAAGCATACTTACTAAGGAAATCACAGTATCAACACCTAGTGTTATTGGGAGAAGTGACGTCTACTCGACTACAGGAGGTTGCAGATTCTGCCTGCCCCTCCATCCCTGTATGTGTGTCTGGCTGCGTGTAGCACTAAATATTCGATCAAACAGGATATTTTAAATTTCACCAACTAGAACTTGTCTGTGGCAGTTCTATATGTTTTTCAAATTACAAATACGTTGTCGCACACCCACATAAAATATGTAAGCAATCTGTTGAAATATATATATTTAAAAAAATATTAAACCATCTCTATTCATTTTCTTTCTAAATTCATCATTGCATTTTTAAGAATTCGGAATTTAAATGTAAATAGGCTTGAAGAACGGTTGATTAATATTACGCCCTCTATATAACTACACATATATTCTTGAATATATTTCTGACTTACCATGTGGTGAAAATTATTTGATATAATGTGTTTTATTTGTTCTTTTTTGGAACAATGAGTGCTTCAATCATTTTGTGTTTTGTTTTAGAACGATTACGGTAATGATTTGGAATTGGCTTCTAATATTTGTCATATATCATTAAACATAACATTATAGCTTTTGGTATGGTAATCGGGTCGACTCAAAAACATCATCTCTGTCTCTTTCTCGCTTTTCCCCTCTTTATATCTATCTATATGTACCTGCGTATAAATTGTATATATATATATATATATATATATATATATATATATATATATATATATATATATATATATATATCTGCGTGTGTGTGTTTTCTTTACTACAACTAATGGTACATATGTTCCTCATTGCTCATGTATAAGTATATTGAGTGAAACCATTAGCACTGTTATTTTACATCGAGCACAGTTTAATTCTTACTACTACTCATCACTCACTGTTCGACCATTATATATCTATATATATATATAAACACACACACACATATATATATATATATATATATATATATATATATATATATATATATATATCAGAGAAGAGGTTATAGTACTTCTAACGAGAGAAATCAACAGGTTGTTTTGCCACAGCAAGATAAAAGTTGGTATAGCTTCGTATATATTAATGTAGGTCCTGGTGTTTATATAATATATTTCTTATATTTTAAATTCAGTTATGAACACGGCAAAAATATGCTGAGGGTGTTCTGGAATTAAAACATTCTTATATAAGAAGCATTGATCATATATATACAAAATAAATATTGATGATGGCTGATGGATTACTCCAAAACTTAAGGATCATTTGGACTGTTCTTACACATGCAATGTCCAAAAAAGGAATATATTTAACGAAAGACAGAAAAATGTGATAAAAAGCTTAAAAATATGAGGGATTACTGACTGAATAAAAAAATATATGGCAATGATACAGTATGATAATCCGGAATCATTCTTTGTCTCTTGAAATAGAGCTCTCCCTGTATCTAATTCCTGCATTTTTGATTCATGCGCTAACATTTTTATACACCAAAAGTTAATTAGTGCATACATAATAATCGGCTAGTGAGTTAAATATTCTTCAGTTTAACCATAGTAGTAGAAAATTGATTTTTATATAGTTACGGATGTGCAATTTACGTGCAGAGATCGAGGGATACCTGTACAAGTCATCGAATCGGTCCGCCCCTACATATGAATATCTCATGGTAAATGTCAGGCAGAACATCGCGAACAATTTGAATAAAATGTTCAGGAGTCCCTAAATGCATGAACCATATGCATTTTCATATTAACAGGGGTACATGCTCTTGCAGGTCTGGATGTGTGTTCGAATTAATTTCCTGCAGGTAGTCCCCTGTAAGACGTGCTGGGATAGCGTTTGGACCTACCAGACAGTCACCTATATTTCCAGCACATTAATCCTGAACTAATACGGTGTCTAGCCTGCATTCTACCATGGGTATTCCGATCAGCCCACAAATGTTGGTTGTTTAAATTTGTTACTCCATCTCTTCCAAATGTTTCCGCATCTATAAACAAGAGTGGAGAGACAAACAACGCATCGACAGTTTCTCCACTAAACTATCGGCAAAAGTTCTCCCGTGGGAAGTGATCAGAGGGCAAAAGATTATGAAAAATGCTGGAAATGATACGGATACAGCAGCTGTCGTACATGCAGCATTATGAGATGTTCTAAATGCTAGGGCCACTTGACGTGTGCTGATACCTTGGTCGTCCCCAACAGTCTGTAGAATGGACTCTCCATGTACGAGCGGTCTTCCTCGATCTATAGTTTGTGGTGCCACGGATCCTGTCTCAGGAACGCGACGATACACGGCAGCAAAGGTTGGATGACTCGGCTGCCTTCAGTCTGGAAATGCAATCTGATACAACCATGCAGCCTCGGGTCCATTGCCATTCGCGCGACATTTGTAAAAATCATATCAGCCTGCTCAGGATAAGAATATCCTGCCATTGTCAAACAGAACACTTATCTGTTAACATTACTACAGACGATAAACCATGAAAACAGACTAGTCACTAATGTAACTTAGTCTACATAGGAACGCATCTTTTGACATAATAACTAATAAACGAAGGCTCCTCGTATATATGTATATATGAAACCGCCCCCACAGTCTGTAATATATATATATATATATCGCAAAATACATTCGAATGCATTGAAGGTGGTCATCAGTGATGAAAGCCGTCTTCATCGCTGATTTCGGGGTTTTTATTCATCATATCAGCTCCGACAGCCACCCCCGACCTGCTATCTTATTCTACAGGTCGCCACCGTTTAAAGAATTGTGCTAGTACTCATGACAGAATTTATACTTTTAGAACACACAAAAAAAAAAAAACAATTAACAACAAAACAACAATGGAAGCGTCCAAAATTGCTTGTCCCAATTAAAATATTTTTTACGATACATTTAGCTATTCATTAAAATGGGGGCGTCTTTTTTTTTTTCCTTCTTTTTCTCTTTTCATTTCTTTTCCTTTTCCCTTAATTTTCCTCCTTTCCCCCTTTTTCTCTTTCCCGCCTTCCCTTCCTACCTTCCAAACTGAATTATCTACATTGCTTGCTTCGCACCCAAAAATAACTATTATTAAAATATGTTACTAATATCGTATAAAAACGGGTGAATTCTAAATTATTAATTTAAAATAAATAGATGATATCGTTCGGGGGCTAGAATTTTATATTATTAAAGTTAAAATATATTATCAAAACAAAAAACAAAAAAACAAAAAAATAACGAATTAATTCTAAATTATAACGTTTAAAAATAAATAGACGATATTTTAGCGTATGGTATAAATGGATTTTTTAATGTTAAATTGTCGGTTGATTTTAAATTATGTTACATTAAAATATATAATATTATCGTATGAAAGGGATTAATTCTACATTATGAGTTCCAATACGTGTTTATTCGCAAGCAATGTGAATCCAGATAAATTATGTGGAGTGATTTTGTCTTTTAGGAATTATTTCCCATTGAATTATTCCCCCACTGTTCGGATCCTTTGAGCCATATCCATTTAGAAGCCGTCAGAGCTTCATTTGAAATTTTCTTAACGGCTTTGGCTTTAGCTGATCCCACAATCCCTATTTTCCTGAAAGCTTTGCATAATGACTGGCCTGCAAATCCACGGCATCCTACTTCCACAGAATCATATGTGACCTTCCAGGAATTTTGTCGACACTTTTCGATCAATTCTTGATATTTTGATCGTTTCTTTTCATTTGCTAATATCAGGTGTTCTTCCCATGGGACTGTGAGCTCCCATATTATACAGTTTTTGGTGGAATTGGAATAGATAATCAAGTCTGGTCTGAGTGGTGTTTCCGCTATATGTCTGGGGAACTTCAGTTGTGTCTTCAGGTCTATATCCAAATGCCAATCATTTGCTGACGATAACAAGTTTATTTTGGGGATCGTGTGTTTTTCCTTCTTTGTTCCCTCCTTAACGAAGGGAATTAATATGAATTTCTTATTCGGTTTGTATTTTGAAGTTCTCACTGCTTCACTGACTTCATGTGCTATTGCCTTTAGGACTTTGTCGTGGCGCCAACGATATCTACCATCACTCAAGGCTTTAGCGCAGCTACTTAAAATATGTTGCAGTGTAGCTCGTTTCCCACCTAATTGGCAATTTGGGGTATCCCTTTTGCCCCATATATATAAATTAGATGGGCTAGGTAACACATCGTAAACCGATTTTATTAGGAAACTTATTTCACCAAAATTTGACCGCCAGTAGTCTGACCAGCTGATCTTTTTGTTCGACACCCTGCCATTTTGTCCAAGCTCCCACCATCTTGCAGTATCTCGTTTCTTCAATCCCTGCTCGCACTTCTTTTAGGATTAGTTGTCGTCTTTCTTTCCCTTTGGTTTTATTTATTTGGGGACAAGGAAAATAACCGAGACCCGCTCTACCTTTAGCGATAGTGCCAAGAATTGCTTTATGCCGTAGTCTATACTCTGCTATCTCCAACTCATTTTCTGCACGCCATTTTCTCCCTGTTCGAGATTGAATACATGCTGCAACCACTTTTGGGTCATTTGATTCTTTATATTGTAGCTGTTCTCTTACTCTTGTAACTTTAAATTCCTCTACAAGACTATTGAAAGGAAGCTGAAGCACATTACTCCTGCCGTAGAGTGCTGCTGTACTCAGACACTTCGGAACTCCCAACCATCTTCTCAGGCGCCTAGTTATTACTTTTTCCAGTGATTCTACACTGGTCATTGGGAATTCGTACATCAAAAGTTGCCATAATATTCTGGGTAACACGGCGTGCTGGAATAACCAGGCTTTAAATCGACCTGGTAAGCCTGATTTATCAATCTTATTGAGCCACTGTGTAAGTTCTTCAGTTGTCTGTTCTATAGCCACAGTGTCTCTTAGACTGCTGTCGAAAAACTTGCCTAGGCTCTTAACAGGTTTTTCGTTTAGGGTTGGGATAGTTACACCGGATATTTTAAAATGATATTTCTCCGTTATTTTTCCTTTTTTAATGACTAATGAACGGGACTGGTAAAGGTCATTCTGGCCCATGTAATATTTTTCTCTAAGCCCTTCAAGAGCCATCTTCCTCCTGTAACTGATGTACATGTTACGGTTAAATCGTCCATGTATGCTCTAATGGGGGGCTGGCGAATTCCTGATTTTGAGAGGGGGCCCCTACACTCTACTTCAGATGCTTTGACCAGCATATTCATAGCAAGCGAGAACAGTACTGCGGACAGCGTGCACCCCGTGATGATGCCTTTCTCTAGGGTGTGCCATTCCGATACTATTCTTGCCGATACTCTACTCTGAAAGTTGTTATAGTAGTCTGAAATTAGACCACAGATTGAAGAGGGAACGTAATGTCTTTTTAGAGCTTCTTCTACAAGTTTATGAGGCATGGAACCATACGCATTGGCGAGGTCTAACCACAGTACTGTCAGATCGCTCTTCTTTTCTCTTGCATCTCTTATCAGCTGCGTAAGTACGCCTGTATGTTCCAGGCACCCTGGCATTCCTGGTATTCCACCTTTCTGGACCGATTTATCGATGTAATTGTTCGCCAATACGTATTTAGTAATACGTCTTGATAATACACCGAAAAAATTCTTACCTTCAGTGTTCAAGAGGGATATTACTCTAAATTGGTCCAGTGTTGTGGAATTCTCTTCCTTGGGAATCCATACCCCTTCTGCGCGTCTCCATTGTTCTACTACCTTGCCTTTCCTCCAAATGATCCTTATTAATTTCCATAATTTTCGGAGAATCCCTCCACATCTTTTATAGACCGTGTACGGCACTCCGCTCGGTCCTGGTGCTGAAGCAGATCTCGATGCTCTCACCACTTGTTGGATTTCTTTCCATGTAGGCATGCTTATATCAAATGGACTTGTTGGCGGTTTTTGTATTATGAGACTATCGTTCTTATAAAGGTCTTGTTCCTTTAATGGATCTTTCATGGATTCCCTGAGGAAAGTATTTATTTCTTCTGCCGATGCCTCCAGTTGTCCGTTCCGATTCTCTCCTAATAACTTCTTAGCAAAACCGAATGGGTCAGACAAGAAGCTTGCTCGCTTTCTAGTTCTTTCCTTTCCCTTTCTTCTCTGCCACTCGGCCCGTCGAGTATTCTTCAGCTTCTCCCTCAGTATTGCTCGAAGTTCCTCAAGAGGCTGGCGATCCTCTCTGTTCGCTTTCCTGTAAGATTTTTTTAGGGATCTTAGCTCCTTTCTGAGTTCTTTAATTTTCTTTTCTCTTCGGTTAGTGGTGGTGTTTGGCTTTGCTATCTGTTTAGATTCGGCGTAGCCAAATCTCTCGGATCCCATGCTGGTTATTATCGTGGTCAAATACTTTAACTGATTTTGAGCGCTTCCCTGGCTGGTTAGTTGCAATAGTTCACAAATGTCGTTATCGAAATTCTGTCAGGCCTCCTTGTTGTAAGCTGGCGGCCATATGATTCTTCTCCTCGACTCCATGCCTGGAGAAGGGGAAACCCGAACTTGGAGTGATTGGACTCTGTGGTGCGACTCCTGGTCCTTCCTCTCCTTCGTTTTACCAGGTCTTGTACCTGTACGTTGCTCAAGCCTCCCCCTCTCCAGGCATTTCATCCGGCCTTGGTGGATTTTTAGGCCTCGTTGGTTTTTGCACAACTTTCCACAAATGCATTCTTTCGAGTTCGGTTGGGCATTTCCATTCGTTGTCAAAGAATCAGTCCTGATAGAGATCTCTTCCACCCCCCTCTCTGGATCTCTCGGGGGTATATTAAACTTTGAGTACTCGTAGCATATTGTAGGGTTGCTCCTAACGAAGCTTGCATTTGGGGTAGCTAACCCTGCCTGCCCCTTTTACTCGTCTTTCCGAGATGTCATCTGTCTCTCCAGTTGTCACCAGTTCTCTTCCCCGGTCGCCAACTGGTCTATACCCAGTCGTCACTGTTAAAACATATATATATATATATATTAATAATTACACATATCCTACGTTTACAATACGACTCGGAGTTTCATAGCTTTTGCAAACATCAGGTACAAAAAGTAATCAACTGTTCAAACGAAATTTAAAAAAGAACAACCGTATTGAATAGTTGGTAACTATTTGTAGCTGATGATTGGGTAAGCTATGAAACTCTGAGTCGTACTGTAAACGCAGGTATGCGGGAAACCATATCGCTTGATGACTAACGCAGCAACATAGAGAATTAATATTGATAGCACATCTAACGTTCTGAAGAATATGACATAATTAAGATATTGATATTACATACAATTTCAAATAACAGTGGAAAAATAGTAATCCCTATATTTATATATATATAATGACATTTGACAAAAACGTTCAGGAACGTATAATTTTTCCAATTATCATTTAATGTATAACTCTGTCGAGATAATTTATCCGAATTCTAAACACACACAAACACACACACAAACACACGCATATATATGTGTGTGTGTGTGTGTGTGTGTGTGTGTGTGTGTGTGTGTGTGTGTGTGTGTTATGGTCCAGGTTAGGACCAAGGAAGAACAACACGAACACAAGCGTAGAAATAACGAAGATATATTACACGGAATAATAATACAAGATGTGGAAGTTGTTAGTATGACTGTCAGTCTGGTTTGGAGTGAACTACTATCGACTCGACGCGATTCGTCCCTCTCTCTTGAGAGGCGTAGTATACATAGTGTTAGGAAGAGTTCATTCTGTAATTATAGGTAAGGACCCATAACAATATGTATACTGGCCGAAGTATAGGTCGTGTTCCGGCTGTTCATGACTGCAATTTTTAAACGCAACCCCTGTATACCCCCACCCCATATCTAGAAATATCTGCCTGCGTCCCCGTTAGCATCCATTATCCGTTTGGTATACTAAGCTACTCACACACAGTGAGTAGCTTAGTATACTATTATTAGTATACTTAGTATACTTATTAAAGATACCTGACATTGTTCACAAATCTAATAGTTAAACAAAAACAGGGAGGAAGAGTCAGTGTTTGATTCAATTACAAGTGCAAACGCATGAACGCCCCTTATTCCTTCTCAATTTTACAGTAAAGTTATGGTTAATGAAAGGTTCTTTGGAAGTTAACCCTTTTAACGCTTCAATAATACTTCTCAAACAATCTTTGCATCAAACGTTGTTCGAATGCCAGTTTAGAATGGAATCATGAGAATAAACTATTAAATGACAAAAGCCGATTTTTGACCTAATTTCTTCTCAGATTTTGTCCACTTAACTGTAATAATCTAAACTTAACTTTCACGCAAGAACGTTTGTCTGTCATATGTAATTTACATGGCAAATTTGGAAAGGATCGGATGAAAAAACAAGGGGTTATGGCCAAAAAAGGGCTATTTTACCTTCTTGGTTTTTCGTTATACACGGGAATGCAAGCACGACTAAACCCTCACTATGTTATTTATTGCATGATGGCAAGTTATGTTCCGACATGTTTGAAGAAATCGGTTAAAAAATAGAAAATTTATTCAAGTTTTTATTTTAAGTAGTAGTAAAACTCGATTTTTCACAGGTTTTGCAATTTTTTTTGTTAATCCAATGTCACAGGAAAACTATCAATGACTCTACATAAACCTCATAACATGAGCTATGTTTAGAATTAAGTGGAGAGAAGATCAACTTATTCAATAAAAAAAAATGTTCGCGTGTAACTTTGCCTTTCTTTTTACAAAAAAGTCTTACCCTCCTACAGTTTTATCGATATCTCTGCCAAAGCCGAATGGAGCCTGTAGACTGAAAAGTTTGTATTGACCTGGTTTGGTAAATTTGCAATATGGCGTTTACAATGTCATCGAAATCGATCGAGAAATGTGAACGTGCATAAATAGCATACACACACATAAAGATATACACACAGACACACACAGAGACATATTCTGTATTATATATAGAGAGAGATATTAGTAGCATGTATACATCCAAACTAGTTAGATAAAATAGAAAAAGTGGATATTTGACACTATGGCGATCTTAGCATGTACCGCCACCCAGTCTTCATTCGGTCTGAAAGATTTAACGCTCGTCTCTCCCTCTCCAATGCTAGCGTACTAAATCCATCTTGATTTAATATTTGCCGAATCAACCCACCAGTCTTAATGCATCTTGTTAATTCTAATCACCATTCGTTATTTTTTTTAAATTTATTATATCCATTTTGATTTTTCTAGTATTTTTCTCTCTTTCTTTGTATCAATATTTCTCTTAATATTTTCCACAGTAGGTGTGTGTATGCATATGTATGATTTACTGAGCGATGGAATCTGTTCACTACCCAATAACAGATATTTGCAGATATACTAAGTCTGTAGCTGTTTAACACACCTGTCCATAACTCTCCCTCCGATCCATAATTCTTCACATACACAATCCTAGATTTTTATCCCTTGAATAGATAAATTGTCCAGCGCATGCTACTATACTAATTCAAATGGGGTTAGGGGTCTCTCATATAGGAAGAAAAATGAGTAACTACCGACACAGAGTTTCCGTCTTGTGTTAAAATAGCGGTGTTAGGCTACTGACTTTAGTGATTATTGAGTGACTATTGAGTGGATCTATCTAGTCTAATTAGAGTGAGTTATTGTGCGGGGATGATTTGTGTTTTCATTTAAGCTTTACCGGACGTTAAGCCGAGCCGCACTACTAACAATGTATTCAGTGAGATGGTTAATTAACTTTGGATGACTTTTACTTCGTTGTTCTTGTTAAGTATTTATTTGCGGTTTTAATTAAATACTGTTTTGTCTTAACATTGAAGTCTTGAATTATACTTAATTATTAATGGTCATCGTACGTCACAAATGTGGCGACGAGGGATTCGCGTCAAACTCACGTAGGAAAAAAAACTTAACAGGATATTCAGTGAATATTTACCACTTCAGAAAAGTGACAACACAGGAATGACTAATTTCGTAGAACTACAAATAAATTACCTGGCGAGGATATTCAAAAATCATTTCGTCGAACTACATAAAAATAAAACAATTAAAGTATGCCGTGGTTCAAATGTTGGAACAACAATTACAACAAGAATAATTTCTGGAATAATTATTACATAGATCTTCACTGGAAAGAACGTCAGAATTATTCACTCCAGATGCTGTAACAAATTCAGTTAGTGAATCTTTATACAAGTCAGACGAAGGAATAACATTTCCAGTGTATTACAGAAGATACGAAGAAATACTCAAAAAGGATTGTTTGAACTGGGATGATAGAAAAAACATTTTCTTCTTATTAAGTAAACTCTCTTCTGCGGAACATGAAAAGTACGAGAATTTTATTTTGGCAAAAGAAAAAAATATATTTTGGATAGATTTTGAGGAAAATGTATTAATTCTATCGGAAATTCTCAGTACTCACTATTTAACACATGCTGGCAATGTCTTAATTTAGTGAAGGATGACAATTGTCACTTAAGCTGGAGTAGTGAGCCATGAATGTGAGAAATTTAAATTGAATGAATTAACACCGGATATAATCAAATGCCTAATATTTGTACAGGGCTTAAGTGCTAATAAGGATACCGAAATAAGAGTTAAGATATTGTCTAAATTAGAGATAGATTCAAAATTAACTCTCAAGAAAATAGATAAAGAGTTTAAACGCCTTGGTAATGTGAAACTCGAAACTGCAAATATTGAGGTAAGATACATTTCGTACGTACGTAACGTCCGACCATTTGAGAAAAAAGAGTATAGACCTTATGTAACAGCTACGAGAACATTCAATAAAGATTATACATTTTTGTTCAATCCCCAATGCTTGCCATGGTTGTGGTGTTAAACAGTTTAAAGTGATTGTATTTCAGGAACAAAAAAGGCTACGAATATAGGAAGATCGGACACGAATTCACTCATTGTAAATACAAAAAAATGGAAAAAAATAGGAGAATGTGTGTGAACGTGGTAATTACATTGCGTAAAGTAAAAAAAAAAACTGTTGGAAAAACTACAAAGAAAATTTCGTCGAACGTGTCTTTAACTGAGCTAGAAACATCTCAAAAGAGGAAAATTGATTTTGTTAAAATTAATTATGTAAAAGCGAAACTAGAACTGGATATAGGGTCTGATATGACCATTATCAATGAGGAGACATGGTGAAAAATGTGTGAACCAGTTCAGCAAATTCTGATGAAATTGATCTTTGATTTACGTCGAACACGATAAAATAAACAAATTCAGTTTTGATTAGGGAGGTTTCCAGTTTTAGTTCATCTCACTCCCTATAGGTTTTTAAAACAGACTTATTCCTAGGATGATGCCGGTGTCTCCCATGAAGGTACTATCAAGACTGATATGGTTCAAGAATCAATGGGATAGGCTTACCCCGAGAATGTTCAAACCAGTTTCCCAAAACTAATCAGATTGATAATGGCTGTCTGGTTATCAACTTTAAATGCTCGGCCACTCAGGGTGGACATATGTTCTTTGTAGGAGAACCCGGTTTTCTAATCGCGACCGTAAAGGCATCCTGTCTATGAGGCATGTCCTCTATTTAGCGTGTTTTGATAGGCGCTCGAGAGGTTTCTTGGCTAGTGAGCAAGTGTGTGATTGCGGCGTGTGTTCTTCTCATCGTGGATCCGGCAGGCATGCTTTGTGTGTTGGATATTACCATAAATGATAAGGATATTCGTATAATTGTGTTTTATGCGCCCAATGACTGCGCAGCGGTCTGGTTTGTTTCGGCAGATCGAGCCGTTTTGACAACATCTAGATCTGTAGTTCTAGCGGGTGATTGGGATGCCGTCGTTGACCCCGAGGTATATCGTATAGGAGAAATATCGCGTACTAACAACCCGAATGTTATGCTGTTTTGGAAATTTATCTATGGGTTTGATCTTGTCGATAAGTATGCAAATGAGCTGAGCACACCCGGGATATAGCATGGACTTGGAATAAGTGTGGCAGCCCGGATTCGGTGGTGCTTTCAAGCTGCATCCGATGGGTTCTAGATAAGAGAGTCGACGTATCGGCTTTTGGTTTGCCCAAGATTCCATCATATAGTTTACTCGGATCATAGGCTTGTTCGGGTTCGTGTAAACTTAAAGAGTGACTTCTGAAAATTGACCGCATTTGGTGAGCAATATTTCTGAGATTAGTTATTACTAATGTTAAAGCGGGTTTCGACGGGGACTGTGCTTGGGAATATGTGGTGGGATCTTTAAAATCCAAACTTAGGTCGTTTGCTGCTGATTTTAGCCGCCGATCACAATCTAGTAGTAATAGCACCACAGAAGGCGTGCGAAGAGAAAGTAGATCGAGCGATCAAATCCCGTGATAGTGGTGACGAAGCTTTAGCAAGGGCTGAGCTGGCCTCATTGTTTATCAAGAAGGACCCAGCTGTAGTAGTCAGGGCTAGGCTATAAAGAATGTCTTGTGAGGCAACGAACATTCTCGATGTAATGTGTGCACAGTAATCTCGAAGTGCATCTAATCGACATATCACGAGCATCACATTACCGGACAAGCGGACCCTGTACAGACGTGGGCATATGTCAGTCTTTACGTGAATATTTTCACGGGCTGCTTATCGGGAGGACCGGCCTTAACCCTACTCAGTTCGATGCCTATTTGTCCGACTGTGTGCAAGGGTCACATTACAGATTCTGAGATCTGGTATGCGCTGAAGCAGGTTGGCCTGGACAAGATTTGCAATAACTGGATGAAGCAGGGTTCTATATCTCAGCGCTTCACTATAAGTGTGATCATATTGCTTCGCAAGAAAAAAATAACAGTTATGGGATAGGTAATTCGACAGTGACGACGCACTGATCATATTTAAATCAGTCATACTTTCGATATGGTTGACCATCGATTTCTGGTGGCTGTTCTTTCCGCCCCTGATTTTTGGCACATGGATCCGACTTCTGTATGCGTCCCCCAGTACCCTGGTGAAAGGAAATGGGGAAAGATCGAAACATTTGTATTGTCTCGCTCCATTCGTCCATATTGTTCGCTTTCGCCTTTGCTCTATGTTCTTGCGTTGCAGTCCTTCCTTCGCAAGTTGAAGACGAATCCTGTCCTCCAGGGAACTTCACTACCTGATGCTGCCACCTCGGATTGGTACTCCACCTATGCTAACGAAGTTTCAGTGCTTGTGTAGAGCAGAGCCGAAATTGACGAAGTTGGCAAAGAAATCAGAGAGTACGAGACGGTGACAGGGGCCAGGATCAACCGCGATAAGTCTGTTGGCTTTCGGTTGGGTTCGTTGAAGGAGTTTTTCTTCCCGGATCTTTCCTCTGGACGGACGGGCCGGTCAAGATACTCGGCGTCTGTTTCGGTTCCGATCTTCTCTTGGAAATCAATTGGTCGGAGGTATGGGAGAAGGCCGAGATCGCAGTTTGTCCGTGGTCCGGATAGAATTGTTCTTTCAAGCGGAGGACGGAAGTATGTGCCGCGAACATCTATCCGATTCTCTTTTACCGAATCTTCGTACTTCCACTCCAGTCTTCTCTTGTTTTCCTCGTTGGGAGGCGAGGCTACCAAGGTAAGTTAGGGGATTTCTCACCTTGGTTCTTCTGAGTGCGGTTTGGGTGTGCCTTGCGTTGAGATTCTTCAACATACGCTAAGAATCTCTTACCTGGAACGGATGTGTTTGCAGCTGGGTGCGAAAAATGCCCCTTCTATCACGAATGTCGGCTAGCGCTCAAGTACCTTTTACGGGCGACGGATAGCCTCTTCGTCGTGCAGCCGTTTTCACGTAAGGTAATATAACGGAGTCAGTGAGGGGGGTTAGCATGAGTTGATAGGCGATCACGGTTTGAAGAAGCAGTAGTCTCGCTTTTTATGGCCTTCCGCATCCGTGTTGAAATGCCTCAATAATATTGAGGTATCACTCACCTGGCAATGATTCTGTGTCGGGAAAAATCTTTGCTCGGCCGGGTTGGTAAAGTTTGTGGTGTGGAGGTGGAGATCATTTGTCATGTCTTCTTTGACTGCGAAAGTGTGAGAAGTTCATATCAGGAAATGGACTCTTACCCATTCCTTCGCTTTTGAATCGGTGAATACCAACACAATATGTCTGTTGACAACCGTCGTTAAGACTCATAAGCTGATGGATTTCAACAGGGAAATCATGGAGGAGACACTGAAAAGCCTAAATACTGGAGCCAAAGTTTATGTTCGTTGTAGTATTGCGATATGGGGCATCGTGCTCCAGAAAGCGGAAGCTGCAAAGTCATTGGCTGGTGACATTCTCACTACAAAATCAGTGAGAATTCAAACAGAATATATGCGACGAAGGAAAACCAAAGTTCCTTTACATAGAATACCATTATTCATTCCAGAGGATAATTTAGGATTCTTTTTCTCCAGATCTGGATAAGTAGCGTATGTCTCGGCGGTAAATGACAAGACCGGCACGTCAGGGGAGATATAGAAATCTTGGTCACAGTCGATAGGAAAAAAATATAGACATTCATAATGTGTCTATCTCTGGTGATCGTCCGATCTTCGTAGTAGTAGAAGGACAATGACTTCTCTGCTGGTCCTGTGAGGCAACTGGCCAGCAGTCAAAAGCGTACCTGGGGAAGCGGCCAGAAACTCAACCCAAAGCTGTAACACCCAATAAAAAAGTGGACGTCGTCACAATGAAAGCTCAAGAGAGAAGACAGGACAGAACAGAACATGAGAGGAAGGGAAAGACTACAATCACTACCCACCACCAAAAGGACACAAAGACGGTCAATAAACCAACCCTAAAACTAGAGCAGTAAAAGGAGCAGCAATGTATAAATCAACAGAAGCCAAAGTGTAGTGTCAGCAGGGGCAGGAGAAGCCACAAGGAATGGAACACAAATAAGAACAACAACAAATTCAAGAGGAAGTAATAGAAGTGATGCCCCCACCTCGGCCCTCGTTTTGAAAATGTGGGAGAGAGGATTAAGAAGAAAAAGAAAAGAAATTCCAAAAGACGTGATGTTGCATGTTGTGGTAGGGTCACCTAATCTGCATAGGTGACTACCAACTATATAAATAATGGTTGGTACCGGAAGACGGAGGAAGAAGGACTCACGAGATTTTCTGTTCGTCTTACGTGTTTTTTGGACCAGCTATAAGCTAAGTTGGAAAGTTACATTTTTTTAAATTTGCACGCATTTTGTGAACCCTTTCTTTCCGTTTTTTTTTTAATTTGTACGCATTTTTGAACCCTTTCTTTCTTTTTTTTTTGAACACTTTCTTTTTTAAGTTTGATATTTGTTTAGTTTTTTATTTCTTTTATTTTGCTGTTACCCTCCCCGACTTTTATTTGATTCTGTTCTTTTTCGTTTACTGTTCATTGTTGGTTTTATTTATTTTTCCCGGATTTCGGTCCGACCTTTTTTATTTGGTTTTATTTATTTGTTAAAAATTTCTGCTTAAAAAAAAAAAAAAAGTGTGAGAAAAGAAAGTATAGTCAGCCGCGGTGAACTTTGTTCACCAAAATGGCTGAGAAAAACATTGACACTCCACCTACACCGTTAACAATACCGGTGTCAGCTGAAAAAACGGCCTGGAGCCAAAATAGCCCGCTAAAAAAGGATGGCGTATTTTACGCTAACGAAAGAATTCGTCTCCAAGAAACCTTCAGTGGCAATGAATTCTTAACAATCACCGAGGCATTCGAGGAGGTGAAACCTCGTACCATTTCTTTGCTCACCTCGGATGTCAGGACTCATAAGCTGGTTGGAGTGAGCAGGGAGGGTATGGAGGAGGCCCTGAAGGCGTTAGGCATTTGTCCGAAAATTTTAGCACGAAGAACAAATGCTCTATGGGACCTCCTCCTACACACAGAAGAACAAGCCAAGAAATTAGCCGGCAGTGTCTTGAATACAAAGTCTTTAAGACTACAAACCGAGTATATGGGCACCCGTCGAACAAAGGTGATGGTTCATGGGGTGCCCATAGACATTTCCGGTGACAGACTCGGGGCCTTCTTCGCCGAATTCGGAGAAGTTAACGAAGTGAAGGCCATCAGCAGTAAGGCAGGAATCGAGACGGGAGATTTCGAAATCCACATCACATTGGACAGAGAAGGATTCCAGAACATCCCAAACGTATTAATCTGCCGCAACAGAAGGATGTTGGTAGTGGTGGAGGGCAGAAAGCCGTTCTGTTGGTCATGCGGAGAGGCAGGACACATGGCAAAGGCGTGCCCTAAGAAAGAGAAGACACCAGCCCCACCACCTCCAGCACCTGCAGCAAAAACCAGTACCCCAGAGAAGGAAACCCCGAATCCGGAAGGCGAGTGGAAGGAAGTCACTAAAAGGCGGAAGCCCCAAAGTGCGCCGGCTCCACCCCAGAAGGAGATTCCCCCCAAAAGGCAGACGGAAGGGGAATTTAAAAAGCAACCCAAAGAAGGCCAAAACAAGCGGCCCGAGGATCAACCTAAACTGCAACAGAAGCAAATAGAACAGCAGAAGCAAGCTGAACAACCTCAACAGCAACGACAGAAGAAGCAACAGCAGCCTCAACAGCAGCGGTCACAGCAGAAAACCAAGAAGCAGCAAGAGCATCCACAGATGGAGCAGCAGCAGGAAGCACCAATGGAGGTAGAAAGTATGCCTCCACCACGAGCTTCCTCTTTAAAAAGAAGTAGGGAGGAAGACTCTGAAGAGCAAGAAAAAGGTACCTCTGGACGTAGCAGGGCAGAGTGTAGCATGGACAGAACCAGGCGGCACTCCTTCCCTGCATCGCCCATAAGACAAGCTGTTTCCCCTAGAGATAGGAGTCTCCCTTCCTCCCATACACGTACTCCATCCCCCTCTCCCTCTACTTCTTCCCCCAGTTCTCTAAATACACCACCCCATACATCCACTTCTTCCCCTCCCCATCCTTCAAGGGAGAAGAAAAAGAAGAAAAAGAAACTTTTCGAAGGGCCCGAATCAATTTGTCATGTAGACAAAGAAGTCTACAAGAACGGGCTCACCAAGCAAAGAAAAGCACTGTCGGGGCTCCTTTTCCAAATGAACGAGGTTGACGGGAAGTCAACAGAAGACCCTCGTAACTTTCCTAAGGCGCCAGGAGTGATAACCTGCGTAAGGGACACGGGGGCTTACTTGCGTGTGTGGAGTCATTTGTTTGAAGCTAAAGAGGCCTTCCCGAACATCAGAATGTTCGATATGGAGGACCCCAGTATAAGAAGATTGCGACAATTTTGTGCAGGGAGGGTCCCCGTTTTGATCCATCCCTCATTATATAGAGCGATCAAACTAATATACCCCATGGACGTTGGCGGTATTGCCCTGGACGGACGCATTACGTCAGAGTTGGGAGTAGGGAGCCTGGGGCAATCCGTCGGGGTCCTGTCCAGCTCAGATTTCCGCCCCGTATGTGTCTAAGGTTTTTGCACTAATTCTTTTTTATATTTGCAGGCCTAGAAAATGGAAATAAAGATAGCCAGTTTGAATGTGAAGGGCTTGAGAAATCGGGGTAAGGCTGCCCGCCTGCTTCGGGATCTCCTGTCCTTCGGTGTAGATGTTGCCGCGATCGAAGAGACCCACTTTGTTTGCACTTCCGATGCGTGTGTGCTGGAGGATGACTTTGTCGTCTATTCAGCATATGGGGACCGGTTGGCCAGAGGAGTTTCTTTGTTAGTCAAACGTACTCTTGATGCGAAGGTGGACCTTGTGCATACCGATGCCGAGGGCAGGTTAATCGTGGCCGATATTGCCGTGAAAAGTGGTTCGTTTCGGGTCGTTGCGGTTTATGCGCCCAACGACCAGGGGGAGCGGTGTGACTTTTTTCGGCAGTTAGGGCCGTTCCTAGTCGATTCTTCGCGCCTAGTTCTAATGGGGGACTGGAATGCCATCCTGGACCCCAAGTTAGACAGGGGGCGGGGCGCTAGCGGGAGAAGGGGCGATCGCAGCCTGGTCGATCTGATCGGCGATTATGGTCTCGTCGATAGATACCGGGTCGATCATCCCAGTGGGAAAATGTGGACGTGGGCGCATAATTGGCCGTCTGACAAGGTAGTTAGCTACCTTGACAGAATGTTAGTTCGTAGGGCCGACATAGACCTGTTAGATTGTCCCACGTTCCACTGGGTAGGCTACACGGACCACAAACTCGTTTGTGCCCGTGTGGCGTTAGAACATAGGCCTAGAATGGCTGGTTACTGGAAGTTCAATCTGTCCTTACTGGACAGGCGGGACTTCCGGGAGCAGCTAATTAAATTAGTGCAGCGGGAGCTAGTGGGGGCGGTTATCGGGAATAGGTGGTGGGAAAAATTGAAAGATAGAATTAGGTCTTTCACCACCGATTTCAGCAAACGGCTCGCTCTAGATAAGGCTGAGAAGGTGAAGACACTTAAGGCTAATTTTTCCCGGGCGGAGGCTGGGGGGGATCCCCTAGAGATAGCTCTAGCTAGGGAGGCCCTGCAGCGGTCGAATAGCGATCGTTACATGGGTCAGGTAATTAGGCATAAGTTAAGTAAGATGTCTAACGAAGCTGTGAACCTGGGCGCAGATCTGCGTCGGGAAGAAATCCGTCGAGGTGGTGTTCGTTACGTTCGTCAAGTCGAAACCCCGGAGGGGCGTACTCTGCGGTCGACTGACGACATGTGCGAGGCGTTTCGGCGGCATTTCGAGAGCCGCTTTACCAAGGAGCCTGGTCTCCGTGAGGAGGAGTTTCGCAGCTATTTGGCTGACTTTCCTCGGCTTGCGCCGACTGAAGCGGCTAGCTGCGAGGGAGAGATCACGGAGGGCGAAGTCTATGAGGCACTGAAGAGGGTCGGCAGAGGCAAGTCGCCCGGTCTGGATGGTTTGCCCTATGAATTGTACTTGAGGCTGTCGCACATCTTTGTTCCGATTTTGACAGCAGTGTTCAACAACTGGTTTCGGTCGGGGTCCATCCCCAATCGCATTTCCAGGGGTGTGATCACTCTGTTGAAAAAGGGCAAGGGTGTTGGGGGGAAACTAGATGATTATAGGCCCATAACTCTGCTAAACACAGAGTTAAAGATTATGGCCAAGATCCTGCAGGAGCGTTTGCAGTCAGTTGCCGAGTCTCTGTTGGGACCCGAGCAGACCTGTTCTGTGAGGGGCCGAACAATTCAGAGCAACCTGCATTTGATCCGCACGATCGTAGAGGGCGTAAAAGACGACGAAGAAGCCGCGCTGATCAATTTGGATCAGTCCAAGGCATTTGATAGGGTCGACCATCGCTACCTTGCTACTGTCCTGCAGGCCGCCGGATTCGCACCCGACTTCTGCCGCTGGATTAGCCTCCTGTATCGCTCCCCCAGTGCTGTGGTACAGGTGAACGGAAAGTTGTCGGGCGCTTTTGTTCTGTCGAGGTCGGTTCGTCAGGGTTGTCCGCTGTCGCCTCTCCTTTACGCTTTGGCGTTGGAGCCTCTCCTGCGCCGGCTGAAGGACGAGGCGTGCAGTCCGGCCCTACGCGGGATCGCCGTTCCTGGAGGGTCTCGAGCCAGGGTTTCCGCGTACGCCGATGACGTATCTGCTTTCGTGTCGTCCCTTAACGACATTGAGGCGGTACAGAAGGCGCTTGATCGGTACGAGAAGGTGACAGGGGCCAAGATAAACCGCGACAAGTCTTCCGGCTTGCGGTTAGGTGCCTGGAAGGGGCGTGATCTTCCAGGCCGCTTCGGTTGGACGGACGGTCCTGTCCGCATTCTTGGAGTGTGGTTTGGACCCGACCTCCAGCTGAAGAAAAATTGGTCTGAAGTACTAGCAAAGGTCGTTTCTGCCGGTAAGACTTGGAATCGACGGAGGTTGTCCGTAAAGGGCAGGGCGGAGGTGTGTGTTACATACATTTTCCCCCTGATTCTTTATCGCTTGTCAGTACTTCCTCTCTGTAAGGCCCAGAAGAAGGCGCTCGAGCAAGCGCTATCCTCCATTTTATGGAGGGGACGCGCGAACAGGGTCGACAGACGAGTCTGCACTAAAAGTCCGCGTCATGGGGGGCTGGGAATGCCACACTTGAAGAGTCACATCCGTGCCTCTCGGTTGGCTTTCCTACGCCGCGCATTGACTAGAGGAGATCCGATTCTGGAGGGGATTGTTAGGGACGCCTTCCCTAGCCTTACCATCAATCCCCCCATCTCGAAGGCTGAGCGCCATTGTAAGTCTCGAGATGAATCGCTTTTCCTCAGCGAGTGTCGGTCAGCCTTGAGGGCTATTCCGCGGTCCAGTGACCTTTCACGGCCTAGGAAGGTCTTCTATCGGGAATTAGTGGAGGGTCGCGCGAAGGATTCTCTACGTGATACGCTCGACTGTTCGGAGGAGCAGTATCGCTCCTACTGGTCTTGGGCGCCAGCGGCGGATTATCTCAGTAACCCTGAGTTTTCGCTTACCTGGCGATTGGCTCGGAATCGGCTGCCTCTCAACGACATGGCTTTCATATGGGGCTTGGCGGATTTGCCAGACTGTGAACGGTGTGGCCTTGGATTAGAGGAAACGGCTTCGCACGCCTTCTACCATTGCCCCCGGGTCCGCCCCTTATGGGACCATGTCGGCGAGCTGACGGCTCGTCTCGCTCCCGAAGAACTCGTGTCCATTGATCGCGCATACGCGTGTGACAATGTGTCGCCCCCGTATTCTGGGGTGAAACGAATGGTGTTTCTAACGCTGCTAGCCACGGCTCGAATGGTGATATGGACGACGCGAATGGAGGAAGTCTTGCGAGGCAATAGTCTTTCGCATCAGGATCTAATCCGATTCTTTGAGCATCAGCTCAAGATGAAGATTAGAACTGATAGAAAACGATTGCATTCGACAGTCTTCAGCGAAAGGTGGGTAAAAGAGGCGAGCTTGGTTCGTTTGAACGGGGTTAGCCTTGATTTTCTTTTCTAGGTCAACCAAAGTCACATCGGGGTGGTTTCCTGTGGAACCCTCCCCTCGGTTAGGTTAGACAAGCTTAAGTGTACCTAGTTAATATGAGTAAGTGTTGTTCCCGGCCTGTTTCCCGGCCATCATTTTAGTTATGATCCAAGTCGAGATTCCCAACCTCCCCAGTTTGTTTTGGCCTCCTTTTCATCTCAACTGGATCAGCCTTTTACTTCCCCATGTCCCACTTATTTTATCTCTTTCCCACTCCCTTAGCGAGAGTGCTTCTTGATTTTGTCCTCTGGGCAGAATACAGCGGCCTCTCTATTTTGAGGGTTGGACGGGCCCTACTAACATAAATTATGTTTAGTTTAAGAATTTGTTGAATTTTTAGTTTGTTATGGGGTTCATCTCCCTCCCCTTTCATCTGTTCATGATTATATTTTTATGTATTTTTATTATCATTAAATTTTTATGTTATGGGGCGCGTTTTATTTTAGGCCCCCCCTGGTGAGGATGTGGTATTATGGTGTACGGAGGATTGAAAGATGATGGACGAATTCTTGTGGTGATTGCGTCAATTGTAATGTATGAATGGGTCACGAATCTGATTAGCTAGGTATAGGATAGTTAGTTAAGACCAGCCTTACCCCTCCCCTTTTTAGGCCTTGTGCCACAATTTGTATTTTATACAAATAAATCCTAAGAAGGAATCACGAGATCCAACGGCCGTCTTGTTATTCCTTTTCTCTTTGTTGTAGACCGCAGACCGACTGCACGTTTGCCCGAAATCTGTTTGACTGCTGACAGACTGCTCGTTTGCCCGAATTCTGTGTTGCATTGTATTTAGCTAAGTTTGTTTTTTATTATTTCCATTTGACTGTTTCAGGAAAAAAAAGAAAAAAAAGAAAAAAAAAAAAAAGAAAAAAAAGTCCTTTTGATTTTTGCTTCTCTCCATTTTTTTTACCCCCCCCCTCTTTTAATTTCTGTTATTTTTTCTTTTTATTTCAGTTTTCCAATTTTCCCCCTTTAATTTTTGTTTCCTTTTAATTTTCTTTTTACTCCCGGTAATTCTTTGTTTTTTTATTTTTTACCCCTTTTTTAATTTGCAGGCTTTCTCTTTTTATTCTAGTTTCCCGTTTTAATTTCCTTCCAACCTTTAATTTTTGTTTTTCATTTCCACGCTTTTTCTTTTTAGCCTCCGTTAAAATTTTCATTTTCCTTTAATTTCTGATTTTCGCGTTTATTAATTTTAATTTCTGTTTTCTTTCCTAACCTTACGTTTTTCCGTGTTTTTCGTTTTATAATTTGTTTGTACTAATTTCGTTTTGTAATCCTTGTATTGTATAATTTATTTGTTTATTTTTCCTTTGTTTATCGGTTCGACTCGCTTTTCTGTGGGTCGGCCATTTTGAATTTTTGTTTCTAGCTTTGGTTGTCGTCGAAAGTTACGTATTTTCTTTTGTTTATTCTTTTCGACTAGTGTCGGCCATTTTGTTTTTTTGTTAATAGCTCCGGCTGTTTGCCGAAGTTTATTATTGTCTTTGTTTACCTTGTTTTGAACCGTTTTCTTTGTATTATTTAATTTTCCTCCTTGTGTTTTTTATTTTCGCCTTTAGGTGATATTTGTTTAAGTTTTTTTTACGTGTTATTTTTGTTGTGTTTGTAATTGTTTAATTTAGCTGTCTAGTCTCGCTTCTTAAAGTCGGCCATCTTTTATTTTATTTTTTTTAACTAGCTTCGGCTAGAGTTTAATCTTAGTTTTTCTTATCTATCTTTTCTTTGAACTTTTTTGTCTAAATTTCCCCCCCCTTTTTATTTTTTTTTGCGCCTTTTGGCGTTATTCGTTCTTTTTTTGTTTCGCCTTTAGGCGAAATTTAGTAAATATCCCTCCCCCTATTCCTCCACTCCCGACCCTCCCCCTTACTTCATCATGGAGAAGAAGGAAAAAAAAGCCCCTTCTTTTCTGATCACAAAGAAAAAGACTTCGACCCTGGCTACCATCAAAAAATCGGTTAGGAAGCATCTTTTTAACCCGAAAAAAGACCCCCCAGACAAAGATAATCCCAATGAATATCCTGCCCTGCCAAGAACCCCTACTAATGAGGAGATTGTGGACGTCCTGAAGAAGGCGGCCAAAGCCAGGATAGCTAATGAAATCCTGGAAAAGGAAAAAAGTCAAGAAAAGCCGAAAGTTAGTACCGAGGTCGGGGATTCGCCCTCTTGTTGGAAGTCCCCTCCGAATTGTATTATCGACATCGCGGAGTTCCTGGAGCGTGCCAAGAGTTACGCTCACCTCGTGGTGAAAGACGGGCTCTTGGAGGATCCAGTGGAACTGAAGAGAGTCGAAAAAAGAATAGTGTCTGTTTTTGTCGTCGACAAGCGTTCGCGCAAAATTTGTCGTTCGACTAAAGACACAGTGTTTAAAGCACTGGAGTCCCTGGGGTTCAAACCCCTAAGAATTGTCAAAGGCAAGGGTTTCTTCATGTGGGACGTGCTGCTGCCCACTGCAGAAGACTGCGTGAGAGCCACCCGGAGAGAATTAATCACCAAAGATCTCATCCTCCGAACAGAGTACGAGGGTCGGCGAAGGACCAGGGTGGCAGTGTACGAGGTCCCTCCTCAGGTTATCGGGGAACACCTCGCGGCTTTCCTGGCCCAATACGGGGAAATATTGGCCGCTTCCTGCGATAGCCTGACCGGGGGATGGAGCTTTGATATGATGCTCGATCGTAAGGCCTTCAGCTCCGTTCCCAACTGGATTGACGTCGGTGACCTGAAGCTGCCGGTCATCGTGACCGGTCGTAAACCAGCCTGCTGGAAGTGTGGAGTGACTGGTCATCTCTCCTCTTCCTGCCCAGAGAAGAAGGCCTCTGGAACTCAGGTCACAAAAGACCAAACTCCCCCTCTGACCGAGTCTGCAAAATCCGCCGCGCCTGTAATGGGCATGCCAGCTGCCGGGACCGGAGAGGTTGTTCCCCCGGTTGGGTCACCATCCAAGCCCCCATCCCCCGAAGAGCCCTCTTCCGCCGCTCCTGTGGCTAAGAAGGGGGAAGAAGGGGAATGGCAGGTAGTTGGCAGGGTCAGAGGGAAGCGTCAGCCAGCGGGTCCTCAGTCCCCTGAAGCCTCGGGGACTAAAGACACACACAGTCCCACTCCCTCTATCAACAGCAAGGGCGACGCCCCGACCTCCACTCTTTCAATTGAAGAGCAAAAGTTGAGATATGAGCCAAGCCACGAAAAAGTGGAGAAACTAAAAAAACTCAAAAAACATCTGGACGACCAAAAAAAAACCACAAAATCTCCTCCAAAAAAAAACATCCCCTTACAGTCACCTAAATTAATTTCCCCCATCAAATCTCCCCCCAAGAAGAAGGCCACCCTTTGTGTTTCCTCCATCCCCATGCCTCCCACTTCAACCCCTCTCTCCAGAGTGAAGCCTTCTCCTGCTATGCCGTCCACCTCCCATGCCCAATCCCAAATCCCGCTCAGTAGAGATCCCAGTCCCTTTAGACAACCCTGCACTCCTTGCCACACTCCCAGTCCTTCTCCCACTAAAACCTCTCAGATGTTACCACCGGTCACCAAAAGGCCCCGAAGCCCCACTCAAGATCCCGGCGAAAAGAAAAAAAAACCAAAGGGCATTTTCAATCATGGATTGGACATTTGTAAGATCTCCCCTAGGCAGGCGGAAAAAGCTAGGGATTTTGGGAACCGTATCCCTAATCTAAAGTTCCTCCTGTCCATCAAACAGTTCAGCGACAAAGACATCGACAACCCGTTGAACTTCCCAGATGCCCAGCGGGTTTTAACCGTGGTGGGCGTTGACACGGGAGCAAAACAGATTTGGGCCATGTTGGACGAGGCCATATCCTCGTTCAACATGAGCCCGCCCATTGCTATCATTCAGAGCGACAAGCTCCGGAAAATGAACTCTTTTTGCGCAGGGAGGGTCCCAATTTTTGTTCACCCCTCCCTCTATAGGGCTCTTAAACTCACTTTCCCGTGGGATATCGGCGGGATCTCCCAGGACGGTAACATCAACACTGAGATGGGCCATGGGTCTATGGGAGATGCTGTCGGTATCCTCACCCCGGCCATGTTCAAAACAGGTAAGCAACCCTAATCAGTTTTCACTATGGCTCTCTGGTTGGCTACTTTAAATGTCCGGGGCCTGAGGTCGGAGTCTCGCAGGGCGAGGCTCTCTCGCGACCTTCAGCGCCTCGGGGTTAATATCTGTTGTGTGCAAGAGACCCGGTTTTCTTCTCATGATCGTGAGGATGTGCTGTCTAAGGGGTTCGCCCTTTATTCAGCATGTTTTGATGGTCGTTCGAGGGGTGTCTCTTGGCTAGTGAGCAGGTCTTTAGACGCTGCATGTACTCTTGTTTTCGCAGATCCGGCGGGCAGGCTTTGTGTGCTGGACGTTACCATAAAAGGTAAGGCTTTACGTCTCATCGGCGTTTATGCGCCTAATACCCATGCTGAGCGACCTGGTCTGTTTCGGCAGATCGAGCCGTTTTTGACGACATCTCGTCGGGTAGTTTTAGCGGGCGATTGGAATGCCGTCCTTGAGCCCGATATAGATCGTATAGGGAAAAAACGGGGTACTAACAATCCTGATGTGAAACCATTTCGGGACTTTATCGACGGGTTTGATCTCGTCGATAAGTACCGGAATGAGCATCCTCGGGAGGTAGCATGGACTTGGACTAATAGTGGCAACTCGGCTCCTGGGACGCTTGCGAGCTACCTCGACCGGGTCTTAGTTAAGAGAGTCGATGTAGGGCTCTTAGGGTGTCCAAGTTTCCATTACATAGTTTATTCGGATCATAGGCTTGTCCGGGTCCGGGTAAACTTAGATAAGCCTAAGGTTAGGTTGGCTGGTTACTGGAAATTCAACTGTTCACTGTTTGGTGAGCAGGGATTTCGGGACCAGCTGGTACTAATGATACAACGGGAATTGTCGGGAGCGGTTTTCGGGAACGCCTGGTGGGGTAAACTTAAATCCAAAATTAGAACGTTTGCTGCCGATTTTAGTCGTCGACTCAATCGAGATAGATTAGCGGCGCAAACTGCTTTAGAAGAAAAAGTTGATCGGGCCGTGAAATCCCGTGTTAGTGGGGATGTAGCCTTAGCTAAGGCAGAGTTGGCCTCCTTGCTTATCAAGAAGGATCAAGCTCTGGTAGTTAGGGCTAGGTTAAAAAGAATGTCCTCTGAGGCGACGAATATGGCCGCTGAATTGCGTGCAGAGGAGAGTAGGAGTGCGTCTCGACGACATATCGCGTGCGTCACATTACCGGATAATCGGACCGTGACTACAAACGCGGGCATATGTGAGGTCTTTCGAGATTACTTTCAGGATCTTTTCACCAGGGAGCCCGGTCTGAGCTCTGCTCAGTTCGACTCCTATTTAGCCGACTTTCCCTGCCTCGAGGCAGCTGAAGCGGCTGGGTGCGAGGGTCCCATAACAGAGTCCGAGATCTGGGATGCGCTGAAGCAGGTTGGCCTGGATAAGTCTCCGGGACTCGATGGTCTTCCCTACGAAGTGTACTTGAGGCTGTCGCCCGTTTTTGTTCCTTTGCTGGAGCTGATTTTCAACCACTGGATGAAGCAGGGGTCTATACCCCAACGCTTCACCAGGGGTGTGATCAAGTTGCTGCGTAAGGACAAGAACGGTGGGGATGGGTTAGGGAACTTTCGCCCTTTAACAATGTTAAACACGGAGTTAAAGATTTTGGCGAAGATCTTAGCCAACCGTTTGCAGCTTGTCCTGTCTAGTCTGATTGGTCCCGAGCAGACTTGTGCTGTGAAGGGCAGGACTATTCAGGATAACCTGCATATGGTACGCTTGATCTTAGAACAAGTCGACGGTGAAGCCGCGCTGATCAATTTAGATCAGTCCAAGGCCTTCGATAGGGTTGACCATCGTTTTCTGGAGGCTGTCCTTTCGGCGGCCGGTTTCGGAGCCGACTTTCGCTCCTGGATCCGACTCTTGTATGCGACCCCCGGTGCGCTGGTGGAAGTGAATGGAGTAAGATCGAAGCCTTTCGTATTGTCTCGCTCTATTCGTCAGGGTTGTCCGCTCTCGCCTTTGCTGTACGTTCTTGCGTTGGAACCGTTCCTTCGCAAGTTAAAGGCGAATCCGGTCCTGCGTGGAATATCTCTGCCTGGGGCCACCACCTCAGCAAGGTATTCTGCCTATGCTGACGACGTTTCGGTTCTTGTGTCGAGCAGAGCCGAGATTGACGAAGTCAGCAAAGTGGTCAGTGGTTATGAGATGGTGACAGGGGCCAAGATCAATCGCGATAAGTCTGTGGGCTTGCGATTGGGTGCGTGGAAGGGAGTTTCTCTTCCCGGACCTTTCCTCTGGACGGATGGGCCGATCAAGATACTCGGCGTCTGGTTCGGTCCGGATCTCCAGTTGGAAATGAATTGGTCGGAGGTACGAGGGAAGGCCGAGATCGCGGTTGGTCTGTGGTCTCGGAGGAGGCTTTCCCTGAAGGGAAGGGCGGAAGTATGTGTTTCTCACATATATCCTATTCTCGTGTACCGACTCTCTGTACTTCCATTTCCGTTTACCGCACTAAGTTTATTAGTAAGGCTCTTGTTCTCTTTCTTGTGGAGAGGCAAGGCCGCTATGGTATCTCGCAAGATCTGTTGCCTTCATACCGCTGAGGGCGGCCTGGGAATGCCAAGCATTGAGATTCGTCAACATATGCTTCGCATTGCATTCCTGGACCGATTGTGTCGCGAACCGGACGAGGTGGGAGCCTTCTGGAAGGAAGATGCCCGGAAAAATTTCCCGTCCCTGAGAAGTGTGCACTCGTGCGAGGGGGAGGCCCGCCGTAGACCCCGAGCCGAAAGCTCCTTCTATCACGAATGTCGTCGCGCTCTGAAATGCCTCTTACGGGCGTCGGAAGGCCTCTCCAACGTCCAGGCGTTGTCTCGTAGGGCATTGTATCAAGTGTTAGTTCGGGGGTCCGTTCAAGATGCTCTGATTAGCGAGCTCGGTCTTACGAAGCAGCAGGCTCGCTCAATATGGCCTTGGGCGACAGGGTTGAAATGCCTCACTAACGACGAGGCATCACTCACCTGGCAGGTGATTCGTGGAGCCCTCTGGGTCGGCAAAAGACTTTGTGCAGCGGGCTTGGAGAATTCTCCAAACTGCCGCCGCTGTGTTGGGGAAGTCGAGACCATTGGTCACGCCTTCTTTCAGTGCAGAGTGGTAGTGCCGTTGTGCAAGTTTGTTGAAGGTCTCATGGTTCGCGTCTTGCGGAGAAAGACCTTTGTCCTGGATGTCGTTTCTGTTTGCAGCAATGTGGTACCGCAGATGTCGAGGGCTGAGAATTATGTGTTCTGTTGCTTACTAGGCGTTATGAGAGTCGTGATTTGGACGACGCGTCAGAAGGAATTCTATGGTGGCGAGAAGTTTGTTTCTTCCGAACTGATCTTGTTCTTTAGGCATCTGCTTAAAGTCAAGATTAGGACGGAAAGGCGCCGACTCACATCATCTGAATTTGGCGAAAGGTGGGTGACTCTTGCGCGTTTGTGCCGTGTGAAAGGGGCTGACCTTGAGTGGCATTTTGATGCCGGTTAGGCATAGGATATTGTTTACCTGGGTTGAACTTGGGCAACCCATCCATGCTTAGGCTAGATTAGGTTTTTTGGTGTTTTATTTTTTTAGTTTCTTACGATTATGTAAACTTAGCTAAGGTATGTTTGCTCATTGGCCCCTTTTTTTTCTGTCCCCCTTTTCTTTTCCTTTAGTTTAACTCCCCGTCCCTCCCCTCTTTAGGTGCTCAGTGATTTCAGTTCTCTGGATGATGCGGGACGCCTTTCGTTTTTCGTGTGTGTGATCCTTTTCGTATGTTTGTGTGTGAATCAGTGCGTGTTTGTGTGAATGGTTGGGATGGATAAATGTGTATTTTAGATTGTCAAAGTCCCGTGTCGATTTCGCCCAGTTAATTGATTTTACTGGCACATTTAGGATTTGTCGGGGGGTTTTTAATTACTAACATGATTTTGTTTAGTTTTCTTGTACATATTTGTATGCATATTGTATATAGTCATTGGGGATTATTTTATTTAATTTTTATGCCCGCCCCCCAACAGACTTGATTGTATATATGGGGTTATTTAGGATTTTCATAGAGACAATGAGGTATTTTGGTGGTTGTAGAACGAATGGTATGTATGAATGTGGTGTTTTGGTGAAAGGAATATTGTTTTGTATGCTTGGGTCAGTGCGTGCGACTAGCTAAGTTTAATTTTAAGACAAGCGATGACCTTCCTTTCCCAATCCCCATTTTTGGCTTTGTGCCACATTTACCGTGTTTTGTATACGGTAATAAATATTATCACGAGATCCAACGGCCGTCTTGTTATTCCTTTTCTCTTTGTTGTAGACCGCAGACCGACTGCTTGTTTGCCCGAAATCTGTTTGACTGCTGACAGACTGCTCGTTTGCCCGAATTCTGTGTTGCATTATATTTGGTTAAGTTTGTTTTTTTATTATTTCATTTTGACTGTTTCAGGAAAAAAAAGAAAAAAAGAAAAAAAAAAAAAAAGAAAAAAAAAGTCCTTTTGATTTTTGCTTCTCTCCATTTTTTTTTTACCCCCCCCTCTTTTAATTTCTGTTATTTTTTCTTTTTATTTCAGTTTTCCAATTTTCCCCCTTTAATTTTTGTTTCCTTTTAATTTTCTTTTTACCCCCGGTAATTCTTTGTTTTTTTATTTTTTACCCCTTTTTAATTTGCAGGCTTTCTCTTTTTATTCTAGTTTCCCGTTTTAATTTCCTTCCAACCTTTAATTTTTGTTTTTCATTTCTACGCTTTTTCTTTTTAGCCTCCGTTAAAATTTTCATTTTCCTTTAATTTCTGATTTTCGCGTTTATTAATTTTAATTTCTGTTTTCTTTCCTAACCTTACGTTTTTCCGTGTTTTTCGTTTTATAATTTGTTTGTACTAATTTCGTTTTGTAATCCTTGTATTGTATAATTTAATTGTTTATTTTTCATTTGTTTATCGGTTCGACTCGCTTTTCTGTGGGTCGGCCATTTTGAATTTTTGTTTCTAGCTTTGGTTGTCGTCGAAAGTTACGTATTTTCTTTTGTTTATTCTTTTCGACTAGTGTCGGCCATTTTGTTTTTTTGTTAATAGCTCCGGCTATTTGCCGAAGTTTATTATTGTCTTTGTTTACCTTGTTTTGAACCGTTTTCTTTGTATTATTTAATTTTCCTCCTTGTGTTTTTTATTTTCGCCTTTAGGTGATATTTGTTTAAGTTTTTTACGTGTTATTTTTGTTGTGTTTGTAATTGTTTAATTTAGCTGTCTAGTCTCGCTTCTTAAAGTCGGCCATCTTTTATTTTATTTTTAACTAGCTTCGGCTAGAGTTTAAATCTTATTAGTTTTTCTTATCTATCTTTTCTTTGAACTTTTTTGTCTAAATTCCCCCCCCCTTTTTTATTTTTTTTTTTGCGCCTTTTGGCGTTATTCGTTCTTTTTTGTTTCGCCTTTAGGCGAAATTTAGTAAATATCCCTCCCCCTATTCCTCCACTCCCGACCCTCCCCCTTACTTCATTATGGAGAAGAAGGAAAAAAAAGCCCCTTCTTTCCTGATCACAAAGAAAAAAACTTCCACCCTGGCTACTATCAAAAAATCGGTTAGGAAGCATCTTTTTAACCCGAAAAAAGACCCCCCGGACAAAGATAATCCCAATGAATATCCTGCCCTGCCACGAACCCCTACTAATGAGGAGATTGTGGACGTCCTTAAGCAGGCGGCCAAAGCCAGGATAGCTAAGGAAATCCTGGAAAAGGAAAAAAACAATGAAAAGCCTAAAGTCAGTACCGAGGTCGGGGATTCGCCCTCTTGTTGGAAGTCCCCTCCGAATTGTATTATCGACATCGCGGAGTTCCTGGAGCGTGACAAGAGTTACGCTCACCTCGTGGTGAAAGACGGGCTCTTGGAGGATCCAGTGGAACTGAAGAGAGTCGAAAAAAGAATAGTGTCTGTTTTTGTCGTCGACAAGCGTTCGCGCAAAATTTGTCGTTCGACTAAAGACACAGTGTTTAAAGCACTGGAGTCCCTGGGGTTCAAACCCCTAAGAATTGTCAAAGGCAAGGGTTTCTTCATGTGGGACGTGCTGCTGCCCACTGCAGAAGACTGCGTGAGAGCCACCCGGAGGGAGTTGATCACCAAGGATCTCATCCTCCGAACGGAGTACGAGGGTCGGCGAAGGACCAGGGTGGCAGTGTACGAGGTCCCTCCTCAGGTTATCGGGGAACACCTCGCGGCTTTCCTGGCCCAATACGGGGAAATATTGGCCGCTTCCTGCGATAGCCTGACCGGGGGATGGAGCTTTGATATGATGCTCGATCGAAAGGCCTTCAGCTCCGTCCCCAACTGGATTGACGTAGGTGACCTGAAGCTGCCGGTCATCGTGACCGGTCGTAAACCAGCCTGTTGGAAGTGTGGAGTGACTGGTCATCTCTCCTCTTCCTGCCCAGAGAAGAAGGCCTCTGGGACTCAGGTCACTAAAGACCAAACTCCCCCTCTGACCGAGTCTGCAAAATCCGCCGCGCCTGTAATGGGCATGCCAGCTGCCGGGACCGGAGAGGTTGTTCCCCCGGTTGGGTCACCATCCAAGCCCCCATCCCCCGAAGAGCCCTCTTCCGCCGCTCCTGTGGCTAAGAAGGGGGAAGAAGGGGAATGGCAGGTAGTTGGCAGGGTCAGAGGGAAGCGTCAGCCAGCGGGTCCTCAGTCCCCTGAAGCCTCGGGGACTAAAGACACACACAGTCCCACTCCCTCTATCAACAGCAAGGGCGACGCCCCGACCTCCACTCTTTCAATTGAAGAGCAAAAGTTGAGATATGAGCCAAGCCACGAAAAAGTGGAGAAACTAAAAAAACTCAAAAAACATCTGGACGACCAAAAAAAAACCACAAAATCTCCTCCAAAAAAAAACATCCCCTTACAGTCACCTAAATTAATTTCCCCCATCAAATCTCCCCCCAAGAAGAAGGCCACCCTTTGTGTTTCCTCCATCCCCATGCCTCCCACTTCAACCCCTCTCTCCAGAGTGAAGCCTTCTCCTGCTATGCCGTCCACCTCCCATGCCCAATCCCAAATCCCGCTCAGTAGAGATCCCAGTCCCTTTAGACAACCCTGCACTCCTTGCCACACTCCCAGTCCTTCTCCCACTAAAACCTCTCAGATGTTACCACCGGTCACCAAAAGGCCCCGAAGCCCCACTCAAGATCCCGGCGAAAAGAAAAAAAAACCAAAGGGCATTTTCAATCATGGATTGGACATTTGTAAGATCTCCCCTAGGCAGGCGGAAAAAGCTAGGGATTATGGGAACCGTATCCCTAATCTAAAGTTCCTCCTGTCCATCAAACAGTTCAGCGACAAAGACATCGACAACCCGTTGAACTTCCCAGATGCCCAGCGGGTTTTAACCGTGGTGGGCGTTGACACGGGAGCAAAACAGATTTGGGCCATGTTGGACGAGGCCATATCCTCGTTCAACATGAGCCCGCCCATTGCTATCATTCAGAGCGACAAGCTCCGGAAAATGAACTCTTTTTGCGCAGGGAGGGTCCCAATTTTTGTTCACCCCTCCCTCTATAGGGCTCTTAAACTCACTTTCCCGTGGGATATCGGCGGGATCTCCCAGGACGGTAACATCAACACTGAGATGGGCCATGGGTCTATGGGAGATGCTGTCGGTATCCTCACCCCGGCCATGTTCAAAACAGGTAAGCAACCCTAATCAGTTTTCACTATGGCTCTCTGGTTGGCTACTTTAAATGTCCGGGGCCTGAGGTCGGAGTCTCGCAGGGCGAGGCTCTCTCGCGACCTTCAGCGCCTCGGGGTTAATATCTGTTGTGTGCAAGAGACCCGGTTTTCTTCTCATGATCGTGAGGATGTGCTGTCTAAGGGGTTCGCCCTTTATTCAGCATGTTTTGATGGTCGTTCGAGGGGTGTCTCTTGGCTAGTGAGCAGGTCTTTAGACGCTGCATGTACTCTTGTTTTCGCAGATCCGGCGGGCAGGCTTTGTGTGCTGGACGTTACCATAAAAGGTAAGGCTTTACGTCTCATCGGCGTTTATGCGCCTAATACCCATGCTGAGCGACCTGGTCTGTTTCGGCAGATCGAGCCGTTTTTGACGACATCTCGTCGGGTAGTTTTAGCGGGCGATTGGAATGCCGTCCTTGAGCCCGATATAGATCGTATAGGGAAAAAACGGGGTACTAACAATCCTGATGTGAAACCATTTCGGGACTTTATCGACGGGTTTGATCTCGTCGATAAGTACCGGAATGAGCATCCTCGGGAGGTAGCATGGACTTGGACTAATAGTGGCAACTCGGCTCCTGGGACGCTTGCGAGCTACCTCGACCGGGTCTTAGTTAAGAGAGTCGATGTAGGGCTCTTAGGGTGTCCAAGTTTCCATTACATAGTTTATTCGGATCATAGGCTTGTCCGGGTCCGGGTAAACTTAGATAAGCCTAAGGTTAGGTTGGCTGGTTACTGGAAATTCAACTGTTCACTGTTTGGTGAGCAGGGATTTCGGGACCAGCTGGTACTAATGATACAACGGGAATTGTCGGGAGCGGTTTTCGGGAACGCCTGGTGGGGTAAACTTAAATCCAAAATTAGAACGTTTGCTGCCGATTTTAGTCGTCGACTCAATCGAGATAGATTAGCGGCGCAAACTGCTTTAGAAGAAAAAGTTGATCGGGCCGTGAAATCCCGTGTTAGTGGGGATGTAGCCTTAGCTAAGGCAGAGTTGGCCTCCTTGCTTATCAAGAAGGATCAAGCTCTGGTAGTTAGGGCTAGGTTAAAAAGAATGTCCTCTGAGGCGACGAATATGGCCGCTGAATTGCGTGCAGAGGAGAGTAGGAGTGCGTCTCGACGACATATCGCGTGCGTCACATTACCGGATAATCGGACCGTGACTACAAACGCGGGCATATGTGAGGTCTTTCGAGATTACTTTCAGGATCTTTTCACCAGGGAGCCCGGTCTGAGCTCTGCTCAGTTCGACTCCTATTTAGCCGACTTTCCCTGCCTCGAGGCAGCTGAAGCGGCTGGGTGCGAGGGTCCCATAACAGAGTCCGAGATCTGGGATGCGCTGAAGCAGGTTGGCCTGGATAAGTCTCCGGGACTCGATGGTCTTCCCTACGAAGTGTACTTGAGGCTGTCGCCCGTTTTTGTTCCTTTGCTGGAGCTGATTTTCAACCACTGGATGAAGCAGGGGTCTATACCCCAACGCTTCACCAGGGGTGTGATCAAGTTGCTGCGTAAGGACAAGAACGGTGGGGATGGGTTAGGGAACTTTCGCCCTTTAACAATGTTAAACACGGAGTTAAAGATTTTGGCGAAGATCTTAGCCAACCGTTTGCAGCTTGTCCTGTCTAGTCTGATTGGTCCCGAGCAGACTTGTGCTGTGAAGGGCAGGACTATTCAGGATAACCTGCATATGGTACGCTTGATCTTAGAACAAGTCGACGGTGAAGCCGCGCTGATCAATTTAGATCAGTCCAAGGCCTTCGATAGGGTTGACCATCGTTTTCTGGAGGCTGTCCTTTCGGCGGCCGGTTTCGGAGCCGACTTTCGCTCCTGGATCCGACTCTTGTATGCGACCCCCGGTGCGCTGGTGGAAGTGAATGGAGTAAGATCGAAGCCTTTCGTATTGTCTCGCTCTATTCGTCAGGGTTGTCCGCTCTCGCCTTTGCTGTACGTTCTTGCGTTGGAACCGTTCCTTCGCAAGTTAAAGGCGAATCCGGTCCTGCGTGGAATATCTCTGCCTGGGGCCACCACCTCAGCAAGGTATTCTGCCTATGCTGACGACGTTTCGGTTCTTGTGTCGAGCAGAGCCGAGATTGACGAAGTCAGCAAAGTGGTCAGTGGTTATGAGATGGTGACAGGGGCCAAGATCAATCGCGATAAGTCTGTGGGCTTGCGATTGGGTGCGTGGAAGGGAGTTTCTCTTCCCGGACCTTTCCTCTGGACGGATGGGCCGATCAAGATACTCGGCGTCTGGTTCGGTCCGGATCTCCAGTTGGAAATGAATTGGTCGGAGGTACGAGGGAAGGCCGAGATCGCGGTTGGTCTGTGGTCTCGGAGGAGGCTTTCCCTGAAGGGAAGGGCGGAAGTATGTGTTTCTCACATATATCCTATTCTCGTGTACCGACTCTCTGTACTTCCACTTCCGTTTACCGCACTAAGTTTATTAGTAAGGCTCTTGTTCTCTTTCTTGTGGAGAGGCAAGGCCGCTATGGTATCTCGCAAGATCTGTTGCCTTCATACCGCTGAGGGCGGCCTGGGAATGCCAAGCATTGAGATTCGTCAACATATGCTTCGCATTGCATTCCTGGACCGATTGTGTCGCGAACCGGACGAGGTGGGAGCCTTCTGGAAGGAAGATGCCCGGAAAAATTTCCCGTCCCTGAGAAGTGTGCACTCGTGCGAGGGGGAGGCCCGCCGTAGACCCCGAGCCGAAAGCTCCTTCTATCACGAATGTCGTCGCGCTCTGAAATGCCTCTTACGGGCGTCGGAAGGCCTCTCCAACGTCCAGGCGTTGTCTCGTAGGGCATTGTATCAAGTGTTAGTTCGGGGGTCCGTTCAAGATGCTCTGATTAGCGAGCTCGGTCTTACGAAGCAGCAGGCTCGCTCAATATGGCCTTGGGCGACAGGGTTGAAATGCCTCACTAACGACGAGGCATCACTCACCTGGCAGGTGATTCGTGGAGCCCTCTGGGTCGGCAAAAGACTTTGTGCAGCGGGCTTGGAGAATTCTCCAAACTGCCGCCGCTGTGTTGGGGAAGTCGAGACCATTGGTCACGCCTTCTTTCAGTGCAGAGTGGTAGTGCCGTTGTGCAAGTTTGTTGAAGGTCTCATGGTTCGCGTCTTGCGGAGAAAGACCTTTGTCCTGGATGTCGTTTCTGTTTGCAGCAATGTGGTACCGCAGATGTCGAGGGCTGAGAATTATGTGTTCTGTTGCTTACTAGGCGTTATGAGAGTCGTGATTTGGACGACGCGTCAGAAGGAATTCTATGGTGGCGAGAAGTTTGTTTCTTCCGAACTGATCTTGTTCTTTAGGCATCTGCTTAAAGTCAAGATTAGGACGGAAAGGCGGCGACTCACATCATCTGAATTTGGCGAAAGGTGGGTGACTCTTGCGCGTTTGTGCCGTGTGAAAGGGGCTGACCTTGAGTGGCATTTTGATGCCGGTTAGGCATAGGATATTGTTTACCTGGGTTGAACTTGGGCAACCCATCCATGCTTAGGCTAGATTAGGTTTTTTGGTGTTTTATTTTTTAGTTTCTTACGATTATGTAAACTTAGCTAAGGTATGTTTGCTCATTGGCCCCCTTTTTTTCTGTCCCCCTTTTCTTTTCCTTTAGTTTAACTCCCCGTCCCTCCCCTCTTTAGGTGCTCAGTGATTTCAGTTCTCTGGATGATGCGGGACGCCTTTCGTTTTTCGTGTGTGTGATCCTTTTCGTATGTTTGTGTGTAAATCAGTGCGTGTTTGTGTGAATGGTTGGGATGGATAAATGTGTATTTTATATTGTCAAAGTCCCGTGTCGATTTCGCCCAGTTAATTGATTTTACTGGCACATTTAGGATTTGTGGGGGGGGTTTTAATTACTAACATGATTTTGTTTAGTTTTCTTGTACATATTTGTATTCATATTGTATATTTTCATTGGGGATTATTTTATTTAATTTTTATGCCCGCCCCCCCAACAGACTTTATTGTACATATGGGGTTATTTAGGATTTTCATAGAGACAATGAGGTATTTTGGTGGTTGTAGGACGAATGGTATGTATGAATGTGGTGTTTTGGTGAAAGGAATATTGTTTTGTATGCTTGGGTCAGTGCGTGCGACTAGCTAAGTTTAAATTTTAAGACAAGCGATGACCTTCCTTTCCCAATCCCCATTTTTGGCTTTGTGCCACATTTACCGTGTTTTGTATACGGTAATAAATATTATCACGAGATCCAACGGCCGTCTTGTTATTCCTTTTCTCTTTGTTGTAGACCGCAGACCGACTGCACGTTTGCCGGAATTCTGTTTGACTGCTGACAGACTGCTCGTTTGCCCGAATTCTGTGTTGCATTGTATTTAGCTAAGTTTGTTTTTTTTATTATTTCCATCTGACTGTTTCAGGAAAAAAAGAAAAAAAAAAAAAAAGAAAAAAAAGTCCTTTGGATTTTTGCTTCTCTCCATTTTTTTTTCCCCCCTCTTTTAATTTCTGTTATTTTTTCTTTTTATTTCAGTTTTCCAATTTTCCCCCTTTAATTTTTGTTTTCCTTTTAATTTTCTTTTTACCCCCGGTAATTCTTTGTTTTTTATTTTTTACCCCTTTTTAATTTGCAGGCCTTTTCTTTTTATTCTAGTTTCTCGTTTTAATTTCCTTCCAACCTTTAATTTTTGTTTTTCATTTCCACGCTTTTTCTTTTTAGCCTCCGTTAAAATTTTCATTTTCCTTTAATTTCTGATTTTCGCGTTTATTAATTTTAATTTCTGTTTTCTTTCCTAACCTTACGTTTTTCCGTGTTTTTCGTTTTATAATTTGTTTGTACTAATTTCGTTTTGTAATCCGTGTATTGTATAATTTATTTGTTTATTTTTCCTTTGTTTATCGGTTCGACTCGCTTTTCTGTGGGTCGGCCATTTTGAATTTTTGTTTCTAGCTTTGGTTGTCGTCGAAAGTTACGTATTTTTTTTGTTTATTCTTTTCGACTAGTGTCGGCCATTTTGTTTTTTTTGTTAATAGCTCCGGCTATTTGCCGAAGTTTATTATTGTCTTTGTTTACCTTGTTTTGAACCGTTTTCTTTGTATTATTTAATTTTCCTCCTTGTGTTTTTTATTTTTGCCTTTAGTTGATATTTGTTTAAGTTTTTTACGTGTTGTTTTTGTTGTGTTTGTAATTGTTTAATTTAGCTGTCTAGTCTCGCTTCTTAAAGTCGGCCATTTTTTATTTTATTTTTAACTAGCTTCGGCTAGAGTTTATTCTTATTAGTTTTTCTTATCTATCTTTTCTTTGAATTTTTTGTCTAAATTTCCACCCCCCTTTTATTTTTTTTTGCGCCTTTTGGCGTTATTCGTTCTTTTTTGTTTCGCCTTTAGGCGAAATTTAGTAAATATCCCTCCCCCTATTCCTCCACTCCCGACCCTCCCCCTTACTTCATCATGGAGAAGAAGGAAAAAAAAGCCCCTTCTTTTCTGATCACAAAGAAAAAGACATCGACCCTGGCTACCATCAAAAAATCGGTTAGGAAGCATCTTTTTAACCCGAAAAAAGACCCCCCAGACAAAGATAATCCCAATGAATATCCTGCCCTGCCACGAACCCCTACTAATGAGGAGATTGTGGACGTCCTTAAGCAGGCGGCCAAAGCCAGGATAGCTAAGGAAATCCTGGAAAAGGAAAAAAACAATGAAAAGCCTAAAGTTAGTACCGAGGTCGGGGATTCGCCCTCTTGTTGGAAGTCCCCTCCGAATTGTATTATCGACATCGCGGAGTTCCTGGAGCGTGCCAAGAGTTACGCTCACCTCGTGGTGAAAGACGGGCTCTTGGAGGATCCAGTGGAACTGAAGAGAGTCGAGAAAAGAATAGTGTCTGTTTTTGTCGTCGACAAGCGTTCGCGCAAAATTTGTCGTTCGACTAAAGACACAGTGTTTAAAGCACTGGAGTCCCTGGGGTTCAAACCCCTAAGAATTGTCAAAGGCAAGGGTTTCTTCATGTGGGACGTGCTGCTGCCCACTGCAGAAGACTGCGTGAGAGCCACCCGGAGAGAATTAATCACCAAAGATCTCATCCTCCGAACAGAGTACGAGGGTCGGCGAAGGACCAGGGTGGCAGTGTACGAGGTCCCTCCTCAGGTTATCGGGGAACACCTCGCGGCTTTCCTGGCCCAATACGGGGAAATATTGGCCGCTTCCTGCGATAGCCTGACCGGGGGATGGAGCTTTGATATGATGCTCGATCGTAAGGCCTTCAGCTCCGTCCCCAACTGGATTGACGTCGGTGACCTGAAGCTGCCGGTCATCGTGACCGGTCGTAAACCAGCCTGCTGGAAGTGTGGAGTGACTGGTCATCTCTCCTCTTCCTGCCCAGAGAAGAAGGCCTCTGGAACTCAGGTCACAAAAGACCAAACTCCCCCTCTGACCGAGTCTGCAAAATCCGCCGCGCCTGTAATGGGCATGCCAGCTGCCGGGACCGGAGAGGTTGTTCCCCCGGTTGGGTCACCATCCAAGCCCCCATCCCCCGAAGAGCCCTCTTCCGCCGCTCCTGTGGCTAAGAAGGGGGAAGAAGGGGAATGGCAGGTAGTTGGCAGGGTCAGAGGGAAGCGTCAGCCAGCGGGTCCTCAGTCCCCTGAAGCCTCGGGGACTAAAGACACACACAGTCCCACTCCCTCTATCAACAGCAAGGGCGACGCCCCGACCTCCACTCTTTCAATTGAAGAGCAGAGGCTAAAATACGAGCCGAGCCACGAAAAAGCGGAGAAACTAAAAAAACTCAAAAAACATTTGGACGACCAAAAAAAAACCACAAAATCTCCTCCAAAAAAAAACATCCCCTTACAGTCACCTAAATTAATTTCCCCCATCAAATCTCCCCCGAAGAAGAAGGCCACCCTTTGTGTTTCCTCCATCCCCATGCCTCCCACTTCAACCCCTCTCTCCAGAGTGAAGCCTTCTCCTGCTATGCCGTCCACCTCCCATGCCCAATCCCAAATCCCGCTCAGTAGAGATCCCAGTCCCTTTAGACAACCCTGCACTCCTTGCCACACTCCCAGTCCTTCTCCCACTAAAACCTCTCAGATGTTACCACCGGTCACCAAAAGGCCCCGAAGCCCCACTCAAGATCCCGGCGAAAAGAAAAAAAAACCAAAGGGCATTTTCAATCATGGATTGGACATTTGTAAGATCTCCCCTAGGCAGGCGGAAAAAGCTAGGGATTATGGGAACCGTATCCCTAATCTAAAGTTCCTCCTGTCCATCAAACAGTTCAGCGACAAAGACATCGACAACCCGTTGAACTTCCCAGATGCCCAGCGGGTTTTAACCGTGGTGGGAGTAGACACGGGAGCAAAACAGATTTGGGCCATGTTGGACGAGGCCATATCCTCGTTCAACATGAGCCCGCCCATTGCTATCATTCAGAGCGACAAGCTCCGGAAAATGAACTCATTTTGTGCAGGGAGGGTCCCAATTTTTGTTCACCCCTCCCTCTATAGGGCTCTTAAACTTACTTTCCCGTGGGATATCGGCGGGATCTCCCAGGACGGTAACATCAACACTGAGATGGGCCATGGGTCTATGGGAGATGCTGTCGGTATCCTCACCCCGGCCATGTTCAAAACAGGTAAGCAACCCTAATCAGTTTTCACTATGGCTCTCTGGTTGGCTACTTTAAATGTCCGGGGCCTGAGGTCGGAGTCTCGCAGGGCGAGGCTCTCTCGCGACCTTCAGCGCCTCGGGGTTAATATCTGTTGTGTGCAAGAGACCCGGTTTTCTTCTCATGATCGTGAGGATGTGCTGTCTAAGGGGTTCGCCCTTTATTCAGCATGTTTTGATGGTCGTTCGAGGGGTGTCTCTTGGCTAGTGAGCAGGTCTTTGGACGCTGCATGTACTCTTGTTTTCGCAGATCCGGCGGGCAGGCTTTGTGTGCTGGACGTTACCATAAAAGGTAAGGCTTTACGTCTCATCGGCGTTTATGCGCCTAATACCCATGCTGAGCGACCTGGTCTGTTTCGGCAGATCGAGCCGTTTTTGACGACATCTCGTCGGGTAGTTTTAGCGGGCGATTGGAATGCCGTCCTTGAGCCCGATATAGATCGTATAGGGAAAAAACGGGGTACTAACAATCCTGATGTGAAACCATTTCGGGACTTTATCGGCGGGTTTGATCTCGTCGATAAGTACCGGAATGAGCATCCTCGGGAGGTAGCATGGACTTGGACTAATAGTGGCAACTCGGCTCCTGGGACGCTTGCGAGCTACCTCGACCGGGTCTTAGTTAAGAGAGTCGATGTAGGGCTCTTAGGGTGTCCAAGTTTCCATTACATAGTTTATTCGGATCATAGGCTTGTCCGGGTCCGGGTAAACTTAGATAAGCCTAAGGTTAGGTTGGCTGGTTACTGGAAATTCAACTGTTCACTGTTTGGTGAGCAGGGATTTCGGGACCAGCTGGTACTAATGATACAACGGGAATTGTCGGGAGCGGTTTTCGGGAACGCCTGGTGGGGTAAACTTAAATCCAAAATTAGAACGTTTGCTGCCGATTTTAGTCGTCGACTCAATCGAGATAGATTAGCGGCGCAAACTGCTTTAGAAGAAAAAGTTGATCGGGCCGTGAAATCCCGTGTTAGTGGGGATGTAGCCTTAGCTAAGGCAGAGTTGGCCTCCTTGCTTATCAAGAAGGATCAAGCTCTGGTAGTTAGGGCTAGGTTAAAAAGAATGTCCTCTGAGGCGACGAATATGGCCGCTGAATTGCGTGCAGAGGAGAGTAGGAGTGCGTCTCGACGACATATCGCGTGCGTCACATTACCGGATAATCGGACCGTGACTACAAACGCGGGCATATGTGAGGTCTTTCGAGATTACTTTCAGGATCTTTTCACCAGGGAGCCCGGTCTGAGCTCTGCTCAGTTCGACTCCTATTTAGCCGACTTTCCCTGCCTCGAGGCAGCTGAAGCGGCTGGGTGCGAGGGTCCCATAACAGAGTCCGAGATCTGGGATGCGCTGAAGCAGGTTGGCCTGGATAAGTCTCCGGGACTCGATGGTCTTCCCTACGAAGTGTACTTGAGGCTGTCGCCCGTTTTTGTTCCTTTGCTGGAGCTGATTTTCAACCACTGGATGAAGCAGGGGTCTATACCCCAACGCTTCACCAGGGGTGTGATCAAGTTGCTGCGTAAGGACAAGAACGGTGGGGATGGGTTAGGGAACTTTCGCCCTTTAACAATGTTAAACACGGAGTTAAAGATTTTGGCGAAGATCTTAGCCAACCGTTTGCAGCTTGTCCTGTCTAGTCTGATTGGTCCCGAGCAGACTTGTGCTGTGAAGGGCAGGACTATTCAGGATAACCTGCATATGGTACGCTTGATCTTAGAACAAGTCGACGGTGAAGCCGCGCTGATCAATTTAGATCAGTCCAAGGCCTTCGATAGGGTTGACCATCGTTTTCTGGAGGCTGTCCTTTCGGCGGCCGGTTTCGGAGCCGACTTTCGCTCCTGGATCCGACTCTTGTATGCGACCCCCGGTGCGCTGGTGGAAGTGAATGGAGTAAGATCGAAGCCTTTCGTATTGTCTCGCTCTATTCGTCAGGGTTGTCCGCTCTCGCCTTTGCTGTACGTTCTTGCGTTGGAACCGTTCCTTCGCAAGTTAAAGGCGAATCCGGTCCTGCGTGGAATATCTCTGCCTGGGGCCACCACCTCAGCAAGGTATTCTGCCTATGCTGACGACGTTTCGGTTCTTGTGTCGAGCAGAGCCGAGATTGACGAAGTCAGCAAAGTGGTCAGTGGTTATGAGATGGTGACAGGGGCCAAGATCAATCGCGATAAGTCTGTGGGCTTGCGATTGGGTGCGTGGAAGGGAGTTTCTCTTCCCGGACCTTTCCTCTGGACGGATGGGCCGATCAAGATACTCGGCGTCTGGTTCGGTCCGGATCTCCAGTTGGAAATGAATTGGTCGGAGGTACGAGGGAAGGCCGAGATCGCGGTTGGTCTGTGGTCTCGGAGGAGGCTTTCCCTGAAGGGAAGGGCGGAAGTATGTGTTTCTCACATATATCCTATTCTCGTGTACCGACTCTCTGTACTTCCACTTCCGTTTACCGCACTAAGTTTATTAGTAAGGCTCTTGTTCTCTTTCTTGTGGAGAGGCAAGGCCGCTATGGTATCTCGCAAGATCTGTTGCCTTCATATCGCTGAGGGCGGCCTGGGAATGCCAAGCATTGAGATTCGTCAACATATGCTTCGCATTGCATTCCTGGACCGATTGTGTCGCGAACCGGACGAGGTGGGAGCCTTCTGGAAGGAAGATGCCCGGAAAAATTTCCCGTCCCTGAGAAGTGTGCACTCGTGCGAGGGGGAGGCCCGCCGTAGACCCCGAGCCGAAAGCTCCTTCTATCACGAATGTCGTCGTGCTCTGAAATGCCTCTTACGGGCGTCGGAAGGCCTCTCCAACGTCCAGGCGTTGTCTCGTAGGGCATTGTATCAAGTGTTAGTTCGGGGGTCCGTTCAAGATGCTCTGATTAGCGAGCTCGGTCTTACGAAGCAGCAGGCTCGCTCAATATGGCCTTGGGCGACAGGGTTGAAATGCCTCACTAACGACGAGGCATCACTCACCTGGCAGGTGATTCGTGGAGCCCTCTGGGTCGGCAAAAGACTTTGTGCAGCGGGCTTGGAGAATTCTCCAAACTGCCGCCGCTGTGTTGGGGAAGTCGAGACCATTGGTCACGCCTTCTTTCAGTGCAGAGTGGTAGTGCCGTTGTGCAAGTTTGTTGAAGGTCTCATGGTTCGCGTCTTGCGGAGAAAGACCTTTGTCCTGGATGTCGTTTCTGTTTGCAGCAATGTGGTACCGCAGATGTCGAGGGCTGAGAATTATGTGTTCTGTTGCTTACTAGGCGTTATGAGAGTCGTGATTTGGACGACGCGTCAGAAGGAATTCTATGGTGGCGAGAAGTTTGTTTCTTCCGAACTGATCTTGTTCTTTAGGCATCTGCTTAAAGTCAAGATTAGGACGGAAAGGCGGCGACTCACATCATCTGAATTTGGCGAAAGGTGGGTGACTCTTGCGCGTTTGTGCCGTGTGAAAGGGGCTGACCTTGAGTGGCATTTTGATGCCGGTTAGGCATAGGATATTGTTTACCTGGGTTGAACTTGGGCAACCCATCCATGCTTAGGCTAGATTAGGTTTTTTGGTGTTTTATTTTTTAGTTTCTTACGATTATGTAAACTTAGCTAAGGTATGTTTGCTCATTGGCCCCTTTTTTTTTCTGTCCCCCTTTTCTTTTCCTTTAGTTTAACTCCCCGTCCCTCCCCTCTTTAGGTGCTCAGTGATTTCAGTTCTCTGGATGATGCGGGACGCCTTTCGTTTTTCGTGTGTGTGATCCGTTTCGTATGTTTGTGTGTGAATCAGTGCGTGTTTGTGTGAATGGTTGGGATGGATAAATGTGTATTTTATATTGTCAAAGTCCCGTGTCGATTTCGCCCAGTCAATTGATTTTACTGGCACATTTAGGATTTGTGGGGGGGGTTTTAATTACTAACATGATTTTGTTTAGTTTTCTTGTACATATTTGTATTCATATTGTATATTTTCATTGGGGATTATTTTATTTAATTTTTATGCCCGCCCCCCCAACAGACTTTATTGTACATATGGGGTTATTTAGGATTTTCATAGAGACAATGAGGTATTTTGGTGGTTGTAGAACGAATGGTATGTATGAATGTGGTGTTTTGGTGAAAGGAACATTGTTTTGTATGCTTGGGTCAGTGCGTGCGACTAGCTAAGTTTAATTTTAAGACAAGCGATGACCTTCCTTTCCCAATCCCCATTTTTGGCTTTGTGCCACATTTACCGTGTTTTGTATACGGTAATAAATATTATCACGAGATCCAACGGCCGTCTTGTTATTCCTTTTCTCTTTGTTGTAGACCGCAGACCGACTGCACGTTTGCCGGAATTCTGTTTGACTGCTGACAGACTGCTCGTTTGCCCGAATTCTGTGTTGCATTGTATTTAGCTAAGTTTGTTTTTTATTATTTCCATTTGACTGTTTCAGGAAAAAAAAGAAAAAAAAGAAAAAAAAAAAAAGAAAAAAAGTCCTTTTGATTTTTGCTTCTCTCCATTTTTTTTTTACCCCCCCCCTCTTTTAATTTCTGTTATTTTTTCTTTTTATTACAGTTTTCCAATTTTCCCCCTTTAATTTTTGTTTTCCTTTTAATTTTCTTTTTACCCCCGGTAATTCTTTGTTTTTTTTATTTTTTACCCCTTTTTAATTTGCAGGCTTTTTCTTTTTATTCTAGTTTCTCGTTTTAATTTCCTTCCAACCTTTAATTTTTGTTTTTCATTTCCACGCTTTTCCTTTAAGCCTCCGTTAAAATTTTCATTTTCCTTTAATTTCTGATTTTCGCGTTTATTAATTTTAATTTCTGTTTTCTTTCCTAACCTAACGTTTTCCCGTGTTTTTCGTTTTAAAATTTGTTTGTTTTGAAATCCTTGTATTGTATAATTTATTTGTTTATTTTTCCTTTGTTTATCGGTTCGACTCGCTTTTCTGTGGGTCGGCCATTTTGAATTTTTGTTTCTAGCTTTGGTTGTCGTCGAAAGTTACGTATTTTCTTTTGTTTATTCTTTTCGACTAGTGTCGGCCATTTTGTTTTTTTTGTTAATAGCTCCGGCTATTTGCCGAAGTTTATTATTGTCTTTGTTTACCTTGTTTTGAACCGTTTTCTTTGTATTATTTAATTTTTCTCCTTGTGTTTTTTATTTTCGCCTTTAGGTGATATTTGTTTAAGTTTTTTACGTGTTATTTTTGTTGTGTTTGTAATTGTTTAATTTAGCTGTCTAGTCTCGCTTCTTAAAGTCGGCCATCTTTTATTTTATTTTTTTAACTAGCTTCGGCTAGAGTTTAATCTTAGTTTTTCTTATCTATCTTTTCTTTGAACTTTTTTGTCTAAATCCCCCCCCTTTTTTATTTTTTTGCGCCTTTTGGCGTTATTCGTTCTTTTTTGTTTCGCCTTTAGGCGAAATTTAGTAAATATCCCTCCCCCTATTCCTCCACTCCCGACCCTCCCCCTTACTTCATCATGGAGAAGAAGGAAAAAAAAGCCCCTTCTTTTCTGATCACAAAGAAAAAGACTTCGACCCTGGCTACCATCAAAAAATCGGTTAGAAAGCATCTTTTTAACCCGAAAAAAGACCCCCCAGACAAAGATAATCCCAATGAATATCCTGCCCTGCCAAGAACCCCTACTAATGAGGAGATTGTGGACGTCCTGAAGAAGGCGGCCAAAGCCAGGATAGCTAATGAAATCCTGGAAAAGGAAAAAATTCAAGAAAAGCCGAAAGTTAGTACCGAGGTCGGGGATTCGCCCTCTTGTTGGAAGTCCCCTCCGAATTGTATTATCGACATCGCGGAGTTCCTGGAGCGTGCCAAGAGTTACGCTCACCTCGTGGTGAAAGACGGGCTCTTGGAGGATCCAGTGGAACTGAAGAGAGTCGAAAAAAGAATAGTGTCTGTTTTTGTCGTCGACAAGCGTTCGCGCAAAATTTGTCGTTCGACTAAAGACACAGTGTTTAAAGCACTGGAGTCCCTGGGGTTCAAACCCCTAAGAATTGTCAAAGGCAAGGGTTTCTTCATGTGGGACGTGCTGCTGCCCACTGCAGAAGACTGCGTGAGAGCCACCCGGAGAGAATTAATCACCAAAGATCTCATCCTCCGAACAGAGTACGAGGGTCGGCGAAGGACCAGGGTGGCAGTGTACGAGGTCCCTCCTCAGGTTATCGGGGAACACCTCGCGGCTTTCCTGGCCCAATACGGGGAAATATTGGCCGCTTCCTGCGATAGCCTGACCGGGGGATGGAGCTTTGATATGATGCTCGATCGTAAGGCCTTCAGCTCCGTCCCCAACTGGATTGACGTCGGTGACCTGAAGCTGCCGGTCATCGTGACCGGTCGTAAACCAGCCTGCTGGAAGTGTGGAGTGACTGGTCATCTCTCCTCTTCCTGCCCAGAGAAGAAGGCCTCTGGAACTCAGGTCACAAAAGACCAAACTCCCCCTCTGACCGAGTCTGCAAAATCCGCCGCGCCTGTAATGGGCATGCCAGCTGCCGGGACCGGAGAGGTTGTTCCCCCGGTTGGGTCACCATCCAAGCCCCCATCCCCCGAAGAGCCCTCTTCCGCCGCTCCTGTGGCTAAGAAGGGGGAAGAAGGGGAATGGCAGGTAGTTGGCAGGGTCAGAGGGAAGCGTCAGCCAGCGGGTCCTCAGTCCCCTGAAGCCTCGGGGACTAAAGACACACACAGTCCCACTCCCTCTATCAACAGCAAGGGCGACGCCCCGACCTCCACTCTTTCAATTGAAGAGCAAAAGTTGAGATATGAGCCAAGCCACGAAAAAGTGGAGAAACTAAAAAAACTCAAAAAACATCTGGACGACCAAAAAAAAAACACAAAATCTCCTCCAAAAAAAAACATCCCCTTACAGTCACCTAAATTAATTTCCCCCATCAAATCTCCCCCGAAGAAGAAGGCCACCCTTTGTGTTTCCTCCATCCCCATGCCTCCCACTTCAACCCCTCTCTCCAGAGGGAAGCCTTCTCCTGCTATGCCGTCCACCTCCCATGCCCAATCCCAAATCCCGCTCAGTAGAGATCCCAGTCCCTTTAGACAACCCTGCACTCCTTGCCACACTCCCAGTCCTTCTCCCACTAAAACCTCTCAGATGTTACCACCGGTCACCAAAAGGCCCCGAAGCCCCACTCAAGATCCCGGCGAAAAGAAAAAAAAACCAAAGGGCATTTTCAATCATGGATTGGACATTTGTAAGATCTCCCCTAGGCAGGCGGAAAAAGCTAGGGATTATGGGAACCGTATCCCTAATCTAAAGTTCCTCCTGTCCATCAAACAGTTCAGCGACAAAGACATCGACAACCCGTTGAACTTCCCAGATGCCCAGCGGGTTTTAACCGTGGTGGGAGTAGACACGGGAGCAAAACAGATTTGGGCCATGTTGGACGAGGCCATATCCTCGTTCAACATGAGCCCGCCCATTGCTATCATTCAGAGCGACAAGCTCCGGAAAATGAACTCATTTTGTGCAGGGAGGGTCCCAATTTTTGTTCACCCCTCCCTCTATAGGGCTCTTAAACTTACTTTCCCGTGGGATATCGGCGGGATCTCCCAGGACGGTAATATCAACACTGAGATGGGCCATGGGTCTATGGGAGATGCTGTCGGTATCCTCACCCCGGCCATGTTCAAAACAGGTAAGCAACCCTAATCAGTTTTCACTATGGCTCTCTGGTTGGCTACTTTAAATGTCCGGGGCCTGAGGTCGGAGTCTCGCAGGGCGAGGCTCTCTCGCGACCTTCAGCGCCTCGGGGTTAATATCTGTTGTGTGCAAGAGACCCGGTTTTCTTCTCATGATCGTGAGGATGTGCTGTCTAGGGGGTTCGCCCTTTATTCAGCATGTTTTGATGGTCGTTCGAGGGGTGTCTCTTGGCTAGTGAGCAGGTCTTTAGACGCTGCATGTACTCTTGTTTTCGCAGATCCGGCGGGCAGGCTTTGTGTGCTGGACGTTACCATAAAAGGTAAGGCTTTACGTCTCATCGGCGTTTATGCGCCTAATACCCATGCTGAGCGACCTGGTCTGTTTCGGCAGATCGAGCCGTTTTTGACGACATCTCGTCGGGTAGTTTTAGCGGGCGATTGGAATGCCGTCCTTGAGCCCGATATAGATCGTATAGGGAAAAAACGGGGTACTAACAATCCTGATGTGAAACCATTTCGGGACTTTATCGGCGGGTTTGATCTCGTCGATAAGTACCGGAATGAGCATCCTCGGGAGGTAGCATGGACTTGGACTAATAGTGGCAACTCGGCTCCTGGGACGCTTGCGAGCTACCTCGACCGGGTCTTAGTTAAGAGAGTCGATGTAGGGCTCTTAGGGTGTCCAAGTTTCCATTACATAGTTTATTCGGATCATAGGCTTGTCCGGGTCCGGGTAAACTTAGATAAGCCTAAGGTTAGGTTGGCTGGTTACTGGAAATTCAACTGTTCACTGTTTGGTGAGCAGGGATTTCGGGACCAGCTGGTACTAATGATACAACGGGAATTGTCGGGAGCGGTTTTCGGGAACGCCTGGTGGGGTAAACTTAAATCCAAAATTAGAACGTTTGCTGCCGATTTTAGTCGTCGACTCAATCGAGATAGATTAGCGGCGCAAACTGCTTTAGAAGAAAAAGTTGATCGGGCCGTGAAATCCCGTGTTAGTGGGGATGTAGCCTTAGCTAAGGCAGAGTTGGCCTCCTTGCTTATCAAGAAGGATCAAGCTCTGGTAGTTAGGGCTAGGTTAAAAAGAATGTCCTCTGAGGCGACGAATATGGCCGCTGAATTGCGTGCAGAGGAGAGTAGGAGTGCGTCTCGACGACATATCGCGTGCGTCACATTACCGGATAATCGGACCGTGACTACAAACGCGGGCATATGTGAGGTCTTTCGTGATTACTTTCAGGATCTTTTCACCAGGGAGCCCGGTCTGAGCTCTGCTCAGTTCGACTCCTATTTAGCCGACTTTCCCTGCCTCGAGGCAGCTGAAGCGGCTGGGTGCGAGGGTCCCATAACAGAGTCCGAGATCTGGGATGCGCTGAAGCAGGTTGGCCTGGATAAGTCTCCGGGACTCGATGGTCTTCCCTACGAAGTGTACTTGAGGCTGTCGCCCGTTTTTGTTCCTTTGCTGGGGCTGATTTTCAACCACTGGATGAAGCAGGGGTCTATACCCCAACGCTTCACCAGGGGTGTGATCAAGTTGCTGCGTAAGGACAAGAACGGTGGGGATGGGTTAGGGAACTTTCGCCCTTTAACAATGTTAAACACGGAGTTAAAGATTTTGGCGAAGATCTTAGCCAACCGTTTGCAGCTTGTCCTGTCTAGTCTGATTGGTCCCGAGCAGACTTGTGCTGTGAAGGGCAGGACTATTCAGGATAACCTGCATATGGTACGCTTGATCTTAGAACAAGTCGACGGTGAAGCCGCGCTGATCAATTTAGATCAGTCCAAGGCCTTCGATAGGGTTGACCATCGTTTTCTGGAGGCTGTCCTTTCGGCGGCCGGTTTCGGAGCCGACTTTCGCTCCTGGATCCGACTCTTGTATGCGACCCCCGGTGCGCTGGTGGAAGTGAATGGAGTAAGATCGAAGCCTTTCGTATTGTCTCGCTCTATTCGTCAGGGTTGTCCGCTCTCGCCTTTGCTGTACGTTCTTGCGTTGGAACCGTTCCTTCGCAAGTTAAAGGCGAATCCGGTCCTGCGTGGATTATCTCTGCCTGGGGCCACCACCTCAGCAAGGTATTCTGCCTATGCTGACGACGTTTCGGTTCTTGTGTCGAGCAGAACCGAGATTGACGAAGTCAGCAAAGTGGTCAGTGGTTATGAGATGGTGACAGGGGCCAAGATCAATCGCGATAAGTCTGTGGGCTTGCGATTGGGTGCGTGGAAGGGAGTTTCTCTTCCCGGACCTTTCCTCTGGACGGATGGGCCGATCAAGATACTCGGCGTCTGGTTCGGTCCGGATCTCCAGTTGGAAATGAATTGGTCGGAGGTACGAGGGAAGGCCGAGATCGCGGTTGGTCTGTGGTCTCGGAGGAGGCTTTCCCTGAAGGGAAGGGCGGAAGTATGTGTTTCTCACATATATCCTATTCTCGTGTACCGACTCTCTGTACTTCCACTTCCGTTTACCGCACTAAGTTTATTAGTAAGGCTCTTGTTCTCTTTCTTGTGGAGAGGCAAGGCCGCTATGGTATCTCGCAAGATCTGTTGCCTTCATACCGCTGAGGGCGGCCTGGGAATGCCAAGCATTGAGATTCGTCAACATATGCTTCGCATTGCATTCCTGGACCGATTGTGTCGCGAACCGGACGAGGTGGGAGCCTTCTGGAAGGAAGATGCCCGGAAAAATTTCCCGTCCCTGAGAAGTGTGCACTCGTGCGAGGGGGAGGCCCGCCGTAGACCCCGAGCCGAAAGCTCCTTCTATCACGAATGTCGTCGCGCTCTGAAATGCCTCTTACGGGCGTCGGAAGGCCTCTCCAACGTCCAGGCGTTGTCTCGTAGGGCATTGTATCGAGTGTTAGTTCGGGGGTCCGTTCAAGATGCTCTGATTAGCGAGCTCGGTCTTACGAAGCAGCAGGCTCGCTCAATATGGCCTTGGGCGACAGGGTTGAAATGCCTCACTAACGACGAGGCATCACTCACCTGGCAGGTGATTCGTGGAGCCCTCTGGGTCGGCAAAAGACTTTGTGCAGCGGGCTTGGAGAATTCTCCAAACTGCCGCCGCTGTGTTGGGGAAGTCGAGACCATTGGTCACGCCTTCTTTCAGTGCAGAGTGGTAGTGCCGTTGTGCAGGTTTGTTGAAGGTCTCATGATTCGCGTCTTGCGGAGAAAGACCTTTGTCCTGGATGTCGTTTCTGTTTGCAGCAATGTGGTACCGCAGATGTCGAGGGCTGAGAATTATGTGTTCTGTTGCTTACTAGGCGTTATGAGAGTCGTGATTTGGACGACGCGTCAGAAGGAATTCTATGGTGGCGAGAAGTTTGTTTCTTCCGAACTGATCTTGTTCTTTAGGCATCTGCTTAAAGTCAAGATTAGGACGGAAAGGCAGCGACTCACATCATCTGAATTTGGCGAAAGGTGGGTGACTCTTGCGCGTTTGTGCCGTGTGAAAGGGGCTGACCTTGAGTGGCATTTTGATGCCGGTTAGGCATAGGATATTGTTTACCTGGGTTGAACTTGGGCAACCCATCCATGCTTAGGCTAGATTAGGTTTTTTGGTGTTTTATTTTTTAGTTTCTTACGATTATGTAAACTTAGCTAAGGTATGTTTGCTCATTGGCCCCTTTTTTTTCTGTCCCCCTTTTCTTTTCCTTTAGTTTAACTCCCCGTCCCTCCCCTCTTTAGGTGCTCAGTGATTTCAGTTCTCTGGATGATGCGGGACGCCTTTCGTTTTTCGTGTGTGTGATCCTTTTCGTATGTTTGTGTGTGAATCAGTGCGTGTTTGTGTGAATGGTTGGGATGGAAAAATGTGTATATTATATTGTCAAAGTCCCGTGTCGATTTCGCCCAGTTAATTGATTTTACTGGCACATTTAGGATTTGTGGGGGGGGTTTTAATTACTAACATGATTTTGTTTAGTTTTCTTGTACATATTTGTATTCATATTGTATATTTTCATTGGGGATTATTTTATTTAATTTTTATGCCCGCCCCCCCAACAGACTTTATTGTACATATGGGGTTATTTAGGATTTTCATAGAGACAATGAGGTATTTTGGTGGTTGTAGAACGAATGGTATGTATGAATGTGGTGTTTTGGTGATAGGAATATTGTTTTGTATGCTTGGGTCAGTGCGTGCGACTAGCTAAGTTTAATTTTAAGACAAGCGATGACCTTCCTTTCCCAATCCCCATTTTTGGCTTTGTGCCACTTTTACCGTGTTTTGTATACGGTAATAAATATTATCACGAGATCCAACGGCCGTCTTGTTATTCCTTTTCTCTTTGTTGTAGACCGCAGACCGACTGCACGTTTGCCGGAATTCTGTTTGACTGCTGACAGACTGCTCGTTTGCCCGAATTCTGTGTTGCATTGTATTTAGCTAAGTTTGTTTTTTATTATTTCCATTTGACTGTTTCAGGAAAAAAAAGAAAAAAAGAAAAAAAAAAAAAGAAAAAAAAGTCCTTTTGATTTTTGCTTCTCTCCATTTTTTTTTACCCCCCTCTTTTAATTTCTGTTATTTTTTCGTTTTATTTCAGTTTTCCAATTTTCCCCCTTTAATTTTTGTTTTCCTTTTAATTTTCTTTTTACCCCCGGTAATTCTTTGTTTTTTATTTTTTACCCCTTTTTAATTTGCAGGCCTTGTTCTTTTTATTCTAGTTTCCCGTTTTAATTTCCTTCCAACCTTTAATTTTTGTTTTTCGTTTCCACGCTTTTTCTTTTAGCCTCCGTTAAAATTTTCATTTTCCTTTAATTTCTGATTTTCGCGTTTATTAATTTTAATTTCTGTTTTTTTTTCCTAACCTAACGTTTTTCCGTGTTTTTCGTTTTATAATTTGTTTGTATTAATTTCGTTTTGAAATCCTTGTATTGTATAATTTATTTGTTAATTTTTCTTTTGTTTATCGGTTCGACTCGCTTTTCTGTGGGTCGGCCATTTTGAATTTTTGTTTCTAGCTTTGGTTGTCGTCGAAAGTTTCGTATTTTCTTTTGTTTATTCTTTTCGACTAGTGTCGGCCATTTTGTTTTTTTGTTAATAGCTCCGGCTATTTGCCGAAGTTTATTATTGTCTTTGTTTACCTTGTTTTGAACCGTTTTCTTTGTATTATTTAATTTTCCTCCTTGTGTTTTTTATTTTCGCCTTTAGGTGATATTTGTTTAAGTTTTTTACGTGTTATTTTTGTTGTGTTTGTAATTGTTTAATTTAGCTGTCTAGTCTCGCTTCTTAAAGTCGGCCATCTTTTATTTTATTTTTTTTAACTAGCTTCGGCTAGAGTTTAATCTTAGTTTTTCTTATCTATCTTTTCTTTGAACTTTTTTGTCTAATTTCCCCCCCCTTTTTTATTTTTTTTTTGCGCCTTTTGGCGTTATTCGTTCTTTTTTGTTTCGCCTTTAGGCGAAATTTAGTAAATATCCCTCCCCCTATTCCTCCACTCCCGACCCTCCCCCTTACTTCATCATGGAGAAGAAGGAAAAAAAAGCCCCTTCTTTTCTGATCACAAAGAAAAAGACTTCGACCCTGGCTACCATCAAAAAATCGGTTAGGAAGCATCTTTTTAACCCGAAAAAAGACCCCCCAGACAAAGATAATCCCAATGAATATCCTGCCCTGCCACGAACCCCTACTAATGAGGAGATTGTGGACGTCCTTAAGCAGGCGGCCAAAGCCAGGATAGCTAAGGAAATCCTGGAAAAGGAAAAAAACAATGAAAAGCCTAAAGTCAGTACCGAGGTCGGGGATTCGCCCTCTTGTTGGAAGTCCCCTCCGAATTGTATTATCGACATCGCGGAGTTCCTGGAGCGTGCCAAGAGTTACGCTCACCTCGTGGTGAAAGACGGGCTCTTGGAGGATCCAGTGGAACTGAAGAGAGTCGAAAAAAGAATAGTGTCTGTTTTTGTCGTCGACAAGCGTTCGCGCAAAATTTGTCGTTCGACTAAAGACACAGTGTTTAAAGCACTGGAGTCCCTGGGGTTCAAACCCCTAAGAATTGTCAAAGGCAAGGGTTTCTTCATGTGGGACGTGCTGCTGCCCACTGCAGAAGACTGCGTAAGAGCCACCCGGAGAGAATTAATCACCAAAGATCTCATCCTCCGAACAGAGTACGAGGGTCGGCGAAGGACCAGGGTGGCAGTGTACGAGGTCCCTCCTCAGGTTATCGGGGAACACCTCGCGGCTTTCCTGGCCCAATACGGGGAAATATTGGCCGCTTCCTGCGATAGCCTGACCGGGGGATGGAGCTTTGATATGATGCTCGATCGTAAGGCCTTCAGCTCCGTCCCCAACTGGATTGACGTCGGTGACCTGAAGCTGCCGGTCATCGTGACCGGTCGTAAACCAGCCTGCTGGAAGTGTGGAGTGACTGGTCATCTCTCCTCTTCCTGCCCAGAGAAGAAGGCCTCTGGAACTCAGGTCACAAAAGACCAAACTCCCCCTCTGACCGAGTCTGCAAAATCCGCCGCGCCTGTAATGGGCATGCCAGCTGCCGGGACCGGAGAGGTTGTTCCCCCGGTTGGGTCACCATCCAAGCCCCCATCCCCCGAAGAGCCCTCTTCCGCCGCTCCTGTGGCTAAGAAGGGGGAAGAAGGGGAATGGCAGGTAGTTGGCAGGGTCAGAGGGAAGCGTCAGCCAGCGGGTCCTCAGTCCCCTGAAGCCTCGGGGACTAAAGACACACACAGTCCCACTCCCTCTATCAACAGCAAGGGCGACGCCCCGACCTCCACTCTTTCAATTGAAGAGCAAAAGTTGAAATATGAGCCAAGCCACGAAAAAGTGGAGAAACTAAAAAAACTCAAAAAACATCTGGACGACCAAAAAAAAACCACAAAATCTCCTCCAAAAAAAAACATCCCCTTACAGTCACCTAAATTAATTTCCCCCATCAAATCTCCCCCGAAGAAGAAGGCCACCCTTTGTGTTTCCTCCATCCCCATGCCTCCCACTTCAACCCCTCTCTCCAGAGTGAAGCCTTCTCCTGCTATGCCGTCCACCTCCCATGCCCAATCCCAAATCCCGCTCAGTAGAGATCCCAGTCCCTTTAGACAACCCTGCACTCCTTGCCACACTCCCAGTCCTTCTCCCACTAAAACCTCTCAGATGTTACCACCGGTCACCAAAAGGCCCCGAAGCCCCACTCAAGATCCCGGCGAAAAGAAAAAAAAACCAAAGGGCATTTTCAATCATGGATTGGACATTTGTAAGATCTCCCCTAGGCAGGCGGAAAAAGCTAGGGATTATGGGAACCGTATCCCTAATCTAAAGTTCCTCCTGTCCATCAAACAGTTCAGCGACAAAGACATCGACAACCCGTTGAACTTCCCAGATGCCCAGCGGGTTTTAACCGTGGTGGGAGTAGACACGGGAGCAAAACAGATTTGGGCCATGTTGGACGAGGCCATATCCTCGTTCAACATGAGCCCGCCCATTGCTATCATTCAGAGCGACAAGCTCCGGAAAATGAACTCATTTTGTGCAGGGAGGGTCCCAATTTTTGTTCACCCCTCCCTCTATAGGGCTCTTAAACTTACTTTCCCGTGGGATATCGGCGGGATCTCCCAGGACGGTAACATCAACACTGAGATGGGCCATGGGTCTATGGGAGATGCTGTCGGTATCCTCACCCCGGCCATGTTCAAAACAGGTAAGCAACCCTAATCAGTTTTCACTATGGCTCTCTGGTTGGCTACTTTAAATGTCCGGGGCCTGAGGTCGGAGTCTCGCAGGGCGAGGCTCTCTCGCGACCTTCAGCGCCTCGGGGTTAATATCTGTTGTGTGCAAGAGACCCGGTTTTCTTCTCATGATCGTGAGGATGTGCTGTCTAAGGGGTTCGCCCTTTATTCAGCATGTTTTGATGGTCGTTCGAGGGGTGTCTCTTGGCTAGTGAGCAGGTCTTTAGACGCTGCATGTACTCTTGTTTTCGCAGATCCGGCGGGCAGGCTTTGTGTGCTGGACGTTACCATAAAAGGTAAGGCTTTACGTCTCATCGGCGTTTATGCGCCTAATACCCATGCTGAGCGACCTGGTCTGTTTCGGCAGATCGAGCCGTTTTTGACGACATCTCGTCGGGTAGTTTTAGCGGGCGATTGGAATGCCGTCCTTGAGCCCGATATAGATCGTATAGGGAAAAAACGGGGTACTAACAATCCTGATGTGAAACCATTTCGGGACTTTATCGGCGGGTTTGATCTCGTCGATAAGTACCGGAATGAGCATCCTCGGGAGGTAGCATGGACTTGGACTAATAGTGGCAACTCGGCTCCTGGGACGCTTGCGAGCTACCTCGACCGGGTCTTAGTTAAGAGAGTCGATGTAGGGCTCTTAGGGTGTCCAAGTTTCCATTACATAGTTTATTCGGATCATAGGCTTGTCCGGGTCCGGGTAAACTTAGATAAGCCTAAGGTTAGGTTGGCTGGTTACTGGAAATTCAACTGTTCACTGTTTGGTGAGCAGGGATTTCGGGACCAGCTGGTACTAATGATACAACGGGAATTGTCGGGAGCGGTTTTCGGGAACGCCTGGTGGGGTAAACTTAAATCCAAAATTAGAACGTTTGCTGCCGATTTTAGTCGTCGACTCAATCGAGATAGATTAGCGGCGCAAACTGCTTTAGAAGAAAAAGTTGATCGGGCCGTGAAATCCCGTGTTAGTGGGGAGGTAGCCTTAGCTAAGGCAGAGTTGGCCTCCTTGCTTATCAAGAAGGATCAAGCTCTGGTAGTTAGGGCTAGGTTAAAAAGAATGTCCTCTGAGGCGACGAATATGGCCGCTGAATTGCGTGCAGAGGAGAGTAGGAGTGCGTCTCGACGACATATCGCGTGCGTCACATTACCGGATAATCGGACCGTGACTACAAACGCGGGCATATGTGAGGTCTTTCGTGATTACTTTCAGGATCTTTTCACCAGGGAGCCCGGTCTGAGCTCTGCTCAGTTCGACTCCTATTTAGCCGACTTTCCCTGCCTCGAGGCAGCTGAAGCGGCTGGGTGCGAGGGTCCCATAACAGAGTCCGAGATCTGGGATGCGCTGAAGCAGGTTGGCCTGGATAAGTCTCCGGGACTCGATGGTCTTCCCTACGAAGTGTACTTGAGGCTGTCGCCCGTTTTTGTTCCTTTGCTGGAGCTGATTTTCAACCACTGGATGAAGCAGGGGTCTATACCCCAACGCTTCACCAGGGGTGTGATCAAGTTGCTGCGTAAGGACAAGAACGGTGGGGATGGGTTAGGGAACTTTCGCCCTTTAACAATGTTAAACACGGAGTTAAAGATTTTGGCGAAGATCTTAGCCAACCGTTTGCAGCTTGTCCTGTCTAGTCTGATTGGTCCCGAGCAGACTTGTGCTGTGAAGGGCAGGACTATTCAGGATAACCTGCATATGGTACGCTTGATCTTAGAACAAGTCGACGGTGAAGCCGCGCTGATCAATTTAGATCAGTCCAAGGCCTTTGATAGGGTTGACCATCGTTTTCTGGAGGCTGTCCTTTCGGCGGCCGGTTTCGGAGCCGACTTTCGCTCCTGGATCCGACTCTTGTATGCGACCCCCGGTGCGCTGGTGGAAGTGAATGGAGTAAGATCGAAGCCTTTCGTATTGTCTCGCTCTATTCGTCAGGGTTGTCCGCTCTCGCCTTTGCTGTACGTTCTTGCGTTGGAACCGTTCCTTCGCAAGTTAAAGGCGAATCCGGTCCTGCGTGGAATATCTCTGCCTGGGGCCACCACCTCAGCAAGGTATTCTGCCTATGCTGACGACGTTTCGGTTCTTGTGTCGAGCAGAACCGAGATTGACGAAGTCAGCAAAGTGGTCAGTGGTTATGAGATGGTGACAGGGGCCAAGATCAATCGCGATAAGTCTGTGGGCTTGCGATTGGGTGCGTGGAAGGGAGTTTCTCTTCCCGGACCTTTCCTCTGGACGGATGGGCCGATCAAGATACTCGGCGTCTGGTTCGGTCCGGATCTCCAGTTGGAAATGAATTGGTCGGAGGTACGAGGGAAGGCCGAGATCGCGGTTGGTCTGTGGTCTCGGAGGAGGCTTTCCCTGAAGGGAAGGGCGGAAGTATGTGTTTCTCACATATATCCTATTCTCGTGTACCGACTCTCTGTACTTCCACTTCCGTTTACCGCACTAAGTTTATTAGTAAGGCTCTTGTTCTCTTTCTTGTGGAGAGGCAAGGCCGCTATGGTATCTCGCAAGATCTGTTGCCTTCATACCGCTGAGGGCGGCCTGGGAATGCCAAGCATTGAGATTCGTCAACATATGCTTCGCATTGCATTCCTGGACCGATTGTGTCGCGAACCGGACGAGGTGGGAGCCTTCTGGAAGGAAGATGCCCGGAAAAATTTCCCGTCCCTGAGAAGTGTGCACTCGTGCGAGGGGGAGGCCCGCCGTAGACCCCGAGCCGAAAGCTCCTTCTATCATGAATGTCGTCGCGCTCTGAAATGCCTCTTACGGGCGTCGGAAGGCCTCTCCAACGTCCAGGCGTTGTCTCGTAGGGCATTGTATCAAGTGTTAGTTCGGGGGTCCGTTCAAGATGCTCTGATTAGCGAGCTCGGTCTTACGTAGAAGCAGGCTCGCTCAATATGGCCTTGGGCGACAGGGTTGAAATGCCTCACTAACGACGAGGCATCACTCACCTGGCAGGTGATTCGTGGAGCCCTCTGGGTCGGCAAAAGACTTTGTGCAGCGGGCTTGGAGAATTCTCCAAACTGCCGCCGCTGTGTTGGGGAAGTCGAGACCATTGGTCACGCCTTCTTTCAGTGCAGAGTGGTAGTGCCGTTGTGCAGGTTTGTTGAAGGCCTCATGGTTCGCGTCTTGCGGAGAAAGACCTTTGTCCTGGATGTCGTTTCTGTTTGCAGCAATGTGGTACCGCAGATGTCGAGGGCTGAGAATTATGTGTTCTGTTGCTTACTAGGCGTTATGAGAGTCGTGATTTGGACGACGCGTCAGAAGGAATTCTATGGTGGCGAGAAGTTTGTTTCTTCCGAACTGATCTTGTTCTTTAGGCATCTGCTTAAAGTCAAGATTAGGACGGAAAGGCGGCGACTCACATCATCTGAATTTGGCGAAAGGTGGGTGACTCTTGCGCGTTTGTGCCGTGTGAAAGGGGCTGACCTTGAGTGGCATTTTGATGCCGGTTAGGCATAGGATATTGTTTACCTGGGTTGAACTTGGGCAACCCATCCATGCTTAGGCTAGATTAGGGTTTTTGGTGTTTTATTTTTAGTTTCTTAGAATTATGTAAACTTAGCTAAGGTATGTTTGCTCATTGGCCCCTTTTTTTTCTGTCCCCTTTTCTTTTCCTTTAGTTTAACTCCCCATCCCTCCCCTCTTTAGGTGCTCAGTGATTTCAGTTCTCTGGATGATGCGGGACGCCTTTCGTTTTCGTGTGTGTGATCCTTTTCGTATGTTTGTGTGTGAATCAGTGCGTGTTTGTGTGAATGGTTGGGATGGATAAATGTGTATTTTATATTGTCAAAGTCCCGTGTCGATTTCGCCCAGTTAATTGATTTTACTGGCACATTTAGGATTTGTGGGGGGGGGTTTAATTACTAACATGATTTTGTTTAGTTTTCTTGTACATATTTGTATTCATATTGTATATATTCATTGTGGATTATTTTATTTAATTTTTATGCCCGCCCCCCAACAGACTTTATTGTACATATGGGGTTATTTAGGATTTTCATAGAGACAATGAGGTATTTTGGTGGTTGTAGAACGAATGGTATGTATGAATGTGGTGTTTTGGTGAAAGGAATATTGTTTTGTATGCTTGGGTCAGTGCGTGCGACTAGCTAAGTTTAATTTTAAGACAAGCGATGACCTTCCTTTCCCAATCCCCATTTTTGACTTTGTGCCACATTTACTGTGTTTTGTATACAGTAATAAATATTATCACGAGATCCAACTAGAGACTCTGATCGACTGCGACTAGTCAACACATTCTCCAGGAACGTCTTCCCAGAAATATACAGAAATACTTTATGTACTTATTGTGTACACTTTCTTGTTATAATACATTCTTGTTCTAAGTACATTTTGTGTTGCATTATTATTCCATGCAATAGGCGAGATTCAACATTGAGTCAAGACTCAACAATGACGACGAAGTAGAACGAACCATACGTCAAGTTTCAACAATGGCCACAAAGTAGAACGAACCATACGCCAAGTTTCAACAAGGGCAAAGAAGTAGAACGAATCATACGGAAAGAAGAAAGAATTAATAGTGAGAGTTTTCAACAATTGGGACAAGTCATTGAAGAACCTAGGCTGAAAAAAAACTATTAATTCAAAGTCCAACGTCAACGTAACGACGAAGGATTCTGAACTTCTGGATATGTAAAACTCGTTAAAAGACGACTAAGCATAAAGGAACGTTCACTCAGAAAAATTGAAAGGTGTCGTAAACGAATAACGGTAATTTTAAATTAAAAAAATATCTACAACGAGACACCCTCTAAAAAGAAAAATTGGCAGACTACAAAACATGCATGGATTTAAAAGGAGCACAAATACACCGTGTCGACTTTGAAAGGTAATAAACTTTAAAAAAAAAATTATTTTTTTAAAATTATTTGTTCAACAATATAGTGACGAATTGCCTCTGATAAGAAAATCAGACGTGTCATTGAAATACGCGAACAGAAGTCGAAAACGAAAAAAAAAAAGTCCGACGCTCTCTGTTCACGAAAGAAAAATACCAAAGTTGATTAGCACGGGCGTGAATGTAAAAGCAAGACATAAAATATAAAAGTCGTACGTTGTTTCGATTTTTTTGGTCAGCTTATATGATATTCGTGGATACACAAATTAAAAAGTATATTCCTTGTTGCATGAACACTATCAGCTTAAGATGGATGAACTATCCAAAGTCATATCTGAATTATTAAAATCCCAGCAGTTGAGTCAACAACGTCAGCAAGAACAACAGATAGCACAGCAAGAACAACTGATAGCAATGCAAAAATATAACGAACGTCAAGAGGAAAGACAACAAGAACAACAAATAGCGCTGCAAAAATATCAAGATAAACAAGATGAAAGACTTTTAGAAATTCAAAAGTTAACACTGGAGAAATTAAACAACTATCAAGCAAATGAAGGAAATTCTTCATATTCTAATAACACCATATTTAATTCGCTGGAAACTTTCAACTATGTGCCAGACGAGGAAAAAACGTTTGAAGCGTACTTTAAACGATATGAATATATTTTCTACACAGACTGTGAAAACTGGTCGAATTCAAGAAAAGTCAGTCTATTACTAAGAAAGCTAGGTACAGCAGAACATAGCAAATTTGTAGATTTTATTCTACCGAGAAAAAAAACTGAATTGGAATTCTCGGAAGCAGTGAAATTGCTAAAAGAGCTGTTTGGAGCAAATATGTCGCTTTGGCATAAGCGATGGTTATGCATGAATGTCTCTAAATCCGACGATCAGGATTACTTAACATATGCATCTATAGTGAATAGACATTGTGACAATTTCAGATTGACAGAGATTACGGTTGAAGAATTCAAGTGTTTAATTTTTGCTCAAGGACTGGTATCCAGTAAGAGTGCCGAAATAAGACGTAGAGTTTTGTCTAAACTCGAATCTGAACAAGGCCTTACCCTGCAAAAGTTAGCAGAGGAGTGTCAACGAGCCGTAAGTTTAAAAAAAGAGTCGCAAAAAATCGAAAAAGCTGGCATTGCTTATATTAAAAAAATGAAAAAGCAGTCACATTACCCATCAGCAAAAAATTGGAGTAAAAATTCGGCGTACTTTAAGAATAGACAAGAAAATAAAAAGAACGAAAATGAAATGGTCCCACCATATAATTGCAGACGTTGTAACGAAAGACATTGGGAGATAAATTGCCCATATAGAAATAAGAAATGTTTCGTGTGCCAAAAGAATGGTCACAAAGGATCGTGTTGTAAAACGAAAAAATTCAAGAGCCGAATTAGACAAACAAATTCGAATATCAAATCAGATAGAGATTTGAGGAAATATGTGACGACTGAAATATTCAAAAAGAATATCAAATTTCAATTCGGGGTCAGATTTAACAATAATGAACGATAAAACATGGAAAATTTTAAAAAGGCCTACAATAATGATGTCAACGAAACTCGCTCGAACGGTAACTGGAAAGCAAATTAACTTCGAAGGCGAGGTTGTACTTCCAATGAAATTGAATGGGATCGTTAAAAAAATAAAAGTTTTCATTCTGAGAAATGGAGAAAACTTGTTGGGTACAGATTTTATTGAAACATTCGAATTGTGGGATAAACCGTTAAACTCATTCTGCAGAAAAGTAGAAAGTAATACGCAAACAAGACGACATTAAAGATGAATTAAAGAAAAAGTTTCCGGAAACCTTTACACCTGGTCTTGGAAGATGTAACACGTTTGAAGCTAAATTTGAATTAAAAGAAAATACTATGCCTATATTTAAAAAGAAACGTAACGTGCCTTTCGCAAGTGTAGAGAGAGTAGTAGTACCAAAAAAGTTGCAGAAAAGAATCCTACGGGACTTTCATATGGGTCACCCGGGGATTAATAGAACAAAAAGCTTAATGCGAAGCTTTGTATATTGGAAAGGAATGGATGGGGATATCGAAAACATGGTTCATCGATGTAAAGGGTGTGCGTTAGCAGCTAAGGCACCACGTATAGTACACAAACCATGGCCAAAGACGGATCATCCGTGGGAAAGATTACACATTGATTTCGCTGGTCCAGTAGAAGATTATTACTACTTAATAGTGGTAGATAGCTTTACAAAATGGCCGGAAGTACTACGCTGCAAAAAGCCTACGTCCAATACCACAACAACTTTTTTGCATGAACTATTTGCACGGTTCGGTGTGCCAGAGTGTATTGTGAGTGACAATGGTACACAATTCACTTCTGACGATTTTAAGGAATTTTGTGAGTTATATCAAATTAACCACATAACGACGCCGCCGTATCATCTGAGATCCAATGGACTCGCAGAAAGATTTGTAGATACTTTAAAGCGCGTGAAGAAAGCCTCAGGAGTTCCAACGGAAAAGGCGCTTCAGCAATTCCTACAAGTATACAGAATCACGCCTAACCAGAAAACACCATCAAACATGGCACCTGCTGAACTAATGTTCGCTAGGAAAGTTAAGTCAGTGTTTGACAATCTTTTGCCAGGAAGAAATAGAATAAAGAACACTATGTATACAGCTAGAAAAAGATACACCCCCGGAGAGAAGGTCTTTTTCAAGTGCTATAGAAACAACATTGAGTTCTGGGAGCGTGGCATAGTGGATAAGAGAATCGGTGACCTGATTTACATAATAAAAGGGCCGAAGAATACTCATAAAAGGCACCAGAACCAACTCAAAAAATGCTACGTACTAGAGCATGAAGAGAGTATACCGGATGAGGAGGAAGATCCCATTGATGTAATGTATGATACTTTTCAAGTAGAACCTCCGCAGAGTGCTCATGAACCGAGAAGATCCGGTAGGAAACGAAAGTTCACGGACCCATTGGACGTGAATCCAAAACGAAAAAGATATTGAAAAAAAAAAAGATATACATATGAACTATGCAAAGGGGATCTACAAAGAAATAACCATAATCATCATCCCATATAGAAGCCAGTTTGAAATCCAAAAGGATTCCAAGGCTTGGGAGGGGGTGACTACCAACTATATAAATAATGGTTGGTACCGGAAGACGGAGGAAGTGGAATCACGAGATCCAACTAGAGACTCTGATCGACTGCGACTAGTCAACACATTCTCCAGGAACGTTATCCCAGAAATATACAGAAATACTATATGTACTTATTGTGTACACTTTCTTGTTATAATACATTCTTGTTCTAAGTAAATTTTGTGTTGCATTATTATTCCATGCAATAGGCGAGATTCAACATTGAGTCAAGACTCAACATTGCACTAAGCTCTTGGGATCACACGTCACCCGCCCAACTCTTTTAGCTGAAGTAAATGTAGTCTAGAGATTCACTCATGGGCTGTTAAAGCTTAAGAAAACAAAAAAGATAATATAGTGAGTAAGACAATGAATTAGTCATTCTTTGTGTGATAGGTGATCTCTAATGATTCGCATTCAAATAATCATTCAGAGGAGGATGAATTTCACTCCATTCATAAGTAAGACTCTAAGTGAATGGCCGACACATTAATTACGATCCTACCTTTTTCCCTTTCTATTAGAGCTGTGCTCCGTGTGGAAAAATTTGCATAATTGATAAAATGGCACCTTCAAAATTTTCAGGTTCTATTTTGATGAAAAGCATTTGAATAGAAATTGTCAAGAGGCCAACAAATTCAAAATTTAGTTATAAACTTGAAACTCGAGGAACAGGGCATTATTTTGCATTAAAATTTATGAATGAGTCATGATGTCATTAAGGAAAATCTCCATTCTTATTTTCAGCTTGACGTTTTATAGCAAAAATGATAAAAATAAACATATTTAGAGAGTTTTCTGTATGGGAACAAGCAATTTTAAAGTCTTAATAAATCATGCCAAAATGACATATATGAAATGATAAAATCTCGTATAGAGTTGATTTAAATGTTTTTGTTATTTTACATATCACGGGATTTGAAAATGAAAGATTTGAAAAAATTACCATGTCATATGTTTGCTGCTACAAAGAAGGTACGTATTAACACTCAACATAAGTTCCCAGCATTATTCTATAGAGTGATTATAGAAGAAAAGCAAGCCGTTTTTCGAGTGACCTCTATTAAATATTAATTTACCTTCCGCCCTTCAAAACATGGAAACATAAAAGCAGAATCGATGAAAACTATCGCTAAAGGCTATAGAGCCATTTCAGTCGGAAGCATTTGATAGTTCAAGTAAGGTAAACTGAATTAGAACACAAGCAGGCATCCATACGCGTGAGGAACAAAGAAGTGAGTGTTTCTTCCCCTTTTGGAGGGTAGCTCATCTGAAATTTAGATCTGGCACAACTCGAATATGGATCCGCTTCCAAACATATTTTAGGGATTTTTCTCTACTTAGACAAAAGATTAAAGTAATTAAGTAGGTTCCATATAAAATATCAAAGGTAAACCTGGAATAGCAAGTGACCGCCTGCATGAAAAAAAATTGCCATTGGATCTGTAATATTAATATTACTGAAGTCTGGGCAAATTGTTAATGCTGAATGCGATAATCATAACAGATGTAGTTTGAAGGCTGTAAAAAATAAAAGCCAGTGATTGGACAGGAAATACCAAAGAACTTATCGCGATCTGAACAACAACAAATCAAAAGAAACTCATCTAAAACTTGAAGTGTTGATCCAAAAATCAATAATGAAGAAGAAATGGAAAGTATTCTTTCACCGGGCATGGCGCCATCGGATTATCAATTGTTCCGATCAATGCAACATTCGTTAACCCGTCAAGGACCTAAAGATTGCGTCGCTGTTCAAAATTACATTATCAGTTTTATTGCAGAGAATCGAGTTTCGTTTTATCACGAAGGAATTTAAAAAAACAACATCCTGAACGTTGATATTAGGTAATCGAAAAACAATGGATATAACAGGATGATCAATACACACACACACACACACACACACACACACACACACACACACACACGGGCGCACACACACATACACACATCTATATATGCGTGTGTGTGTATATATATGCATGTATGTATATGTATATATCTATATTGGTATATGTAGTTATATATATATATGTAGTATGTAGGTATATACATATAGATATGTATAGCTATATATATATATATATATATATATATATATATATATATATATATATATACAGGGGTTGGACAAAATAATTGAAACACTTGTTAAATTCCAAGAAAATTCATTTATTATGGGGTTGATCCTCCTTTAACCTCACATATTGCTTTAATACATCTAGGAATCGAATCATACAGATTCCTGACTGCATCCAGACGAATTTTCAACCATTCTTCCATTGAAAACTTACTCCAGCTCTTTAAGATACGACGGTGGAGGATAGCGGCTCCTAAATTGTCGCTCCAAAATACACCACAAATGTTCAATAATATTGATATCTAGTGATTGGGGAGGTCACTTCATGTGTTCTAGTTCATTCACATGCCCTTCATACCAATTCTCAACCACTCGAGCGGTTTGAATTTTAGCATTATCGTCTTGGAAGATACAGTCGCCATCATGGAATAAAGTCTGGGCCATTTGATGAACATGATCTCCCAAAATGTTCAGGTAATCTTTGCTATTTATTCTACCATGCAGGGCAACTATTGAACCGAGACATGTCCATGATATGGCGGCCCAAACTATCACTGATCCACCTCCATACTTCACTGTTGGAAGAAGGCAGTGAAGGTTTTAAACTTCTTTGGGCTGCCTCTATACATAAACTCGCCCTGAAATTGAGAAAAGAGAAACGACTGGACTCGAATGAGAATATGACTTGCTTCCATTGGTCTGCAGGCGAGGCATTGCGCCACTTCAACCTCTTCTGAATGTTGCGAGTGGAGAGAAGAGGTTTCCTTACGTCGGATCTCCCATGATATCCAGACTTATGGAGCTCCCGACGAACAATTTTCGTAGAAACTGCACTATTCAGATGATTTTTCAAATTAGCAGTCACTTTGACCGCAGTAGTGCAATGACTTTTGTCACATTGCATTTCAATGCACGTCGGTCCCTATCAGTAAGTTTGCAAGTTCCGGTCCGAATTGCTACGGTTTCTAGTGAATTTGCCCTGTTTCTCGAATTGCGTCACATTTCTTGATATGGTAGCTCTGGAAAAATCAAATGTTTCAGCAACCATATGGATCGAGGCTCCTGCCATGCGAGCTCCTATAATTTGCCCTTTTTCGAACTAGTTGAGGCCAGGCATTTAGCTTAAATATTACTAAATTCTAAAATTAAATAAGACAAAGACTGTAAATTGGATAAATAAATGTATTCACAATAGATATAACCTGCAATTACGATGTTTTAGTTAAAGTTCTTAATATAATAAGTCTTTGAAACATAAGAGTGGATTTTGCACGTCTTTCAATTATTTTGTCCAAACCCTGTATATATATATATATATATATATATATATATATATATATATATATATATACACAGATATGTATATATGTATATATAATGTGTGAATACATACACACACACACACACACACACACACACACACACACAAATATATATATATAGATATATATATATATATATATATATATATATATATATATATATATATATATAACCAAACATGTAAAATTCTATGGAAATTAATTCTTACATGAAATCGGAAGTGGAGCTCTGGAGACTGTTAGCTGTCAACACCAGCACCCTTTCTTTAATTCCTGAAGCTAAGCCAGCCGAAGATGTAACTGTATTTTTTAGAAATTGTGGCCTAATTTTTGTCTGCCATATACCATCTCCCATGACTGCGTCCCGGATAGGTGGTCCCAGTTTCCCTATCCAGTGAGCAAACAACACGCAATAAAGCTATTTAACATAAGATGAGAATGGTCAACCTGATATATTAACACTTTCACTGCTACTCATTTGCCCAGTGCAATTATATACGAAACTACCATGACGTTGAGAAAAATTGAGGCTGACTAATAATTTAATAGAACAGTTAGAACAGTTAGAATTTTCCGTATTTCACGATAGATGGCGCAACGGGACACTCATACCAGCGGTATTCAAAAAACGTGGGTTTCCGTACTTAGCCAGCTGGAGCAAGATAAGAAAAACAAAGATCTCCGTAGTTAGCAGCGGAAGTGTTAATTCTAGAGTCTATGTTCGTCTGTTGCTATTTCTTGTGGATAGATATCTTCGTTATAAGAAACGACACTGTCTGTCAGATAAGAATAAGAACCTTAAACAAACTCTACTTTTGAATTATGCTTCCTGTATTTTTAATCTTCAATCTGATCGAGCCAATTGTTACAAACACTACCGGGATGATTTCACATTTTTCTCCGGCATTTTTCACAATCTGGCAAAGGCAACCTTCAGTTCAGAGTAGTTGATTTTTTTTTCTTTTTCTTTGCTGTTATATTCAATAAGCAGGTATGCCCACATCCATCATTTGGCATACAGTTTTCATATTCAATAACTCGATGCGTTTGAAAATCCGACTATCGTTAACTTGCCTTCTCCTTTCATTATTGTCAATTATCTTATTTATTGGACACAATATAACCATGTTTTTTTCACAAAAGAAATCGCAAGTTATGGTAAACTCTTTCATAACGTTTTTCTTATTATCATTTATTAATTAATCAATCAATTAACGTATTAAACTAGATTTTTATTTGTTTAAAGTAAAATCTTTTTTTGTATGTCTTAATAAATATTTTTTTTGTTTTTTAATGAATCAGCATTATTATTGTTTCTGCTCAGTTTCATTTACTTACGCACCGCCGCTAGTTTGCCTCATTGTATCTTGTCGATAAATACTTGCGAGGTAATTGTTCGGATGAGTTTTTCGCTACGGAGACAATGAGGTATTATAGTGAAGAAAAGTAAATAAGAATGAGTTGTTTTGGTGTTAGGAATATTCTTGTATGTTTTGTTCAGTGATTGTGGCTAGCTAAGTTTAATGTTAAGACAGAGGAAGACCGTCCATTTCCCCCATTACCCATTGTGTCCTTGTGTCACATTTTGTAAATAAAATTACAAATAAATATCGCTATGGCACCAAGACTTTTTGAATTCAAGCGCAATACTAGACTGTCGTCAAGACCTCATCAATTTACAAATGGCTAGATGTAACATTAAATTCTATGATAACAATTACTTTTCTCGCCCTTCTAACTTGTAGAGCAGCTTTCCGGTTCTAACCTTTCCAGCCAAAAGAAATCTGCAAAAATTTAAATGCAATGTCAATCCCTATCTATTTTTCTCCTGATTAATCTTTTCTCTTCCTGCTCATTATTAATCTTTGTCTTCCTAATTCGTCCAAACCCTGTAACCAATTGTGCCTTAGTGGCTTTATTACCGTGAATGGGGTGATAAACACAGTTCTGCCATCCATTAGACCTAGTAGTTAGATAAGCTACGCGCCGTTTTCGTCTGTGGCTCTTGCTGTAAAGGTTAAAATTTCAAAACCCTCTTTTCACATTATGCGCCAAAGATATTTCAGCTGTCTCTTTCTGTCGTTAACTATAGTATATTTATTCATTTATTTATTCATTATATAATTATTTTGCCGAATACTCTCATAAATTTCATGCAAACACCTTGAAAGTTTCACACATCGCTTTTTTCACTTGTCAGTATGAATCATTACGATCATTACAACAGGACCCATCGTATACAATTAACAAAGAATCACAAGATGAAGACATTCATCCTCCTCTTAAGACTCAAGGGAACTGTTATCAAACATGGTGCAGATTCCTATTTCGAAATATATCTTAAAATGTTAAAATGAAAACGAGAGATCTTCAAACCAAGCCCCCAAACAATATGAATGATCATAAAACAGATACAGAAATATGAATTTTTCAAACTGAATTCGATATTCACATGAAACACAGAGGCTGTTATCCTGTAATTAATGCCTCCCTGTGTATTATAAATAAAAGAGGCAAAATATTTAACTGAATTTATAAACCCGAATTTATATTCAATTTTAGTAAAAAAATATTAATATCTAACAATACACTTATTCTACAATATTATGGTATATTGATATACTCGGTGTGTTTGATTTTTAAGGCTTGGCAATATTTTCGTTGATCTATATTTATAATTTATTTTCAAATTTTTATTTCAATACTAATTTATGCATAATTATCTTAACTTGAATTTCCTGAGAAATTAATGAAAAGTTCCAAATTTGTGTCACTTATAATGGTGGATGAAAACAAAATGAAGAGAAAAACTAACTCTGAAATTATTAGAATACAATTTATATCCCCAGGGAAATAATGATAATGGCGTCGGAAATAATAGATAATGGCCTGGAATATTTTATCAATATATTTAAAATTTATTATTTGATAGCTCATTTTTCGGCTTTGATTAGTCAACCGTAATAATTTAATCAAAACTACCACAGGTTGAATAAGTATCCAAATAACTAATGGAATCAAATCAGTAATACAATTTAGAGCATAGAAAAATATCAAATATACATTCAAAGAGAAGAATTCAAAAATGAAGTTATTGTTTTTAAAATGAAAAAGTGATGAATAGATTGAAATAATCATGGCATTCTGATTAGAAAAGTTTGACTAATATTAAACCAACCGACATAAATTCTAAAAGAATATGTCCACATTTTTAACATGAATTTTATGTTCTAAACTTGTTCTAATTGTCTTAGTCGAAGTCGTATTGACCGGCGAAGAGATGAAGGACAATTGCGAAAATTGAGAGCAAATATGCCTGCTGATGTGTCTCGAGATCCTCACTGTAGCACAAAATGTTGTCTTGTATGCAAGTCACGAGCGAGACTGTGGTGTAATATACGAAGACCACCAAAAACTAAATGACGTCGTCACATCTTCTTATGAACACACACTCACACACAGGTATTTATTTTCATATATATATATATATATATATATATATATATATATGAAACCTCAACAGAATGCAGAAAGCACTGGACGGCCGTTTCCTCCTATATTTGGGACTCATCAGCAGTGAGCATCCACTACCGAAAATTGAAACCCTGACAGTCAGGTTGTCAAGCAAACACCATACCAACTGTTCAACGGGCCTTGGTGACGAAGAGGTAGCAAATCAAACTCAATATAGCCCCACTCACTCACGTATTTCGTGGTGGAACTCTACTGAAATTCACTTTAACCATAGGACTGTGTCCCCTGGAGCCACTACTTCTATCACTAAGCCGCTCACTCCAAAGCATTAGAAGCTGGTTCAAGCAATGATATACATTTGAAATTATTAAGAGAATTTGATAATTATATTTAAGTGATTCATCGAGTCTGAAACCTCAACAGAATGCAGAAAGAACAGGACGGCCGTTTCGTCCTATATTTGGGACTTATCAGTTGTGCGCATCCACTACCGAGAATTGAAACCCTGATAGTAGTCGTCGCAACTGAGGTTTCAGACTCGATGAATCACTTAAATATAATTATCAAATTCTCCTAATAATCTCATATATATATATATATATATATATATATATGTGTATTTGTTGTGGGGTGCGCCTGTATTGCTCTAGGTTTCTCTCTCGCAGTCATAATCGGTCCAAGAAAAGTTTTATAAAAGGCCCATTTATATGATATATGGCACTAAGTTGATATATATATATATATATATATATATATATATATATATATATATATATATATATATATATATATATATATATATATATATATATATTAATTTTCTCGTTTTAAATTAAGATTGGCTGCTGAGATAATGTCAAACATTAGTTTTGCCAACGGAGAATACACAGACGAACATTTTCTGATTGAAATGTTCCGAAAATCTATCAAATGCTATATTTAATCAAAGTCGGCGCATTGAAAACTGATGATTCTTGGCATATTCACAGACATATCTAAGAGTCTTTCGGAAGGAAGGAACGTTACAAAAGGACATTTACACACAACATTAGTCATAGGAAATTGCCTGGAGTTCATTCCAAACTAGTTTGGCTTAGGACAAATCTCTCACGCCATTCTCTCACTAAAATTCCTCTCTCATTTCCTCTTGTCTTTCTATTCCTCTCTACCATTTCCATCAGAAACGATGCTTTAGACTGACTCATAAGTAATTTCCGTTTTTCGTTTAGCAACTTTTCTCATAAAAAATAAAGTACAATTACATTTTATTCAATTATATATAGTAAGTCTCAAAGTAAGTAAGCTTAGTTCATTTGGGAAAAGTGTTCAAATGATCCAGAACTCATACTGGGATCACTGCACCTGCATACTGATGGAAAAATGAATTCATTAAGAAAACAAAAGTAGAAAGGAACATAAGATAATGATCTTCTCACCGGATTAATTCAAACTTTACAGTGAAGCAGTCCAGAGAAAATTACATGTCCTCCCAGAAGTCATTATTGGCGGCTACAATTTTAACAACCTTTGATACGCAGATGTTGATAGCAAACACAGACGGGAACATATAGTAACTCCTCCACAGTGTAATAAATAAAAGCGAGAAGAAAATGCTAAATACCAGTTGTAAGAACGCATAATATTTGGTTTTCATCAAAAGGAACAACACAACATTCAAATTTAGAGACACCAAAATCAAGAAAATAAAAAAATATATATATTTAGTAAAATAGTTTAACACAGGACGGAAAATGTGGTAGTAAAAACACAGAAACATTGGAAAATCGAAAGATGTCTTTCAAAAGCTAATACAAGTAATAAGAAATAGAAATGTTTTGTTAACAATAAAGATAAAGTGCTGAAATGTTATGTAATATCGGTCCACATATATGGCAGTGAATGCTGGAGAAAGTTATCACTGATAAAGAAAAGACCAGAGCAAACGGAAATGTGGTTCGGTAAAAGGATGCTGACAACACCCTAGAACCAACAAGTTTTTAATCTTGTATACGTCCTTGTGTCATCATGAAGCTAAACAAAATGTTCTTATAGAGGGTAACATGTACCATTTCGAGCGAACGTTTGTGGACATGTTTCAGCTGCTTAATTTATAAATGTGCATTTAATATTCCGTTACTGTTGTAGAGTTCGAAATGAAAAGTAACTCATCGACGATCTGACCTCAAATTGCACTTGACAGGAAAGTAGGAATCCAAAACAGCAATGTACAAGCGAGAAATACGAAAGGTGAGTCAATCAGTATAGAACACAGGGTTATAATTAGCTATTTCACAAATTAAATTACGACACCTGTCTGCTAATCTAGCACTGCGCGTATATTCTAGAAGTCGAGGTACCAACGAGGAAAATCTCATCAGAACCAAATGAAAATTGAAAATAGCGATAGGAGAGACACAATGGAAAAGTCATGGACGCCAAGATGCCAGATTAGAATTGATAACGTTTCTGATTCTCCTTTAGATTTTGTCAAGAATCTATAGATAAAGATTAGAAGTACCAAACAAGATGCTTCAGTAATATTCGACGCACGGGCGAGTGGTAGACTTATAAATGTGTATGATTTAACCAGTGTTAAATGGGGGCAAGGAATGGCTAATTAATTTTAACGCCTCGAAAACAAAACAGCTTTTATTTAATTACCACAAACCTTTTCTGCCCACAATCATTATGGCTGATGCTAACCTGCAGGAGAGCAACACTTTGCCCCTTGTTTGGCACACGTTTTCTACTGACATGAAGTGGAGACATTTTAATGGATTAATTGCTACTTTCACTGCTAGCAATGTTGTTTCATTGTCTCCAGATGGTATCGTCAGAATCAATATTACACATTTATAAATCTACCATTCGCCCATGCATTTAATACAGCTTCCATACCCAGCCTGGTGCTCCTTCTATATATCTCGAGATTTTTGACAATATTTAAATAAGTACCTATAATGTAATTGATCCTTACCTGGAATCTCGATTTCAGTCACGTTCTCTATAACGTGGCGTGGCTTCTCTCTACCTTTTCTTCAAATATTTTCAGAGTAACTATTCTGATGAGCTTTTCCCTTTAGTTCCTCGACTGCATAAATGTAAGCGTGCTACTAGATTGGCAACTAGTTATCACCGTTATACAAGCTAGATACAACCGTCTGTTCCATTCTGTTACATTTCTCGTAATTCTATCTAGTGAATCCTCCTTTTGATTTCTTGCTTCCCTGCCATATAAAATCTTCAAATATTTAAATGCAAAGTCAGTCGCCATTTCTGTTGTACTAATTCCTGTTCGCTTATTGTCCTTTTCCGCACTACAATCTCATTCTCTTTCATTACATCCTTACGGTGAAATGATTAAGAAAATTACCATCGTGAATCAAATTTCCTAGCAACAACTTAGCAATTGATTCAATATAAGTATTCCACTTTGTGTTGGTGGAAAATATGCGACCAAGAAGTTGCAGTGAGTTTTTTTCGTAGATGTTATCACCCGCCATGTTAATGGAAGGCAATATTTTTATAGAACAGTTCTTTTGTAGAATCGTTAAAGTAACAGGCCACTTCTCGGATTATTTTGAAATCTCTTGTGGATATTTATCGTGTTCTTTTAAATCTTTCATAGACAAAACTGTATTTACGAACACCGTTATATTGTTGTTTCTATTGATTGTTTTTTTTTAGGAAGAGCATAGTCGGGAAATATACCACAGAGCCGAGGCTCTTCATGTACCAGTCAATCGAAATCTAGACAGAGTAACCAGAAAGCGGATTAAATGACCCACACTAACCAGAAGAATAAGTGGAAACAGTTCGGTGAGGAAAGTAAACGACATTTAACGAACTATATCGAAAGTGGTCCCAGACAGCAGATTATATACAATGATGTCTATTATCATTAGTTACGCATCATAAAAAGTTGGTTATGTCCAAATGGAGTAAAAGAAAGAATCAAGTAATAAACGACAGGAAAAGAAAATTCACCAGCGGAGTTTCGAGCTAAGCTCCCTAAGGAAGAATACAAAAAGGCACACATGGTGGAAAAACCACCCTTTCGGAAATCCGAGACATTGATGAATAAACTTAAAATTCTCCATAGAGAATGTCACTGAAAGCATGCTAAATAGAGGGCTAGGAAAAGAGCAGTCTTTATTGCAAACCTTTTTGTTTTTGCGATATATTACTTGGGGATAAAAGAAATGATACTTTTGATTGTACGTTTGAAGAAATAAATTATTTCCCAGGAAAGGCACTCAGGGGTCAAGATAGAGGAAAGAATCTCGCAGAAAATAATACAATAGTGCACCCTCAACGTGCGAAAACAGATTTCCACTTGAGGGTAAAAATCTTGAAATAATTAATGAGATCATATTGGCAGCCAGATCAGCTTCGGTTCCAGAACACAGCGGTGTACCCTATATTGTCTATAAGCGATATCTGAATATTAAAGCAATTTAGAGGACAGTTAGAATTGCAAAACAGTGGTGGTTTCGCCAGTACAGTGTGCATTCCGTAAGAAGAAAACACTAAAGGAATTGAGCATTACAGAACGCTTTCTTTCTTGGACATTTATAACAAAATCGTCTTCATGATCCTGTTCCAATGACATTGGAATTATCTTGTTGCCAAGAATTACATAGATACTTCCGTACAGAAGGATGGAATTGCACGTATCCCAGGTCGTCTGGAGTATATAAGCCAAATAACGCAGCTCCGAAGAGAAGCTCAAGAAGGAAAGTGTGATCTAGTCGCACTCTGGCTGGACCTGCCTAATACATATGGAGCCGTTCCACACAAATTAGTTGAGCAAATTCATGTTCTTATTTGTGTAACGAATTTCATACACGATTTGTACAATGATTTCAACATAAAGACAAAGCTCGGATTTTATAACATTCGATTGGCACCGACAAGAATATCACTGGATATACAATGTCAATGATATTATTCACCTTAAACATGAACATGTCGGTAAAATCAGCAGAAGTTATGTGTCGAGGTCCATTGACGACAAACGGAGTATGACAATCTCAGATCCGGGCACATATGGATGACCTAACAGTTACTACATCTTCTGTTCCTGGATGTCAGTGTGTATTACAAGGTTTAGAAAAGATAATAACTTGGGCAAGAATGGAGTTTCAGCCGACAAAATAGAGATCATTAGTACTGAAAAGAGGGATTGTGATAGAAAATTTGCCCTTTGAGATTGCAGGAGCCATTATCGCGTCGTTAGAAATAAAACAGTTAAGTGTCTGGGTAAAATGTTCAATGCTAATTTAAGAGATATAAATGCTTCCCAGAAATGCTTTATAGACATCGGAGAAATAATCAGCAAAATGGACAGGTCAGTAATGCCAGTTGGGTTTAAAGAATGTACGTATCAATAAGCCATTATATCAATGATTTTGTGGCCCCTGACTTTATATGAAGGGGCATTAATTACAGTTGAGAATATGGAGAAGAAAGTAGCTATTTGAGAATATGTTTCAACCTACCGAGGAGTTTAAGCAATGCGGCTTTGTAGAGATTATCGAACGCATTGCAGCTCCCTGCCATAGGGTTAGTTAAAGAATTTAAAGTGGCGAAGACAAGGGAGTCAATTATATATAAGGATTCTAAAGACCTTAATGTTGCAGAAGCTGGAACCGATGGTCAAACTGGGGGACGACTCACCCTGAAGAAAGCCTGGTCGAAGAAGGATCTAATCTTTTGGAATATAACAAGGATTAGTATCTGAACCCGATTGATAAAACATGCAACAACAGTTGTGGTAACAGTGCAATCCCAAGGTCGACTACGGTGGAGATTTAGGTGTCATTGTTATCTCCATGATTTTGTCGATGGCTGAAGAGTATGTGTCACACCATAGCTACATACGGCTTTGAATTAATAGTTGTCTTTCTCTGACCTATGTCAGTGTGGGGAATGGAGGGATTCAATCATTTACTTTCGGTATTTGCGCGTAACTTGATATATCGAATTAGCTGGATTCGGACTTGGCTCAACGATTTTTCCTGCAGATCAATTATCATGAGCAGCATCGACATGATGATGATTATGATGGCGATGGAGATCATCATCATCCTCATCATCATCATCATCATCATTATTATTATTATTATTATTAGTAGTAGTAGTAGTAGTAGTAACAGGAGTAGTGTAACAACAACAGCAACAACACGTGGATTATTTGTTTGAATAAGGCCAACTTTATGATATAGCTGGTTTAGAATTGATGCTAAAGTGGTTAAGTTGGTATATCTATCGAGATACATTCAGTGACTATCTATAATTGAATTGTGCTTCTTGGGCATAGCTGCTGTGTGTTAGTGAATTGTGCAACGTATCCTATACATTTTAATAGTGTTTTAAATCGAACGGGCACAGAGATCATTAGAATATTTGGATGTGAATAACGTTTTCCTGCAACCAGTTTGAAGTAATTCGCGCATGATGAAGGCTTCGTTTATATGTTAGAATTCGATATCAGCTCCGGAAACTCTGGCAGACATAAAAGCGTGTAAACGTTCTACAAAAAGATATGTTTATGCTACACCTGTGAAAACAGACTCCAATGTAAATAGAATGGTCCTGTAACCGCCACAATAATATATTTGAATCGAGTACCAACTTAAACAATACGCTGTTGAAAGGCAAGATCCAGGGTGTCAAGCGTATATTGGAATCCAGCCTTCTGCACGACAGAGCAGGAAGAATGACGCATCTGACAATCCGATAATGTACTAGCTGTCGGCATTACATTTTCCGCATATGTGGCACAGTATGCAATGCCATGGTGTACATAATATTACATTTGTGGGCGATGAATACGAAACGACACAGGCTGCACTTTACAGAGTATCGTGCGCTGACTGTCGGCGTGAACAGCACCTGCGTCGAATTGTTTTATGCTTTGATGCAAGATGCCGTTTCGTTGGATGCATTCTATTGGAATCATTAATATCTAGGCGGCACCTGCTTTTTTCCGAGGCTCTGCTATATACCAGTGATACAATTTCCCGTGTATAACCGAGATCATATGCCAGGTTGATGGCAAGATATCCCATTTAGCTAATCCGTCTAAAGCACAATCCATTTCATATGACAGTTACAGCTAGACAACTTCTTTACGTATTACGTCACTGCTAGATCTTAGTAGTCTCACAACTTCAAATGACTCAGATTGTCTTCTACCAAGTCTTCTTGAAGACAGAAGAGAAAATGCTTAATAGATCAATCGTGATTGCGCAACATCTAGCCCTAGGTGGTCTCAGCCCTACAAGGCGAGAATGGCTAACAAATGCGTAAAATGTCCATTGCAGAAACAAATAATCTTCATTTTAAGGAGAATTATTTATTTATTTAGAAACATACAACTTTCAATCATGTATTGTAAATATTTTTATTAGGACCGATATGAATTCTAAAGGTCAAAGATGTATTCATATATATATATATATATATATATATATATATATATATATATATATATATATATATATATATATATATATATACATATATATATATATATATATATATATATATTAATACTCCAGGAGATATCAGCGAAATTATTTCAATATATTTTAACCTATAGGACTTTTATTTTGTCTAAGTAATTAATTATTGTGTGCATGGATAAATCAATATGTTTGACGCCGATTACGTACCTATTCACTGCATTTTACACGGGATCTTTTATGTTTACTAATGGGTGATTTTTTTTCTATTTGAATTCACTAGTTAATTAATTAAATGCACACACAGCGGTGATGATTTAAAGGGATGTTTGTGCTGTAAACACAAATATTTTATATGATATACGCGCTGTCTCTAAATTTTGGAAACGTAGTAAATCTCTTTAACTATATATATTTTTTTTATCTCCACAGATTAAACATAGTTATGTTGAAAGAAAAAAGAGCTGACTTCTTTTTCTGGGATAGGCTAAATGAGATTGTGTACTCAATAAAAAAACATATGTAACAAACTTAATTAAACGCATAAACAGATAATGGACTATAAGTGACATGCATGTGGTGTTATTGCATCATGTTTACGCACATCAGAATCTTATTGAAGATGTTATTTGTTAATATTCCCATTCAATGAAATGTTAAAGATTTCATTTCTTAAAAATGTGCAGTTTGCCTATGTGTCCATAATTTAAAGATATCCAGTAAATTGTAGATTATTAGACAAAGAAATCACTGTACCTACGTATAAGTATTTAAGAAAGAATTTCCTAAATCACAAAGAAATATTAATGTAGCGTTTTTATTCAAATACTTCCAGAAAATAGCTCCTATTCGAGGATTTTCATTAAACAATGTGATGAAACATAATCACCATGCCAAGAATTAGAGCAAATATGACGGATGTGTATTGTCGTTTATATCTTCAAATACATCCTAATT
>OZ038481.1:113345090-113357590 GCA_964036315.1 Acanthosepion esculentum
CTGTCTTGAACGGCAACTTTCTGAATATTTACTTTATGTATATATATATATATATATATATATATATATATATATATAAAGTAAATATTCAGAGGACTTATCTCATTGATCATCTTCAAACTTGTGCGCAACACTGCTCGTTGGAGTCAGAAAAATCGGAGCATTATTTGTTGAATAGTGTTACTAGATTGATCGATTTTTATCAAAATTACGTTAACCTTGAAATATATATATATATATATATATATATGTATATATGTATATGTATATGTATATATATATATATATATATATATATATATATATATATATATATATATATATCAGATAGTAGATCAATAGTTATTTATTATAATTTTTTTCACACAGACAAAACCAATTTACTCGATACAAAGATGCAAACATGGTGCAATTAGTCGCACCTCGACTGGTGAGGGCCAAAATGGTTATGAACAATTTTGTTTGTAAGCAGGCCGCTCGTGAAGCGCCTATTAATGTTTTCTATTTGCCTACAAAAAAGATGCAAACATTATAAGTGGTGACGTATAAGGGTAAAGAAATCATAGAAAAGGCAAAAGGCTGACAGAGTAAGATAATAGTGCTTGTTGTTAGAAGTTTGAGGAAGGATTGTTGTGGTGGTAAGGTGATGGTTCGACACAAAAAAAAAATTAAATCGACAGCAATGGTCAAGAGTTTCAGCACAACATTTCCAAGCCTCCCAGGAGTGAGAGCTGGGTGAGGAAAGGTGGAAATAGGAGGGAGTAAGTAGGAAGAAGTGATAAGTTTAGATGATGGATGTAGTACTAAATCAACAGCAATGGTCAAGAGTTTCGGCACAACACTTCCAATACTCCCAGGAGTGAGGAAAGGTGGAAATAGGAGGGAGTAAGTGGATAAAGTAGGAAGGAGTGATAAGTTTTGATGGTGGCTGTAGTACTAATCGGAAAAGATTTTGGTAAATTTAAAACACTGAATATACAGAGAGAAATGAAATATTATTTGTCCAAGTTTAAGGTATCACGTACAGAGCATAATTCACGAATCTACGTAAGAGATTTATAAATAAATTATCCGAATGTTTTCTCACGCATTATCAAAAAAAAAAAAGAAGAAAAATAGAGAAATTAAAATAAGTGCACTAGAAGGTGGTTCCTTCCTTGAGTGAATCTATTGTTGAAACGAATCGACGTTGGTGGTTGTAAAAAATAGAAACAATAACCGAAAAGTAAGAATTACTTGATCAATAAGATGAAAATGTGAAGTATAACAACATTATATATGTAATTATTTTATCTGGTGCTTCTAATATGAGATGATTGAATAAGACTTTAGAAACAGATACAATGTTTTGTATACTTATTTTGTTAGTCTCTTCAATTTTGTCAAAGATTTCTTGCCATTTTCACTTCTCCTAATTATAAGGGCATGCAAGTATTTTTCTCTATTAATTATTAGGTGACGGGTAATAAAAGTTTTATATTATTTAAAATTCGTATTAATAATACTTGTCCGTGGAATCATTACGCATTTTGAATTGTATCCTTTAAGTATTCTTTGAAGAAACTACTTATCTGTTCTTAATTTCTATAGAAGTGTTGTGGCAAAATCTATATTTTTCGAGCAGAGCAGTAACATCAAATAAATGCATATATATATATATATATATATATATATATATATATATATATATATATATATATATATAAATATATATATATACATATATATATATATATATATATATATATATATACATATATATATATATATATATATATATATATATATGCGTATCTGAGTCTGTCTATATTTCTGAGATGAGGTATTATGTACAGTATTTACATTAGTCGGACTATTGTCCTCATCTTTGTCGCCATATTTGTCACAACGTTTCGGCCGGTGTACGCTCCGGCCTTCTTCAGGTGGTTCGAATTTCGAACCGAACCCTTTATTTCGATCACTGGGGTAGACTGGTCTAGTTCCACGAGCCATGTTTGATGGATGTCAGTTATCAGTTATCTCCTGCTAATTTTCCCTCTGAAAGTTCTCCACTGCCTGAACCGGGTATTGAACTCACACTCAGTGTGGCTGTGTGGCTGAGTGGTCTAAGGCGTTGCTTTAGAATCACGAGGCACCTAGTTCGAATCCTGGCTGGAATTAATTTCAGCAGCTATCGGACTCCAAGCGCAGGGCACCTTTGGCAAGTGTCTGTTCCATAGCCACGGGTCCACCAAAACCATGTGAGTGGATTTGGTAGAGGAAACTGCGTGGAAGACCTCGTTGGCCAAAGCTAGCACGATATCACAAAATACCGTGATTGCGAGTTGAGGTGGCCAGCCTTGTTCATTTATGATCACGCTGGGTTCGCACCAACGCTCTAAAACTGTTAACTGGCTCTGCACACGCCAATAACAGTATAAACTGCAGGTGGGCTCTGTGGGCATTTCCCAGTTGGGAAATTGCAAAAATGCCTGTGCAAATGTTGCAATATGCGCTAGCTAGCTGTGCATTGCAACGGGTGTCCTCGATATCGAGTGGCCAATTATTATTATTATTATATACATATATATGTGTGTGTGGGTATATGTGTGTGAATATATAGGTGCTTACATATATATGTGTATATATATATATAAGTATATATGCATATATATATATATACATGACTGTGTATATAAGGGCGTGTGTGTCTATATATCTGTGTGTGTATATAATATATATACATATTGCGTATATATATATATGTGTGTATATATATGCGTGTATTAATGAGTGTATGTATGTATATATATATGTATAAAATATGTGCATATATATGTACATTAATATGTGTATATATATATGTATGTGTGTGGACATGTGTATATATACTTATATGTGTACATATTGGTGTGTGTGAAAATATATTAGTGTGTATATATGTTCGTGCCTGTATATATATATATATATATATATATATATATATATATATATATATATATATATATATATATATATATATATGTATATCTACGTATATACCACATATATATTTACAACTATATATGTATATGTATATAGGTGTGTGTACACACACACTCACACTCACTCACACACTCACACACACACACACACACACACACACACATATATATATATACATACATGTATATGTGTGTGTGTTTGTGTCTATGTGTGTCTTTATCTCTGTGTGTGTGTGTGTGTGTTGTGTGTGTTAATTACTGCACCGATGCTGAGCTTCAGAGGCCACTAGATTTCAAGCTGTAGCCCAAGATTCGAAGCCAGGACCGTTAGGGTTACCATATATCATGATATAATATGAAGATGACACTGAAATAAAATGTTGCTTATTTTTTCATTCACTGTTTTATCAATAACATATATTTTAAAATTTTTTCAGAGCTGATGAATAGAAGAAAATTGTTCCCCCGTTTATATGATTTTATCCAGGTGGATTTCTAGATCTGATGTATAACATTTTATTACAGTATTATTATCGGCTTTTCCTCTAACCTTAATCTTAGCACGAACAGTTATGTCCATATCTATGTATTCTCTTTCATAATACATACTGAATAATTTTCTAGTTGATAGTTTGTTGATTTTTAGCGGTATATCAACCTCTATGCGTTATCTAATGCGAAAATCTAAATATTTGAACAAATATGGTTTGATCTTCAGTGAAAATTTACTGTCGGCCGTTTTACTATGAAATGTATTGTTAATTCTTCTTTAAAAAAATATTATTGTTAGTTTTTCTAATAATATGTATTGTTGAAAATTTTATATAAAATTGTATAGCTTGATTTTTACTATACATATTTTTCCATTTCATAATGTTTCTTTTGAGGCTTCAATATTTGCCCATATCTTGGACTATAAATGTGTCTCCCACCCCGAATCAGAATCCTTGCTACTGGATGAATTTAATTTTAAGAAGGCAAGCCGATCCTGCTTATCGTCTGTTTGAATTGTATTAGTGTTGTAGTTTTTTTTTCATTCTTACGGCAACCAGTTGATTACATTTTGAACTTTGATGAATATCTGTGCCTGCTCTGTTTACATTGGCGAGGACTTAAAAAATATTCATTGTTCATCTTGTGAAATGTTTTCATGAGATAAAGAAAATACAAACAAAAATGTCTATCTTTTATTATTCATTTCGCCTTTTCAAAAGTATTCGTTGTATGAAACTTGTTTTCCTAGTTACTTTTTCTCAATAGAACTTTTTTTAAATTTATACTCAGGTTGAGTCTGATAATATACTTATCACGTGACGAATGAAACTCATTGTTCTACGATTTTCCCATTTAATGGTAATGGATGTGTGGTAGATACAGACAATGATTGCAGAATTTAATCAGGCAACATAGCAGAAACGCATTCATCATTAAACATTAATAACCTCTTCTATGCGACGGGTACTTTCAAGATGTTTGCGATCATGGCTCTCCACAATATTCTGTTCTTTGTAGCTCTTAAGTAATTTTGTCTTTTTGTCATCTTTCCTAAACCTTTTTTACTCTATTCATTTACTCAAGCTAGCCAGGTAAATTGTTCGTTGTTTTCCCCTATCACTCTTGTATTCACACCTGTTCGTATGGCATTTTCTAATCCCTCTTACCTCATTATGTAACCTATAGATATCAACTGTCTCTTCCTATATGAACTATAAGTTACCTTTTTGTTTCCATTTCCTCTAAAACTTCGACGTTACTCATATGTTCGGCCGATGGTATTCCCAGAATACTTCTTTAGAACAACATCTCTGTTGCTTCAAGTTTGTTTTCATCTATGAGGAGATTGTCAGGCATTTAGGTTTATGTAGGAGTGCTAACTCTTCATTACTCTTTTCTTTGTTTCTAACGAAAATTTTATGTTTCTTAATAAGTAGCTTAGCTTTTAGAAGGAAGATATAGCTATCCCAATGCGGTGAATTTAATCGACATGAGCATGCTTTCCAATAAGTCAAAATAGATTACCTTGTCTTTAAAACGAACTAGAATAAATCATAATTGCAGGAAAGTGAGTTGTCCTCAATAGGAATCTTAAAAATGCAAAAATCGACATGCTACATTTTGAGATAATGGAATCTTAAGCAGAAATAGCTTAAGTTAGAAAACATATTTATCATAGTATGGGCGTAAATTTGCTATTATTTTCTGTTCGCTGCAAATCGATTCTCTCTAATTAGTACGAAAACTTGAGAATTCAAGTCTTACATCGGACACATACAGTGCTTTACTATAAAAGACAGGTGGAAATTTTGACAGGTTGTTTCATATCTCTTACCCACAAGTTTATTATCTCTAGATCGAAACTGGCACTATCTTTCAGCGTGTTTCCATTTCATTTTTCTTCATGATTTTACATTATTTACTGCCGATAACCATAAGACGTAAAACATTTATTTAAATATTCAAAGAGCATGAATCATATTGGACTTACTTACAAGAACTACCAGGCACTTGTTTCGGAGATTCCTATATTGCCAATAACCTTTTATAAATATATGTTTATTAATAAGAAACAATATAACAAAAGTCTTTAGGAGCAGGGGGAGATAACTGCTCTTCATGATCACTGACTATGAGTTCCTTTTTTTTTCGTTTATACTGTAGAACTTTCGTCGAATGTGCATCAAAAATACTTTACTTTTTTTTTAGCTCTAGAACACTAACCATTGGTATATATTACCCAGCGCAAATTTTCCTATTTTTAATTACAATTTTCAGTACATAATTTTCTTACCTAAATAGTATGTTTTTCAGTTCCTATTAATGCTACCTCAAAGTACAAAGTTTGAAGTGCCTGCATGTAAAATATTTCAAATAAAGTTTTATATTTTTTTGGTTGATATTTTCAAAATCGGGTACGATATACCCATGGTTAGTAGTGATGTAACTTTAATTGATGGTTAGTGTTCTAGGGTTAATAGAGCTCATCCTAACCAAAGCAGTGAAGCCAGTGAGCCTCAATGGGTTCCTTGATGCGGAAGCGTTAGAAACAAGAAAAATTGCTTGGGAGAGAGAACAGAGGAAAAGTAATCAGGAGGATAGATGATAGCGATTAACATTGCATTTATAATTTTTGCGGATTATGGTTGGCTGGAAAGTATGTAAGCAGAAGGTAGTTTCACAAGCGGGAAAAGCGAGAAAATAAACTGTTAACATAGTACTTACGATTACATTTATCCGGCTCAACTGTAAATTTATGAGATCTCCACGCTAGTCTAGTACTGCGATTAAATTAAAATAAGTCTAGGTACCATAACATCTTAGCGGGATGTGTATTCAGCTTGTTTGTAATGCTCTCATTCTGCTTTACCTTGCTAAATTGCCTGAGCGATGCATCGGATATATTAATATATTTGAATGTTTTTTTCCTAAAAGGCAACAGCGCATTCTTCCTAGTCCCGTAAACTCGTGAAATATTTATCACATCATTAAATTAAAATTGAAATGTTATTACGGATAATCATGAATCTCTCTTCGGAATAAATGCTGTATCGCTTACTTTGCCGCAATTCATATCATGGGGAAATATTTTAAACTTAAAGTATTTAAAAAAAAAGAATATTATTATTAAATAATATATTAATATAATATTATTAAATTGTATATTATTAAATTCTATAATATATTTTCAGATATCAACACGGCATCTCATTCATACTGATAAATCATATATACTTCAAAAGTGAAACTTATTTGCTATTAGCATCACGCCTGTTTTCATCCATAATTAAAGCAAGTTTTATACTTTTTAAATTCGTTCAATTACTTCTTCCAAAAACTTAGCATAGTAATGAGAAACAAACTTGTCGTTAGTAAGAAAGAAAGGAGTTCTGAAATGTTATGTCATCTAAGTTCTCCTATAGGGAAATGAATGCTGGAAAATCTGCTCACAGATGAAGAAGAGACTTGAAGCATCAGAAATGTGATTATATAAAATAATGCTGAGAATAGACCGACGTTTGTGTGAAGCGACCACATTTTAGAGAAAATGGAAAAAAATATTTACCAATAAGAAGAGACAGTTGACATTTCTAAAGTATATAATGAGGCAAGAAAGTTTGAAAAATTTGATAATCACAGCACAGATTTAAATTAATAGGGACAGAGAAAAAGGCCTAGCTTGCCTAACGAGTTTTAGTAAATGGATGGTGGAACAATGTTTAGTAAAGATAACAAAAACAAAGATTATTAAGAACTACAAAGGGAAGGAAATTTTGAAAAGCCATGATCGTCAACGTCCGGAAGGACATGGCAAGTAGATGGAAGAAGAATTTCTTCATACTGGGGAAAATTGTCTAGCATAATCATCATTGATCTCATTTATTCAATTGTTTTTGTACCGAATTATTTCAGATTATTAAATAAATGTGACAGCATGTTTTTAATTTGTTCTTCAGGGTTTTCTTATTTTAACGAATCGTTACATTCATTTTGGAAAATCACCTTCAATGTAGTTTTTCAAAGTCTGTATTCCGTTCTGCAGTACAATCGCCATTCAATGCCTCATCGACACCCAATTGAAAGTAAGAACGTTGAAATGATTGGCTGAAAGCAATTGGACGAAGCATCATAGTACGTTTTTTTCCAAGAATTTTACTTTCACACCCTATGACATTGTTCTTATTCTCAATTGGGAAAGCTAATGACAGAAGTAATATAGGAGTTTTATATTACACAACATAGACCCTTCATCCGTAAGCGAAAGAAAGTGCTGCATCGTCACTTTCGTCATCACCTTAAATTTTTGTTGATCTGTATACTAAATAATAAATAAAGTTCGATAGAAGAACTACACTTACTTTCTTTGTCTTTTACGTGTCATATCACTCTGGATATCGGCGATCAGGACACTTCACTACTATCCTTTGTAGCTTTCAGCAGATTTTGTGAAACATCAAATTCTGTTCCCACTCTGTCATCCATACAGACCATCTTGTTAGGTAGGCAAATCAATGTTCTCCTTTGCCTCTTGGATCTGCAGTAGATAAAGCAAATAGTCCAAAAGTTTGAGAAGTGTGTGAATAATATTTGGTGGCTGCACTGAACGAAGTACTTTTTACTAAATAAAAAAAACCTGCATAAGAGGATACAGAAAGTTAAGAAAATTATAAGAGAAAATAGAACCAAAAGAAAGAGCGTATGTAAAACTTCTGATTAAGGTTTGAGATTGGAAGTGATGACAGTCGAAACGCGTGTTCCTAATTTAAAAATGTGCATACGTGGCTGAATCTTCGAATGCCCGGGCATGTAAAAATCTTCCAACAATTTTCCTATTCAAAATACATGTATTTCTCATCACTCGATTCTACTGTGGAAAATAAAGAGATATATCGTAGTTGCCAGCGTCAAGGACCTAGATTATTAAGTCTTGAAAATTTGACGTGCTAAGGTTTCGGATTTCGTAGGCCTGTGCTAACGCCAGAGGAAGGTTATCTATGACAGACGGTAAATTGAATTATTGTATACTATGCAAATTATTGTATACTATGCAAATTTTCGAGATTTAATTCAGGAAAACATTTCAGATTCCTTGACAACGGCAAATACGGGATTTATGCGTTTATCTAGCGTCCAGACTTCTTTTTTTTTTTTGTCTTTTTCGGAAGAATCATATTTTTCTGAAGAAATGTCGTATTTTGTAATTCGAAAACAATATAAACAGAAAGGTCCACACCCTCAGACTGGAAGAGAGCCACTAGAGTAAATAACGCCATTGTTTTCCCCTGGCTGTTACCTTTCGCACGTATAAGAACGGTGACGATGATTTTGTAAACAAAAAACAAAACAAGAAATTGATTTAAAAGAAAGCATAGAGATGAAAGAAGATTTCGCTACTATTGTTAGAATGGCCGTTTATAGTAAACGTTATGAAAGTAAATGAGTACTTCAGCAGAGACAATCTTTTTCTCCAGTTAAAACATAAATAAACATGAGGGAAATGTTTAGCAATTGTGACATGAATTTCTTTTCACTTGATATGATTACTACGGGCCTAACAGATATCTACTTCGACAGATAAACACAACATACTTTACAACATAGGTGAAAACAGATCGCGACCTGGTTAGTTGTAATATGGGAGAGGGAAAATTTATGGCTCTTGTGGTAACATTCATATTAAATCATTGGCCGAAGAAGGAGTGAGTCTTAAAATGTAACGTGAAAGCGGTCAGTGCAGTCGATGAAGAGTGCCTCAAATATTTTATTCCTGGCCTCTCGCCATTTGTATGATTCCACTATTACCTGCAGATATTCATTTTATCAACCTTGTTCTCCTCATAATGCACACCTAAGATTTCACATGTTTCTTTCTAATTTTAAGAATAATTAAATTTCTTCTTCCCATTTCCCTTGGAACATCCTTGTAGATATAACACCCTGTTAATTGTATTCCCAGAATCCATCTTTAGGACAACACCCTTGTCGATTATATTTTCTTCAACATCTGTAATTAAAATGTCTGTAATTTCCTTCTATACTGGTGGATAAATATGACAGCAGATAAGCATTCCTTTCTTTATTTCTGACGAAAGTTTCCTCAGTCATATTACTATGCTTAGTTTTTGGAAAGCATATTTCGCTACCTCGTCCGCCTTCGAGATTGCTTCAGACAATCCGCTCTCTGTTGTTCAACTAGCCAAGTAGTAAAATTACTTTACCTATTTAATTGTGATTTCTCTATTTAAAAGCTCACTCTTTTGACTGTCTCTTGTATATTTCCTTACATTTTATCTTCTAATAATCAACGTTTGTTGCTTTCTTCTCGCTTGCATTTGTTATATCGTTGTTTTATTCTGAGTCCACAATCTGCACTGTTTGGTTAGGAAGAAATTAGATTATGGCAAGCTTCTAAGTAGATAAGACCTGATTTAAAAATGCTGCATTCGGATTACGAGTCAATTGATTATAGACCTCAATATCATTCAAACTGGCTAAACAATCTTTAAAATATGTGGATGTCTTCTAGGAACTAAAATATTTTCAAATAGCTTATTTCAGATATATCCCTACAATTTTATTTGTATTATTCATAACTTTCTGCCGTTTTGATTTTACCAACTTTCTCGCTGTTAATTATATTATACTTAAATTTGACCGTCAAACAATCCCGAGTTCCATTCAATTTAGTGAGTCAACAAAACAATAATTATGAATGAGATGTGCAATATGATGCTAGAGAAGGTAGAAAGAAATGATATGATTGAGGACAAGGAAGAACGATGACGATTTCCTTTGTTTATTTTTGGTTGGCTGATTCGATTTCTACGGGTTATCAACCCGGCTTGCACGTTATCTAGAGTCAGAAAATATTTTGGGATTGTAAGAATTTTTTCTGCTAATAATGGATTAGCGATACAAGCCATAATAACTAGCAGGAGTTCAAGAGGTGAAATCAGCACTTTAACAAGGTAATTGCGTGTAAGTGAATATAATGAACCAAACGGGAAGTGGAACTCTCTGATAAGCCATTCCTTTATATTATCCATGACACCATATGCACATCCTAGCTTACAGCACCTGATATTCCCAAGCTATGATCTATCTAGGTACTGACCAAGATCGATGTTGCTTAACTTCGGTTATTCTACTGAAACCGGTGTTTCAATTTAATGTGTCCGTAGGCCATGTGATTTGTAGCAGTTTTCAGGGAAATCTGGTCTGAATAAACATCTCTTCAGAAACAAATATGATTCTCCCGACTGAAGACAAAAAATGATGCCCAGGCTAAGAACGCTTAACGCTAGATAAACGCATAAATCCAGTATTTGCCGTTGTTAAGGAAGCTAGGGGTGATTTAACTCCGTAGATGTGTCGTTGTGCGTCTTTGTTTAATGTTTCGAGCCGAAGAAACTGAAAAATTAGGTAAATATGAATATTTACCATATAAATAACAATAAGCTTGCTCCTGACTTACACTTTAACCAAGAGTTTGCTGTGTAGAAAATAAAAATGCACCTAAAAACAGAGTAAAGGATTTAAAATTCTATCAATGTTGCAAAGTTTGAATTTACCAAATGCTGCTGTTACATGACAAACATATTCCCTGCTGGATACAGTTGTTTTCAAAATGATGTTGATTTTCTTTCCTTTTTTTCATCAAATGTGATAAATCTGATTCAAAATACTACGAAAAAAAGGAAGGTGAATGTATATTTTGTCCAAACATTATGATTCAGAAAATAATCAAACAATATTTAGCAACAACGAAGTAATTCTTACTATTGTGAGAAGTCGAGATAGAAAATTGGAAATTCTCTCAGCAAAGAATCGGAGAGAAAACAATTACATTCTTAACCTATTCGAATTTTCAGGCTTGATTGCCCGAAGGAAGGAAAAAAAAGGAGCCCGTGAGTTTCTTATGATCTTCTGATAATAACTTTTGATTTGACAAGGTAAAAGACATTTTAAAAAATAATTCCATAGAAAATTAAAAAAACACTTAGCGTGTAGTCGATAAAAAGACACTACAAAACCCGCGAAAGAATTGACAGTTCTATGGTTTCTTCAAAACTTTAGGATCACGCACCCATTTATATGCCTGCAAGCGTTAAAGAAAAAGATTTTAATCACTTTTTATTCCGCCAGTCTCTCTATCTATATATATGTTATATATATATATATATATATATATATATATATATATATATATATATATATATATATATATATATATATATAAAGTGTGTGTGTGTGTGTCATCCAGTCTCCGTGTATGAGCCTGCTTAAATATTTTCCCATTAAAAGTTTATGTATATAGAAACAGATTAAAAGCAATGAGAGGAGAACGTGACAATATGCGTGTGCTTGTCTCTTTGTGTATATATATATATATATATATATATATATATATATATATATATATATATATATATATATATATATATAAACATGCACACTCTCATACACACGCATACAAACATACACACACACATATATATATATATATGCATGTATGTATGAAATTTAATAGAGTGAGTAATGATATCTATTTATATTAACGTATTTAAGCAATTGTATCTCATGCAGATTTTTAAATATTTATATATCGCTTTATATAATCACAATTTTAATGATCATTTCCATATGTAAATTACTGGAAACTCTCCATAATATTCTCTTCTTGTAACTTTCTCTTTCCCTGCCTATCTATCTATCTATCTTTCTTTCTCCCTCATAAATACATACATACATATATATATATATGTATATATATATATGTATACATACATATATATATATATATATATATATATATATATATATATATATATATATATATATATATATATATATATATATATATATATATATATTTATATATATAATGAGAAGGAAAGTAAAACATAAATTCTAAAGGTCACAGCATAAATTCGAGAGATATCTCAATACCGATAGTAGAGCAATAAGTATTTATTATAGTTTATTCATGTTCACAAAAAGAATTTCCTCACAACAAATATAACTTCGTTTCCGTGCATTTAC
>OZ038481.1:113362590-113415090 GCA_964036315.1 Acanthosepion esculentum
TTTAATTAGCTTTAAATATAACAAAAGAATGATTCCTATCAAAATATAGGAGAAATCCAGAAGAGTGTTTTCATGCTCAACTTGACATTCATATTATCTCCTTTTGAGCTTACTAAAGTCACTTTAGTAAGCTCAAAAGGAGATAATATGGATGTCAAGTTGAGCATGAAAACACCAATTAGTGCGTTACAATACATATTTGTCCGACAATTCAACTGTCATATATTTGTTGACATACATTCAAATCATTCAATCAAGTATTGCATGAAATAATTCCCAAATAGGTCACATCAATAGGTTTTTGCATCCCATACCGAATTTTTCCCTTTGATTTAAATAAAATTTAAATTTTAAAAAAGAAATGACTCCTATCCAATTATAGAGGGAGAAACCGAGAAAGTGGAGGTCACATCGGCAAGACCATCGAGTAATATTGAAATGCATCATTTTTTTCCACGTATTATAAGAAGGATTTAAAACCAATCATTTTCTTGCAAGAGAGAGAGAGAGACGTAGATAAACGTAAAAAAATAGTGGGGCAGAATTAATTATATATATATACACACACACACACACACACAGACACACACACACACACACACACACACACACACACACACACACACACACATATATATATATATATATATATATATATTAAGGGAAACAAATACGCTGGTATATAATTCAAGTGGATGCTACTAATATAAAATCTTGTAAAATGATCAAAAGAAAGTGCCCAAAATATTTATTTTTACAGAGAAAATAATTAACAAACAGTAAAATCCAAAATCACCTCATATGGGGTATAGCCTATTTCGGCAAACGGAAATATACGTTGTCTGTCTTTTCAACTCCGCTTTGGACTGAGTTCGGGTCAGAAATAAAAATTTAATTGTTACTGCTATATATATATATATATATATATATATATATATATATATATATATATGTATGTATTTAAAATAGTCGAAAAAGTAATACAGAATTTATACATTTCAATGTTTCAGTCAGGCGAAACGTACAAGGAAGTGATCAGGGAAGAAATTTTATAAAAGTAAACCCGAATATTAACCATATGACATTAATTTGGGGTTATATGTAGATTTAAATATTAATTTAAATCTAAAAGGGGAATAAAAAGGGGTTTAAATATAACTTTAAAATACATAAATAAATGCATGTGAGAGATTCATGCAAAGGAAAGACCGATGGCACAATTTTCAATGAAAAATTAAAGATTTATATCCAAGAGTCGTAGCGTAGAAAATCACATAATTAATCCCATTCAGCGCTTTGATAACAAAATGATACTGTGTGATTAAGTGGAAATAAATAACTGCAGAGACTATAACGTGACCTTATTTTCTAAGGAGATAATGTTGGAATGCTCGTCAAGGGTTCGGCGAGGAAATAAGGAGCATATTCAGTTTATTGCGCCAAATAAGTCAAGATATCATTAGGATTCAAATGAATAGAGCACAAAGTAGATTTTAATCAGAAATAGGACAATGATATTACGGCGTTTTTTGGAGACAATGGAAGAAGAAATGCTGTCGTTTTTCAGAACGATACCTTAGGGAACAATAGAAATGCAGGATGGCATATATATATATATATATATATTATATGGAAGGACACGAAGACCTAATTGAACTACAACAAAAATATGATTTCTGTCAGAAAATATTCGAGTGATGAGCAGCCAGAATGAGTTCCATAAATACACACAAAAATAGAAAGAAGATTGAGAAATCAGTCTGATTACTTAATGGATAAATAAACTATTCAGATAATGAGAAGCAAAGGACATATGAAGATTTATTATCGGCGCACATAATTGTTAACTAAACATGATGCATGACAGGCTCTAAAAAGAAAATGGAAATAACTCATAAACAATTTAATAATGAAATGCAAGAACAAAGGACACTATTTACATTATGACGAAATGAACCCTTTATTTCGCTCACTTATTTCGACATTCCAACCATCCGAATAAGGCTTGAGCGTATAACGGCCGAAATGTTGTGATGAATTTGGTGACAAAGATGAGGACAATATTCCAAATAATGCAAATAATGTATATAATACCTCATCTCAGAAATATAGACAGATACTGAAGAACAAAGGAAAATATATTTTATCGTCAGCAAAAGTGACAAACTTAGATGTGAAGACCTCAGTGAGGTGTCAATATCAAACACGTCGAAAAACTTAACTGGCAAAGTATTGAATTAATGCGATGATAAATGTGGTACAGCTATCCGTTAGGCGTATAAAAATATCGAAACATGTTTTCTAGAAAATAGCAAAGTATTAATAGATAGAAAATTATCCTTCTGAGCAAAGAAAAGATTGCTAAAATGCTATGCGATATCTAATGTTGTATGGTTCTGTGAATGCTGGGCCCTACCTTTAGAGATTAAGAATTAATTTGTCAAAGCAGAAAAAATAAAACTGAAAAAACTGTGATTTGAAGATGTGAATAACGAGAAAGTTGAATGGGAAATAAGAGATTTAAAGAAATTTGTATTAAAAAAAACATAACTTAACATTCTAGACGCATAATAAGGGAAATGCAATCGGGAGGATTTAACATCACATGACATGGCGAAGGCAAAATAAGCAAGAATATTGTTAACCAATTACTTTGTTGGTCATTGAACGCCGAAACATATTTTGAATTGCAGGAGCTTGCTTACAGTAGTCGGTGAAGATGGTGCAATTGATAATGGCACGGAATTGTTATTTCAGAGAGCCGGGTTCCAATTCCGGTTGGGTTGGTTATATTCACTTACACACAAATACACTTAGGAAAGGTATGAATACAACACTTCTACAGCAACATCTTCTCCTGTATACCTAGTATATATATATATATATATATATATATATATATATATATATATATATATATATATATATATATATACAATAACATCTTCACACCATTAATAATGGAGAAACAAGCGATGGCAAATAAATCAGGCTTGACTGGAAGGCTCCAGTAGTTGATTCCCTGTAGATCTAGTATAACATCAATGTAACATAAAGCATTAGGTTTAACACTCCAAGTTCGCATTTCAAATTCGTTACACTGATCAAAAATATGGTTCTTTTGCAGTGTCGTTTAATGCCGTGTACTATCATAGGTATTCAGAACATCCTGTCCTTTACAGATCATACTAAAGTTTGTGCATTTGCTATATCTTCTAAACCCTCTCCTATCAACCATTTATACAAGCTTTTTAGGTTGGTCATGGGCTGGCTTCCCCTGTTGCACTTGCCTTCAATTTGTCCAGTGAGTCTCAAATCAACAAGCCATCTTTCTTCATTATATACCCCCGAAATTTCGAAGATCTCTTTCTGATGATACGTATAAGTGAGAATTTGTCTCCATTTTATTTAAAACTTTATCGTTTCTAAAATGTACAATACATTTTATTCTCAGCATCCTTCTGTAGATCTGTATTGCCACAAGTATCTTATTCACCTATGAAGTGATTGCCCAGGATTCTCTGCTATATTGGTGGACAGATATTGCATCATTTTACAGTAAAGTCGATATCCCAACGTGCCATTGTATTTCGGTGTCGCCTTTGTATTTCCGTCTTGTGTTAAATCGCTTATTATATATTGTTGAACTAGTAATTCTAATGTTGGTCTGTTTCTATTGTGGACAAAACATATATTTCTTTCTTCTTATAGTTGTTGTTTAGTTATTTCTTCTTGCTTTTTCATACTACATTCTGTAGTTATTATCAAAATTATCTAATTAAGATTTATTACTTTATTATTAAGATTATAGCCAATAATAATCTCTGGTCCAAATTAGATAGCATAACGGAAACAATCAAAGAATAAGTAATGCGTTGATTTAAAAATCACCGGACAGTTATCCGGGTATATAATAACCTGATACCCTCCTGTGTAAGACGATACACTACATCAGCGTCCTGGCTAAGACGATAAACGAAGTGCAACAGCAAGGCCTCTGATCAGGAGCTTTGGAGGAGCGTGTAACCACCTCTTAATTACTGGTGTTCCCAAGCCCACCCTGGCCGGGAGTGGTAGCACATGTTAGGTTCCAAATATGGACAAATACTTAACCCCCAAACTGGGATCAAAACACTATGACGGTGTGAAAATAGGTTTTAACACCAGCAATATGTTTTTAATGAAAACTTATTACCAGCAATACACTTTGAAGAAAATTAATATTACCAGCAATACATTTCGGGAAAAATATTACCAGCAATAAAAAATCTTGTCGGCATTAAATAACAATGAGGTGTTGATATGCCGTAAAACAAAACAAAATAAACCAATGCAATAACCTGATAGCGGGAACTTGGCCATAACAACAAAGATTAGAGCGACTGCTTAAAATGTAAATAATGATAACTACAATTTTCGGTTTTAAACAAACACATAACGAATGGGAAATGAAGGATTCTATGACAAATAATGCACAATAATTACCTCAAGGAACGGAAGGGCGAATTGCTTCATTTTGCATTTTTCTTTACGTTATTGAAGGAACCTGATGGATCGGATAATTTAGGATTCAAATCTATTAACTTCGGAAACTGAAGAGAATTGGACCTTTCAAAAATTGTAAGAACTAGATGTTCTTCAGTAACGTTTTTTGCTCCAGAAATGATTACAGCTATTTCAGTTGTCTCATCAATATACCAAGTTCAATCTAATCGGAATTTTATAGCGAAACTTGAAAGCTCTAACATATCACATATATGATAATTGAATGATTTGAAGGTGGTTTGAAAATGATCGTCAATATTTCAAAGCATAATACCTTAAGGATTTAAAGAATAAAAAATATCTATTCACTTGAATTCAAACCCAGACAATGCAAATAAGTGTCAAAATATGAATTCATATGTGCGAAAAATATTCAGTGTTAATTTTTCTTACTTCTTTATTCGGACTTTCTATTTAACAATTTGTAATTTTTTAATAAATTTTCTATCGAAATTCATTGCATGTGTTAATTGAAGTTTTCATGTAAGCATCGAAACTATATTGCATAAATATTTTCCAGTGCTAAAGCATTTCTTTCCACTTTATAGATCGAAAACTTTAATCAGATTCTATTATGGAAGTCTTTCATAAAAATGTTTTCCTCTTTTCTTTTAAACATTTATTTAATCGACAAAGTGGTAAATGGCATTCTGTTGCTTAAGAACGACATAAAAATATTTTTAATACACAAGCTGAGTGCTCACTGAAAAATAAAAAGCTTTTTTGTGATCGACCATTTTGTTCTATCCAAATATTTGTTTCCAATATAACCTTAATTCGATTGCCAAAGGCGTTCGATATATCTCATCTCAAATGTAAATTCTACGCGCATTACATTACGACTATGTATTTGAATTTCTGCAAAATAGTGTATATATTTTCCTATCTATACTCTCTTGCCTCTATAGTAAAATAAATATCGGAATTTGTCTATGTGTGAATATGTTTAGCGGTTGTGATGTATGTGCATACGTATGCATATTTTTTTAAAAATAATTTTATACAAAGCAAAACAATGAAGCCACTGAGACGCCAAAATTTTTAGTGTCTGTTATAAAATATCAGAAGAAAAACATTATTAAGGAGAGAAAGTATTAAAGGAAGAAGAATTAAGGAGATAGCTGATTACGATTCAAAGTTGTGTGGGAAGAAGGAAGCCGGACGTGAGTTACACGAGCGAGATGTGCGACAGAAAAACTGTTAGCATTGAACTTACGTTCTTAGAATTTATCTCGAGACAAATATATATACACATATATGCGTTGGTGTGCAATATGTCCATGTATATATATATATATATATATATATATATATATATATATATATATATATATATATATATACAAGGTAACCCAAAAAGTTATGTCCGTTTTTTGATTAGTCATTGAATGAAGTTGAAATATATATGAAATGCTTGTAGAAATTGTTTTCAAATTCGGACAGTCGGAAGTAGGAACATCAGACGTTATAAAAAAACACGCGCACCGTGCCCGACCATCAGTTATAAGCCGGACAGTTGTGAGAAGGATGGATGTGTCTAGAGATCTCGTTCGGGACTCTTTGATTTACGACTTCAAAGTGGGCTTATCAGCAGCTGCATCAAGTCGCCGTATATGTCAAGCGTTTGCGGATAGTGCTGTGGATGAACGTACTGCAAGCGTTGGTTTCAAAAATTCAAGTCGGGAGAGTTGTCTCTCCATGATGAGCCTCGCAGTGGACGACCACAGGTCTTGAATGACAGAGTCCTGAAGTCGGTCATTGAAGAGGACAATAGTCTAGAGTGTGGTGAACTTGCAAGTCAGTTCAACGTTTCCGATGAAACAGTTAGACTTCACCTGCACCGCCTAGGTAAGACGTACAAAGTGGGTTCCGCAAACGCTGTTGGAGGTCCACAAGGGACAACGAGTGGCAGCCTGCGTATCGCTGCTTTCTCGTCACCGTACCGCATCCTTATTCAATCCAGTGCTTACCAGTGATAATAAGTGGGTTCTGTACGAAACTCCCAAGTGTTCCAGACATTGGTTGTCTCCTCAGGATGCTGTCCCTCACACCGCAAGACCGCCTATGCACACTTGCAAGATTATGCTTTGTGTCTGGTGGACACGTCGTCAAGTGGTTCATTATGAACTGCTACCAACGGGCCAAACGGTCACTGGAGACCTATACTCGCAGCAATTGAAACATGTGCAACACGCATTGCGCCAGAAGGAACCATCACTGGTGAATCGCAAAGGTGTGCTTTGACAACGCCAGGCCGCATGTCGCGCGAGAGGTGAGGGATACCATAAAGCAACTTGGGTGGGAGACTTTGTGCAATCCACCTAATTCACCTGACATTGCGCCATCCGATTACCACCTATTCCACTCCCTGGATAATCATCTTCGTGAGAAATCCTTCACCAATGAAGCAGACTTGCGCAAAGCCCTCACCGACTTCTTTGCGTCAAAACCCCCGACTCCTACCGCAAGGGCATTGAACAGCGGGAGACACGTTGACAGAAAGTGCTGGATGCCGATGGCGATTACTTCGAAGACTAAACATAAGTTACACATACTATGAAGCATTTTCTTTTTTCCTTTAAAAACGGACATAACTTTTTTGGTTACCTTCTCTCTCTCTCTCTCTCTCTCTCTCTCTCTCTCTCTATATATATATATATATATATATATATATATATATATATATATATATATATATATATGTGTGTGTGTGTGTGTGTGTGTGTGTGTATGTGTGTGTGTCAGATATATATGCCTAATTTACTATCTTATGAGGATTTACCTGAAATATTGTGTTCACTCTAATAAAACATGTATCATGAATATCATTTGTTTTAAGTTCTATTAAATAAATTTTTACTGAACAGACTTCGTGAATATACATCAAAATTTACTCATTTTAATAAATATAAAAATTTTGGAAGAAAGTCATTCAAAATATTATTGTGAAATGTGAAATGATACAATACTATTCTTAAATGAGAACAAACACACTGTTTTTTATAGACAAATTATACATAACAAGATTTTTAGAGTTATAGTCAAACACTACGCAAAAATGGCATATTATAAGGCCTTTCCTGTTTAAAGAGTACTGCATATATATTAATATGTTGACCTGTCAAAATGATTAAACCTCTTTACAAAAGAAATCTATATCTGATTCTGTTTATCAAGCAGGTCAAATATATTTCTAAACCATAGTTGATTATTTGTTTCAAACTGTATGAAATATAATTAAAATTCTTCTTTTATGTGCTTTTCCTTTCATGATATGGCCAATCAACTCTCTTCCCACGTTATGTACGTTTTTCTCTGTTAATAAGTTTTGTCATGATGCTTTCTTCCCAAAACTGTTCTACCAAGACAGTCTCATTAGATATATTATTCGCTGATTTTCTCTATGTCTCATGCCTTCTACAAATTGTCTGTGTCAAAATGTACGCTTCTCTCCTCATTATGTGCCCTACTAATTTCAATTCTTCCTTTCTTCTGTCACGTATGTGTCCTTTTGCTTGATTTTATTTAAAGTTGTGTCGTTGTTCACGTCATTGTTTACTCATCATCCTCATTTTGTATAACCATAGTTTCTGTCCCTTCTTCATCTGTTGTGAGATTTCCAGCAGTTAATGACATATAGGAGGAATAGTATTACCAGAAAATGCATTGGTTCCAAAAGTTATGAGTGGGAGATATGTCACTTTTTGATGAAACCCAATCAAAAGTCGAGGATCATGAGGCCTTGAAGACTGCCAAAGTGAACGGTCAAACCTCTGGTGAGCTTTCTGGACGCTTCTAAGTTTCTAATGAAACAATGAGAGCTCAACTGCCCTGCGTAAGGAAGGCGTTCAAGTTTGTATTCCACACACTGTCGGAAGCCAACATGCAACAACGAGAAGGTAACCAGAATGAAGCCACCTTGTCTTTGCTTTCCGACACCGTAAATCACCTATATTTTAAAGAGTTCTCAGCAGTGACGAAAAGTGGGTCTTTTATGACACTCCCAACATTGGTAAACATTGGTTGTTACTACGGTACATGATGCTCTCTATCTGATGGACTCGTCTTCAAGTGGTGCACTATTAGATGCTCCCAACGGGCCAAGCTATAACGGCGGGCATCTACTCGCAGCAGTTGGGACATGTGCAAAAGGAACTGGCGGAGAAGGAGCCAACTGTGCTTAATCGCAATGTGGTACTGTTGCGCAATGAGAGTGCTAGGCGTAATTGGCGCGGGTCGGCACGGATATCATATAGTGAATTAGATGGGAGACACTGTACCATCCACCATACCAGATTAACCATTCTCTGTACCACCAAGTTCAAGAGAAATCCTTCATAAATGAGGCAGACCTGTGGCAGATACATACAGACTTCTTTAAGTCCAAGTTATCTGATTTCTAACGCCATGATATTGCGCACCTGGAAAGACGCTGGCAAAAAGTTCTGGATGTCGATGGGGATTCATTTGAAGACTAACGGTATGTCAAATTTCTTGTTTACCTTTTTTTATAATAAATCAAAAACGGCAAGTATTCGTTTGTTTACCTTGTACTTTCATTACCTTCTGATTGGCTATATTTACTATTCCAATAAGCCTTCAGATTTTGGTTTCGCATTTGCCACCCTCTGTTAAAACACTTTCTAGATATATAAATTATTTACTTTATTTGCTTAATTTTTCAATTAGTAGTTCGCAATTTGGTCTGTTTCTTTTCCTGGTAACTATACATTCTCTCTTTGCAATTGATTTTCAATCCGTTACTGCAGTTGCCGTTATGTGCCTGCCATCAACACTTGTCAACTGAATATCTTACTTTGATAACTCAGTGTTGATAAAGGACACATAGGAAATTATTTTAAAAAATAGAATAGTGAAATGTTTCATATATGTTCACAATTTTCATTGTATATATACGTTATGATTAATAACATCAGTACATGGGAACAACCTGGCATCGAATTCCGAAGAACCTGATCTTTCCTTCAAAAACGACAATACAACAAATCCAACACCGAATAGATATTTTATAATTATTAGTTATATCTTGAACGTTGAAATATATCTAGATTTATATTATATCGTTTTATTACAGGATTAACTTTTAATATCAGCTACTTATTTATACGTCCAAATAAATATTATTAAGGCATTAATTAACACGTATAAAATAGAAAAACCTAAATCATATTAACATCGGAATTCTTACATGATTATCGAATATACGACAATTGCAGAAATAAACCCACACAATGATAAGAATATTGAATCATGCCGTGTTCCACATCACTATCAATGAATCCCGAGTGCAAGTATGTTTGAGACATGGACGACAATTTTGTCGAGTACGATACCAAATAACATACCGACACTAAACTGACAGGTGACTATGTTTCCTATTTGATATCGGCTATAATTATCTTTGCTGTCAAGTTTCGTGTCCGATTCTAATGAATCATGTCCTCATGAGGAAACACATTGAGCAAAAAGTAGTATTAATATTTGTTACAAAATACATATGTTCTAGGATTATGCAAGATAAAATACTTTTGCTTTTATATCTTCTCGTGCCAATAAATAATTCATAATGTTTTTCAAGAACACTAAAATGAGATTATCATTTTCATATCCTCGGGTGACAAAAATAATGACAAATTGTGTTATAAATACGAACTGAAACTCACACATACATGCATACATATATAATTCATACATATACATATACATACATACGTACACACACATACATATATATACACACATGTATATATATATACAACTCTCTCTGCATATATATATATATATATATATATATATATATATATATATATATATATATATATATATATATATATATTAAAATATACATAATACCTTATAATGATACAAACAGACACACACTGACACACAAACACACAAACAATGGATAATTCTTTCAAAAGATCATGGCAGTCAGTGAGTATATATATATATATATATATATATATATATATATATATATATATATATATATGATGAAAAATATGGAAAAGACAAAGCAAAATCCGAATATGCAAGTTTACTGTTTTAATTTTGTTTTACTATCGACGTCAGTCGTTTCGGTCTAGTAGACCATCTTCAGGACATGGTTATTGGAAACATATTTATATTTAAGTCAACATGAAGAGACAATAGACACAAGACTAGTCAGAAACAGAAAAACAAAATTAAAACAGTAAACTTGCATATTTGGATTTTGCTTTGTCTTTTCCATATTTTTCATCATACCGTCGGATCTACATCAATATATTTGCTTATATATATATATATATATATATATATATATATATATATATATATATATATATATATAATTACATTCGAACACACGTATCACTACTACTAAAAACCATTAATATTTCGATGCAACAAAACATCTCATCACGTGGTCGTGAAGTGGTGGTTATAACAATTTCAATAATGCTTATAAAACTTCTCTTCTCCGCGGAAAAAAATATAAAGATAGAAAGACATAATATATAACCTTCTCAAAAATAAAAATAAAAATTGGTTCATACGGAATTTAAATTTTTTAAAAAAGTATGTTCTAATATCAAAATCCCTGATTTTTAGATGTAACATTAAATTTAGTTCATAATAATTTTCAGGCTTGCATGAAGAATAATGATAACCCGATCGACATCCATCCTAATTCCAATCACCCACCGTTTGTAATCAAACATATTCCTACATCAGTAGAACGTCGGATCAGTCAACACTCATCGTACATTGAAATGTTTGAGAAAGATAGAAAGGTATATCATTTTTTTATGTTATTTAGGTAGAGTTGATATAAGTCCTCTGAAATTAAGTATAAAGAAGATAATGGTAGTTATAAGAAAAGAAATAGAAACAGGAAGATCACATGGTACACACCTCCATTTAACCAATTAGTACAACTTAGGCCAAAAGTTTATAAATTTAAATGATAATATTTTTCAAAAAACAATCCCTTAGTAAAATTCTAATAGGAATACTTTAGAACTTAGCTTGAGTTGCACAAATATACTTTTGAAATAAAAAAATTTACAATACAACACTTTCTAAGAATATTAACTATGATACAGGTATTAATTCTAATATGCTTAAGGACACCAACCTATGTAATTGTAGGAACCCTGACCAATGACCATTGTCTAACAAGTGCTTAACTGAATTCCTGGTGTATATGTGTACTATTTCCTTAATAGAAAATCCGTAAAATTTAAATTGGTAGCACAAAGAATACGTTCAAATTTCGTTGGTATAAACCGTAACTTCTTTTTCTAGGGTTATTATCGTAATAGTACTTCACTTTCAGAATATTTTTGGAAATCGAGAGAAGAAAATAAAACCCCTTAAGTTAATTGGAAAATTTTAAAACTAGCTAGAAGTTGGATAGCCTTATATGAAACGAGTTTTCTGTGTCTACAGGAGAAAGTGCAAATAAACAGCTTTTTGAATAGTGATGATTTCTTAAATCACAGATTCGAACTAACCGTTAATTGTAGGCACATTACGACTCTGACTTTACAATGTTGCTAAACGTGGAAACTTAATAATTACTTATCTTAGACTAAATAACTTAATAAACATTTTAAAATTATCCTTAGTATGTTTCATTGGGAGGTATTCTAATACATCCATTATTACTCAAACATTACTGGTAAAATATTCTATAAAAATATATAGGTCTGGCTGATATTGTATATTGTAACATTATTATTTTGTTTTTTATTCTTTCTGTGTGTATATATATATATATATATATATATATATATATATATATATATATATATATATATATATATACATATGTGTGTGTCCGTGTGTGTCAATGTATGCATGTATATATATATATATATATATATATATATATATATATATATATATATATATATATATATATATATATATATACATACATACATACATACATATATATATATATATATAATATATATATATATATATATATATATATATATATATATATATATATATATAGGTATATATATATGTGTGCGTGTATGTGTGTATGTGCATATATATGTGTACGTATATATGTATATGTACATATGAGTATATCTATATATATATATATGTGTATGTATGTGTGTACATGTGTGTGAATGTATGTATGTATGTATGTATGTATATATATATATATATATATATATATATATATATATATATATATATATATATATATAATATTTTAGTTAACAGTTATATTCTTTTTTAATTTTATTTTATATTTTATAAATTTTATTTTAATTCTTAGTATTTATATCGTTTATCTATTTCATCTACGTATCTTTTCCTGTCGGTAAGTTGTTTTATTTTTATTTATTTATAATTTATATACTTTATTTAGTTATTTTTTTTTCGATTTAATTTTCTAATTTGTTGATTCATGATTTGATATATTTTCCGTATTTTCTTTTTTTACCTATTAAAATTTCCTTTTATTTACAAACTATGTATAATTATTGTTTAAAAATATAACCTCTTGTTTGAAAACGGCAAATGACATTACATGATATCCAAAATATTTCAAATAGGAGACATGATTTTCGGTTAAATTTAAATCTATTCTCTATAACATCTTAACGTAAATGATTTCATTGGCTAAACCAATTCCTAACAAGTCTGGTCTTGTCATTTTTCATATGTATATCATCTGTTATTCATATTTACCATTATCTCTTCTTATTTTTCTTCGGAGAAGAAATTACACCTTAGGTCTTTTTTCTCGACTATCTCTTCTTATTTTTCTTCTTCTTTTTTTCTTTTTACTAACTATCTTGTCTTTCTTTGTTTTGTTTTTTTTTTCAGCTATATCGTGTGTCTTTTATCGTTTTCTTTTTCTTTTTGAGAGGATTATATCTTAAGTATTTCTTTCTTTCTTTACTTTCGCGGAGAAGAGATGCTTTATAAGTATTATTAAACACTGTTATAAAGAACATTACACCACGGCCTGATGAGATGCTATGTTGCATCGAATCATTATTGCATTTTCGTATCAGTAATACGTATGTTCGAATATAATCACATATAATAAATAATTATTTCTCTAATTTTACATTAGATCTATTTTGAATTAATGTTAGGAACGTTTGAATTTGTATATGATTCGTTCTCATTGCATTTGTATATATATATATATATATATATATATATATATATATATATATATATATATATATATATATATATATATAATTTAGAATTTCTCTCGTAGGTTAATAATAACATAATAAAAAAAAGATTAGTAGATACTAAGAAAATTTTATGCAGGACTCAATGCATAGAAAGACACATATTTCTGAAAGTCATTTTAATGCAAGTGAAGCAGACATAATGTATATTTTTCACATAGGGAATATATATTGAATTGTCGTGGAATAAATCCTTAAATAAATAAATAAAATTTCATATATATATATATATATATATATATATATATATATATATATATATATATATATATATTGTTTCATCGTTAAACCATGACGTCATATTGATTGAACTGAAATTGTTTACAGCAAACGAAAGAACGGCGGGAGTAATCAATAAGGTGGGGTTGTACAAACATTAAAATCATCGGGTAAGAACCATTAATTGATACAGTCAATATTGGAACTTTCTGTTTATTAAAATTTTTTCTAGTATATCAGTAAAAACTGGACAATATCCTCGTCGATAAATAGATTTTTGTTAATAGATATCTGTTACTACAAAACGGTTCTGAGAAAATAATGGATGGAATATACGTTCACCGCGAATGTTTACTAGAATATTGCGGGTAATGAGGAACGAGAACCTTGGGGAATTTTAACACTCAAACGCCATATTGAATGCAATATGAACAGAGGTAAAAAAATCGAGTAGCCTAACTTATTCATTTCTTAAAATAGATAACCGTTCAAGGATACGGAAACATAGTAACCGTTGCTTAGTGTCAAGAATGGGCAGAGCTATGATCATTCACTTTAATTCATTTCGTTTGACTTAACTTTTGGCAAATTCATTTGCGCTCCAATTAACTTAACTCTTGTAAGGTAATCGGTTGTAAGTATCGACCATGAAAATTAACAAAAAATTCAGTCATGGATATGATGATAAACTACATCTGGCAGCAAGATCACTGACCGGGAGATTAGAAGTTTCTAGGAGCCCGGAAACTCCTCTAAACCCCTGAATCGGGGTGGTAACATTTGTTAGGGTCCCAGCTATAGTCAAATAGAGAAACCCCAAAGAAAACAATATAAAAGAATAAAAAATACATTTTATAGTAAAAATTACAATTTATTTCTTTTAATTACATTTTATAGTACGAATCACCAACAATACACATTTTTTTTAGAATAAACATACATTTATAGTAAAATTATCAACACTGCATTTTATCTGTCCGTGAAGTCATGGAATTGCGTTCAAAATATTTAGATTTCGGCATCAAATAATCCATAGATGTTGATATACTTTTAAACAAAATCAACGTGCTAATTATTCACAAACCATATGACGGTACTGCTTTGCTATGTAGTTATAAAATCAGCTGGACTAAATAATCCTGCGAAAAAAAAATGTGTTTCTTATCATGACTGGTTTACATGATTAATTCAATATCGCTATCAACCTTACCTGGACTACCTCACCATGGACCATTTTTCTTTGAGAAATATATTTGACGATTTCAATCAGTCAGAGTACCTGTCTCTGAATTTCAAAAATCATTTATTTTTGCCTGTGACTTGCTTTATTTCAGACGCAAAAATAAATAGGATACGCGGGTGATCTAATGAATAATAGCTCGGAAATATTAATAGGCGATCCATGTTCCAAATCTAGTTGTGTTCGGTATATTTTTTCTTACGCGCAAATATCCATGAAAAGGTATCAATCCACCTCTTCTGTCCTTAGGTATGGGTTAATTAGTAAGAGTTTTTTTTATCTCTACAACCATTATTATTTTTTTTTATAAATCGTACAAAATATATAGATTTCGGCATTAAAAACCCATAAAAATTTGGCGACACAACAAACATAGCGAAGAACGTCGTCTAGTTCGATGAACCGAAAAATTGAACTTTGCGTTCTTAATGCAAAAAGCTGTGCGCCAGAATGCTAACAATGCACATCATCCTGATTCATGCTAATATTACAGCTGACAAAAGAAACTAATTTTGGACGTAATAAGAACTAATATTTTCGTGTGTCATTTGACAACATACACAGGATGAATGTTTGGAGATTAAAAGAAAATCGGTTGTCTAAAGATTTAGAAAATAATTGCAAATGAACACCGTACTAATAGCTGAAATAAAAGAAACGGAGACAAATCGTATGTTTCGTAAAAGTCACAGATATTTCATACTTTTTTCTCATAGATTTTCTATAGAACTTCAGAAAAGGGATCAGCGTAGAGCAATGAATGTTTACGTTCCTACATGATATTAGGAAACGATTAAAGTAAAAATGGTTTGCAGTTAAAGACATACGTGTCAATAATATGAAATATTCTAAGATTAATTGTCATAAGAATCTAAAAACAATGATATTAGAATTCCTCATAATAACATATACGCTTGAAGATGAAATATTTATATGTCATGTGTACAGAATTATAATTATTAAACGACAAACTTTCCTAATAGAGCACAGAAACTTTTTAGCGTGAGGATCACACACATACGTGTGACCAGTGTCCAAAATGTGTCCATTTTCCTTCACAGAAATTATATTTAAAAGAACGCCCACTCACCTAAAATAAGACACAATACTTACAACTAAGTAGAAGACACATCCACACCTGGAATCAGATTTCTAAAGTATACTAATGCTTTGTTAAATGTAAATAATAATAATTAATCTAATTATGGAAATCTTATAGTCGAATGTCACCTGATGGAATATATACGAGTGTTTATATACATTGAATGGATAAACATTCAAACGAACGCTCAGTGACAACATCGTAAGATTAGGAACAAAAACAGAAGTCGTATTATGGAGAAATAACACAATGTTATTTCATTTTTCAACCATCGTCTAATAGTTCTGGATCTATAATTACGTTCCAGACAGTATCGATTTGATACCTTCATGTTGAGATGCTCATCTTATACATTAAAAGATAGTCTAGATTATAATCAAGCTAAATGATCCATGAGAAATTTAGGATGAGACAAAGAAAGTAATTTGCCACCAGTTATTTATATAAGTTATAAATTATATCTGAGAAACGAAAAATCAAATTGCCTTTTCTGTATGTCTGTTATACTGTACTTTTCTGCAAGTTTCCTTTTACAATGATCACGAGTTAAAAGGATTTGTCCACGAGTTCTGGGCATCACAATATATGCAAATACAAGCTAACTTGGAACATTTAAGGATGCTCGACTCACCTCTGAATTGGTTTGTTCTAAGTTCTACTCTCACCCGTGGTAGTAGCATCTGTTAAGGTCCCAGCTATGGTCAATCAGTGAACCCCCAAATAAAAAGGTAACACCGTGAAAGTATAAAAATATATTTTATATATTTTACAGTAGAAATACCAGCAATTCATTATCATATATATATATATATATATATATATATATATATATATATATATATATATATATATATGAAAAAGGAAGAGGTTATAGTTCCAACGAGAGAAAACTGTGTATATTAAAGCGAAGAAACAAAGCGCAAACGTTTTTGATTTTAATGTGGATTTTTCAAAATATATTACGCTTTATTTTCCATATTTTGCTACAGATTTTTCCGGTCACGTGAGCGTCATCAGGCAAAGGGTGGAGATTCCCACATATTATTGAAAATAATTAATTTTTCCTCATGTTTGTCGATGTTAAATATTCTAGATATGAGACATTATCTTTTCGGTGTTAGCGACCCAAATGTCTTTCTTGAACTGCCAGTGAAAATTTCTGCGTGAACGGTTATAAAACAATTAACATTGGTTCGAGAAATGGTGGGGGAGTTCTCGGCATTCTTATCTTTTAATGACCCCTGTGTAGTCTTAGATCTATTTAGAGAGAGGGAATATACATATATACACGCATTCTGACAAAGACAAACGAAAAGGAAAGGTCTATGAGTATTAAATGTCAATAAAGGAATTGTATTCCTGATCAATCAAAATTTGTAAATAATTTTATAGGCTACACTACAATATGTTTTACATGCAGACTCACTCTAAACCTTTCTGACAATATCTCAATTAGATCTCATTTAAATATTCATAGTGACCAACCGGGCACTATACGTAACATATTTTTGACAACACTAATATCAATGTATTGGCATCAATGGCTGTTATTTATAATTAATTGAACACAGAATCATTGATAAGTTGTAGGAACGAACTCACTAAACTTTCTAATATACTGCATTGAATTGAACTTTTATAATTTGTGTAGTGTTATCAACTGAAATTCAAAGTGACTTAAATGGTCATTTTATCAATTTTCCAACACAACATGTACACTGCTTTACTGTTGCAAAATACAATTTATTGGGAAATAAACATCAATTCGAACAACTAAATAGACATCTCTTTGATGCAGAAGTATTAAAGCCCAGGCTCAGTCAATAATTTGTAGAACTATATTTTACTTTAATAACACATGTATATATTTTGGAATAGGTCTCTACCAGTTTTTCTCATCTAAAGTTTAAAGATTTGGGCCATTGTATGCAAAAGAGCTCACGCTCAACTGGATTAGAACACCAATACAAGTTGATTTAGATCTGGGTTTTGACTGGGTCATTCCAACACATTAATATTCTTTGATTTAAACCATTCCGTTGTAGCTCTATATGTTTCGGTTCGCTGTCGTACGCGAGTATCTATTCTTTGGCAAACATTATTATTTTTTCCTCGAAGATTACCTTGTATTTGAATTCATTCATCTTCCTATCAACTCTAACCTCCCTGAGCCTATGAAGAAAATCATCGCAATAGCATGTTGTTGGCACCACCCTGTTTTATGCTGCAGATGGTGTGCTCAGGATGATGTGCATTGTTAGCATACTGGCGCACAGCTTTTTGAATTAAGGACGCAAAGTTCAATTTTTCGGTTCATCGAACTAGACGACATTCTTCCCTATGTTTGTTGTGTTGCCAAAATGGCGAAAATTGCAAATAGGATTTCTCATGGCTTCTATTCAAAAAATGGATTTCTTCTTGCTAACCTTGTCTAAAGGACAGACATGTGAAATGCACAGCTATTAATTGCCTTTTGCTAGGAGTGTATATTTTATTGAATTCTTTTAAGACAGCCTCGTGGAATTAGGCTTGATTTTTCCATTAACACATCAAACGCAAAAATATAATATATCACGTTAACACACATAATTTTGCTTGTTGTTATTTTCGCTTAACTGATCTTATATGCAGAGGCACGGTGAAGTAATTGATAGCGGTGTCGAGTTCGAATTCCAGTCGAATCTATTATATTCACTTACCTGCTAATACCTTTGAATCTGCATCTTCTCCCCTAAAAATTAGGAGGACAGTTCTATAGCCTTGGATAGCAACTGGTCTACCGCAGAAAGAGATGGCAACCTACTGCGGGGAAAAATCTGCCTCGTCAGACACGTATCGAAAGATACATGATCGCCTAAGAGTGTATCACGCAGGGAATATACCATGACTGATAATATAATTGTTGTATTTATTATTTAAAATGCTTCAGTATTCTTCACAAATGAGAGATTACACCGCCAGTAATTTAGATTGTACTGCGAACGAGAATTAAAATAAACCTATGCGACACGTTTCTTAACGAGAAGAAACATTTCCATGATAATAATTGTTTTATTGACGAAATTACTCTAAAATAAGAAGAAGGAAGATGGGAGGAAAAATACCAGAAACATTGTTTACAATTTACATTGCCAGACATTAATGATACAGAGACGATTACCTTCAAAGTTTACATTTTGACACTCGGTGTATGCCGTTGATTAACATTGTCACTATCATTCAAACTTATTATCTTATTATTCTCAATTAATTCATATTGTTTTGGGACAAGTTCTGTGAGGAAAAGCATATACGTTATATGGTGCGGGCCGTAAATAGTTTGGAGAGGATTCATTAGGTAATGCACTTTCAATATATCTCACCATAATAAATTAATTTCTATTTTAATCAGAACTACCGTCAAATTTATTTTCATAACTATTCCAATATACGAATGTGTTAGCTACAACACTGAATGCATTTTTCTGCAAAATAGCACTATTATGTTCATGTAATATTTTAATCAAATTTGTAGATATTTCACACACACACACACACACACAAACATACACAGGCCTGAGGATTGCGTCTAGCATGAAACAGCCTGTCGCATTTTTAGTGTTGACTTCAATGTTCACTTTATATTTATATTTACATATGCTCTATCTCTGATATTGAGCAATTTATCCCATAATATAGCACACCTTAAAACTATATATATATATATATATATATATATATATATATATATATATATATATATATATATATATATATATGTGTGTGTGTGTGTGTGTGTGTGTGTGTCTGTGTGTGTGTGTGTGTAGTTGTCAGTTTAAATTTCTAGGTAACATAATAAAGAAAGAGATCTTAGAAAGTTTGAAACCCACAAGAGATAAGGAAGGTAAGAAAGACAGTAGAAATCACCGCATATCCTACATAACAACTGGGATAGATAAAGCTACAACGCACAAAAGGAGGTTTAGCCCCAATGGGAAACGGCAGGAAGATATATATATATATATATATATATATATATATATATATATATATATATATATATATATATATATGTATATATGTGTGTGTGTGTGTATCTGTATGTGTGTGTGTGCGTATATATATATATACATATATATATATATATATATACGCACACATATATATGTATATATATGTGTGTGTGCGTATATATATATATATATATATATATATATATATACACGCACACACACATATATATATACATATACATATATATATATATATATATATATATATATATATACACGCACACATAAATATACATATTTATACATATATATATATATATATACACACACAATATAGATATATATAAAGATATATAAATATATATATATATATATATATATATATATATATATATATATATATATATATATAAGTTCATATATATGTGTGTGTATGTTTTTAGACATGTGCGTTTGTATGTGAATCAAGCTAACTCCTTATTTACATTAATTTTATTATTCGGACTTTTGTACTCACCTTCCTTGCAATATTCACGAGGTTTCGGCCGTTGTACACCTTGAACCTTCTTCAGGTGACTGAATTTTCGAACTGAACCCTTTATTTTATCCACTTGAGGAAATTGTTCTACTTCCATATGTCCTGCATCTTTTGGATGTCTCAGTTACCGCCCTTTAACTCAGTTGTCCAAGTTTTTTCAATACTACCGTTCCCAGATAATGAAATCGCAAATGTTTTGGTCTAGTCAGCGGATCTAACCAACGCCTATAGACAATGGGTTGAAATGTCGTGAATATGGCAATGAAGATGAGGTCTACATTCCGAATAATGTAAATATCACAATAACTCATCTCTGTGATATAGACCGATAATGAAAACTTCCTGTTATTAAAAATATATGATATACGGATTAATTCCATATTAATATAATTTTTAAATTAAATTTTAAAAAATTCAACATTATTCACTCACTTTCGTTTATTAGATATGAAATTTCGTCACCACAATTCAATTACACTTTTCACTGGGGCTGATGAATTTTTATGAGCGTTTTTTTAATTTAAAATTTTGCAAATTTTACTTTTATTTATAATTCTTTTAATTACGTTTGCCTAGTTAGTTTTCATCAGCGGATGTAACAAGTTGACTAGGATAAGTTTTCCTTTTGCCTTTATTCATGTTGATATTTTACATATATATATATATATAATTCAGTTATATCTTATATTTTACACACAGACACAGACACACACACACACACACACACACACACACACACACACACACACACACACATATATATATATATATTTTTTTTTTTCTATTGTATATTTTTGTTGTTTATATTTTAATCATTTTTGGGAGTATTTTCATAATAATCGATTGTCGTTCTTCATACATATATATATATATATATATATATATATATATATATATATATATATATATATATATATATATATATATATATATATATATATATACACACACACACACACAAATGTTGTATCTGTTACGGTCTTCCCGGCGATTATCCAGTACTGTACAGGGACTCGTTTCTTAAGGGTCGAAACAGTTTGGCAAAAGCCATAAAACTATCTACTATCTTAGATTTGAATAAGATATTAAAATTATCACCTTCTTGGGCAAAAGCGTTACTGAATATCTAGAGAGATAGTGAATGCCTTTTTACCAGGATATTTTCACGTAATATCTAGTAATGTATTTCCTAAAAATAAATTCCCTTCATGTTTTAGATAAGTTTCTGCACTTCTTTCTGAAAATCCTTTTTTGTATACTGCTCTGGAAATAAGTAAGTAAGAAAAATGTGCAAGCAATGCTGTTTTTTAAGATTCTCAAATGCCATAAAGAAAAGTCGCAAATGGACTCTTGTAGGTCAAATGAACAAATTGATGGGCTTGTTTGTGAATACGACATTCGATCCAAGTGGATTTAACGGCAGGCAAAACATAGCCAAAGTTACGTGAATACATTCATCTGCCTAAATGAGAAAGGGAGATTAGATGAAGAAGTGTAGGAAAATGATACTAACCAATAAAACGTAAATCCGATTTCTTTTCTATCCATCATGTCTATGATTCTAATGAAACTTCATTCGCTCGGCAGATCATGACTAACCATGAAACTGGAATTATTTGCAGACGGGGGTGTTTGTTCACCATCGGAATTCTCTCTCCGATCACTGTAAATTAACAAAACAAAAAATGTGTAAAGATGAAGGCAGGGCTGTGTTGGGGGTATTTTACCGTAAAGTTGTTGTAAAAGATATCTGAGAAGATATCTCCTTCAGCTAACGATTTTATTATATATCTTTTGCGAAACGTTCGGAAAATGTAACATCTTTTATAATATATATGAGTTGCATGTATGCTAGTAAATTACCCGCAATCTTAAAAACGACTATCATAAATTGGTATTTTCAGTTATCTTCACTGGAATGTTTTAAATATATAAGCCCTCATATTTTTCTACAATACTACTTTGCACGTGATTAGCCAAGTTTTTTTTTTTAATTACTAGGTGCACTTTCCAGGCATCGTTTGTATGTTTGTAACAAGCCTCTGTGAAATATTCCAGAACATTTCATGCCACATTCCCTGCAGCAACGCGATCGAATTTTGTCAAATTATACTGTATACCCCAAAATAGTTGCCATTTATTTTTTTAGCGAGGATAATAATAAATCGTGCATAGGTCATATCAATGTAATTCCAATATTATTTAAGAGTTACATCGTATTAAAATATCGTATGAAAATATTTTTAAAAAACCATTAAAAGTGAAATCTTTCTTTTATTTGAACCTAGGCATCATCTTCCTAGAAAATAAACTTTCTCGATTTATATCCCGTCACTTCAGTGCAAGATTCAGTCATCACATTTATCCCTCTTTCGTTCGACAATCTGTGTATTGTTTTGGCTAATTGGGAACTACTAATTGTGTTTCAAAATGTCATTATCTTGTTGATTTGATAAAGAATGAATGTAAGAAGGCTCAGTTTTGAGTTAATTCTTACAGTTAATCATGGAATGATAAAGTTTTTGCTTGCCACTTTAGTTTGGGAGTTACCAATTTTCTCATGTTGATTACAGGAGATACGTCCTCCTTCGCATCTCCATTTTGGCTGTCCTCTACATAAGCAGTGTAATTTAACAAATACTTCTCAGTAGCAGTAGCAGAATGTTCGTCCTCCTCATCGAATATGTCAGAGCATTCTTCCATTTGCTGATTCTCCTCTCCAATTATTCTTATCATTGAGACAGCTTTTTGCTAAAGGTCACGTCCTCATCTGCACACAGACCAAGAAGAATTTGACCTGTGTGGGCGAATTATGCATTTCATTGGGAAGCCTTCTTCTCTATCGTCTTCCCCTTACTATTTAGGTTTTTCATATATAGCAGAGATCGGAATATGTTCCTTTTGCAGTGTGTTACGTAAGAGTGCATCTTGATGTAGAACCACATTGACGCACCAAACTTTATAGTTGTAATGACGATTCTTCTCAGCTTGTGGCTGGGTCTTGATGTTGCTACGTACATCCTGGGGATTCGACTCGATAAAGTAATCCAGCTTGACACGCAAAGAGGACATAACTCAATAGTAGCCAATTCATCATCAACGACACCTGTAATAACTCCATTACAAATCCTCTACAGTTATTTCTGATCCTATAACAGATCTTTCTACACTTCTTCATTCAGACCAGTGAAATCAGTGAAATAGACTGGCTGCAAGGCAACAACTGTCATCTCAGACAAATTCTCCTTGATCTGCTTTCCCATGGGAGCACGCCGACGCTCAGGACTACTTGGCATACCATCATATTTATAGAAAACAGCGTGTGAACCGGATAAATTCCGTAAATCTGACAGATGAAATCGTGGAGCGCGAGACCAAGTAACATTTCAAGATGCTGAATGGCATCATTAACTGATCCTACATTTATATCTGTTCCGTCACTACTAACCCTTACAATGGCCTGCAGGGTCAAATGTTTCCTCACCAGAACCTCGTGAATAGTTTTGGGCAATCTGCTTTGCGTGTCCAGTCTGCGAAGCCACATTCGTGAAATATGCACATCCAATCTCAACAATGATGATATAATGGTCTTGCACAATTATCTTCCAAATCTATTTATTGGTCTTCTAATTCTTTATCATCACGCGAGTGGCGATCTTCTTGCCTTCAAAATACAGTGACGTCATGTATTCAGAACTACGCATCTGAATATCTTGCCTTTACAATTGGTATTTTTGTATCGCATCTCGTAACTTATGTGGTTCAATAACATGAGTATTGTCATCCTTTGTAATACATCCATAGTGAGTTAAGGCAATAGTAGCAAAGAAAACTCCAACATAATCCCTAATCAAGTAATGGTCACAAGCCGCAGCCTGTGTAGGGAGTCTTGTCCTAATTGGTGAACTGCTGTCTGTCAGATCTTTTGGATCGGGGAGAAAATCAGCATAAATATTGAAAGAAGGGATATCTCTTGAATAACCCAAATTATTCTCAATATAAGGAATATATTTATTTGCCAGATATCTACTCCTTTTACCAAGCTGGCTGTTGGCCCTGTCCTCATCATGTTTCTCATTTAGCATCACTCTGTTCCACATCATTATCCCTTTCATGTCAAATCACTGCAATGTTCATCTTCCTATCATCTCGCGGGTCAAGGTGGAACTGCACGTCATGTTTGCAAACATTTATATCACAATTACAGACTTGCTAATATCCTTCAGTCGTTGCACTTTACATCGAGACAGTAACAGCTACAGATATACAACCCCTTCATTTAATCCTGAAGTGCAGCCGTTTGCCCACATTCTTGATCATAATAACATTTGAATTCCTCTACTTTACAATTTTCTCAAACTTTCAATAGTTTTCTGGAAGAGGAAATAGTCTATCTCAAATTGCTTTTCCTTTCAATATTTCCAAGCAGTCCTAGGCGACCGTCTTGAAAATCATTGAGACATCTGCAAACATTCCTTCGTCACATTTATAAAATCAGAATTTCTTTAGCAACTCAACTTTCGAGTGAACTGGAAGAAAACTTGCAGAGCCAAACAATATATGATCATTGGCTGGCATCGTTAATAGAGTAGTCATCTCAAGGGTAAATTGATCAGGTAATCTGATGAGAAATAAAGAATAAGTAAATGAACAAAATGGAATGTAGACATTGTACATTTGTACAATGTACATTACACTACACCAGCAAAAATTATTTTTTTTAAATTTCAGTCAAGTGCAGCAGACGAAAACGGTCAGCTTCAAATTTATCATGGAGTCTTGATATGTATAAGAAACACTCCATGAAGAGTGAAGATTTGATGAAAAGTTCACTGCTCCTTATAGTTATTATTGCCATCCTCTATCTTCCTGAAAACTGTTCTTTTATTGTCCTTTCTTCCTTTATATAGTCCTTTCTTCCTTTATATAGTCCTTTCTTACTTTATATAGTCCTTTCTTACTTTATATAGTCCTTTCTTCCAACTAAAATCTTCACATTCTCTTTCACAGCCACAAACCCTTTACATTGTTGTGGCATTATCAATTTGCTTGCGTGGAAACGATTAAAAAAAATGGGGAAAACAAGAAAATGTACTTTTTAGGTTTTATGAGTTGGCAACCCTAGACATGGCACATAAAGAAACATTTTATACTGAAACATGTAAAAAATGTTACAGATAACATTGTAAGTTATAGTTATTAATTATTCATAAGTCAAATAAAGGTAACATAAACATTTTTCGCAAATGAAATTAAGGTAGTATGATGTTAAGTTTAATATGCCAAGATGATGAGTTTCCTGTTTTCAAATATTTTATAAAGCTTAAGTAAATATATTAATTAAAAATAAAAATATGAAAAAGTAAGTGAACATTTACATTTCATATTTGGTAACTCCTCTTTTTGAGCTTACGACGTCGAATTTTTAAAAATCTTTTTGGCAAAACAACAACTGCTCGATATTTTCTAGGCTTTCTGCATTTACTGCCATCTTTAACTTGAAGCACAGATTTTAAGTTAGGTTTATGTCAGTACATAGACCATTCTCGAACGTGAAATTGCTTTTTTTAACCCATTTTTTAACCATTTTTGTGGATTTAATTTAATTGGCGGAAAATCGAGCCCCCAGGGTAAGACACTTCCGTTTAAAATTGCTTGATATCTTGAAGAGTAATTTGTGTTGGAAATGCCTAATATTTTCCTGTTAAAGCTGCCACAAAGCACCCACAAATCATAATGCTGTCGTCACCAACATTAACTGTTGGCTCAAAATTCTTCTCTGCAAAAGGCGTATTTGTAGCTCCTACAGAAGGTAATGACGGAAGGAAAGAATAAAGGAGTAATCATCAAATGGTAGAAGACAGAATTCATGGATATTAGGAAAAGAACAGCGCAACATGCAAAGTACGTATTGGAGATAAACAAAATCAGACAAGTACGACAATTTAAATATCTGAGAAGTGTTATAACAGAGGAGGAAAGATTGACACTGAAAGCCGAAGGCGCATTGTGATAAGTAAATATAATTCCCAAAAGTTAAGCAAAGTATCAAGGAAAGTTTCGTTAGAAGCATAGAAAATACTACTAAACGGTTAAGTAATATCAGTACTCCTATATGGAATTTTGGGAGATCCCCTCAAGGATGAATTATGAAGAGACTTGAAGTTGCTTAAATGTAGATCTACTGAAGGATGCTGGAAATAGCATGGACATAACATGTGAACAAATATGAAATTTTAGAGAAAATTGTACTCATAATTAATAGATGTTAATTATAAGTGGCATATTTTTTTAATATTGAATATTGATAATCCGAATATACAATTGTATATGTAAGTGTTGAGTTACTTTTGCGTATCTTAATTTTTAATAAATTAATAATTTTTTAATTAATAATTTTAATTCCACTTTGATAAAAAAAAATGAAGGTGACATTAATTCTTTTAAGTAAGGTTTTTATTAATGAATATATAGCTTAAATAAGATGTGCTGATTACCATAAAAAATGAATATGCATATATATATATATATATATATATATATATATATATATATATATATATATATATATATATATATATATATATATATATATAAGGAAGAGGTTATAGTAGTTCCAACGAGAGAAAAGTGTGTATATTAAAAGAAGAGAGAATATAAATGGAAAATAAAGCATAATATTTTTTTTAAATCCACACCACAACCAAAAACGTTTTTTGTGTCTCTCTGTTACTAAAGATATATATATATATATATATACATATATATATATATATATATATATATATATATATATATATATATATATATATATATATATATATGTATGTATATATATATATGTATATATATATATATATATATCCCATAGGGAACATATTCGTACACATATACATATTAATTTATTGTTTTTCCAAATAGTTTTCATATAATCAACTGTAGTAGAGCGATGCATAATAACTAAATATGCATAGTAAATAGGAATAGAGGTGGCTAGTTGGTAGCCGTATATGCTATGTTCGCCGTTCATTTTCTCGCACTTCTCGAACGTGGACACAATTCTAGCTCCATGCTGTCCAACCAACGCTAACCTGCAAAATTTGTAATGTAATGGCAATCGCTATCTACTGTACTCCTGATTTCTCTATCCTCTTCCCTCTCAATATTTTGTCTGTCCCTAATTTTTCGACAACCTGTAACCCCTTATGTTTTAGTGGCCTTACTGTCTTACATGGGGTAATACCTATTTATAAAATTCAATTCGTGCAGGCGTAATAATTGATTAGTGCATAAAACATTCTATAGTCTATCCATCGTGATTAAAAACAATTTCTGGTTAAGTAAAACTTTTATAAAATAGTTAAGTATTTTCCTTGTCAAGTATTACGTTATCTTATTAATGACAGTAGCGTTAACAATACATATTTGAATATTGGTCGGTAGTAAAATTTGTTAGATATTTTGATTTTTTTCATGCTTATTTTTGAAGGACTTAAAAGAAATTGCTGATTTTTTAAAAAAAATAATGGCCGATTTAAATACATACGGAAATGTACATTTATTAAAAATATCAAATATCAATGATTTATGCATTTGCTATGGAAATTGCATGAATAAAATTTTCAGGTAAAATATTAATGATTATATATAATTGGAAAATTTCCATAAATAGAAAATATACATAAGTTTCTTTTTTTAAAAAAGTTAAATTGTTTTTTGTTCTTTCTTTTTTTTTGTGGTTTATTTTGCAGCTTTTTAGTATACAGCTACCCGCCAACATAAGATGACAAAGAAGGAACTAAATGAATTCTTTTCAGGGTCATTGAAACATGTAAAGAAAAATGTTTAGAAACAGACTCTGGTGAAATATGACGACAGTTTTGCAGAAAAACTGAAGGGTTAATTTCGCAGTACTGGCATGTACATCAGGAAAAGGAGAATACCTTGTAGCAAACAGCTGTAAGTTCTTCATAAAAGATCAGATTAATAAACAGCAATTCATCTGATATTTTATGATATCTTCTCATATGTAACTATATTTTAATTAAAAAAACTACTGAAATTAGAAATTAATTGGGAATGAGCCTAAAGTTTAAGGTACATATTACTTCATTTCCTATAAGTTAGTACATTCGACATTAACACACACACACACACACACACACACACACACACATATATATATATGTACATACATACGTAAACACAGATGTGCATTTCACATTTCCTGTTCTACAAATTGTCTGCGATTAATGGGTTATCACATTTTATGGACCAATCTAGGAAAATTGGTACTAAAACAAATTGAATAAGAATAAATATATAATCTGGGATGACATCAGTTATAATCTAATTTCTATAACAATATAGTTAAAGAAATCTGAACTAAGATAATCAATGTTTAGTCATCATGTTAATCACGTTTTGTCTCGTTGATATATATCTGTATATATATATATATATATATATATATATATATATATATATATATATATATATATATATTATGTGTGTGTGAGTTTTCGACACTCAGATATTTTCTGATTTTTTACTTACATTTCTCTTTATTTCATAAACCGGGGTAAGTTACATCAGATCAGAGAAGCTACAATAAGAAGAGGGGAGATAAACTAGTTATAGCTGAGAAATATTTTCGTATCGTCAATTGATATTTTCAGAAAGATATCATGCTTTCCAATCTAAGTATATTTCTCAGACGTCTGCTGAAACAAAGATTAAGCAAGATTAACTTTGAACATGTTTGCATTTATTCATTAAAAAAGTATTTCGATGCGTTAGTCGCTTCAACTCTTGTTTTGTTATTCGGAATTACCTTCCATCACGAATATCAATTCCATTACTTAAAGGGAAAAATTAGATGGTATGCATTTCAAATGTCTCATATATTTTCCGTTGTGAAGTTAGAAAAAGGATAATCCATTTTAACGATAATTTTAATCCTTCAGCTTTGGTCTCATTTCTGTGTTTGCTATTAACACTGTGTCATCTACAGAGCTTATATTTTTAAGATTGTAGCCGCCAATAATGAATTCTTAGAATCGCCATACTGTTTAGGTTGAATAAGTCCACTGAGAAGACATACACTTGCCCTTCCACCCATTTCTATTTTTGTATATTTACTGAATTTATGTTTTATGGTTATCAGGCTCCTGGCATACGTTCTGAATAATTCTAAAGGCCTTCGCAATTATGCCAAGTCTACCTAGCATTTTCAATATTCCTTTGAGACCGCATTAGATACTTCTAAATGTGATATTTCAAAAAGTAATGATAGAAATATTAAAAAAGAAAACATGGATTAGAATATAAAATAAAACGTATAAGCTTAATCAGTCTTTTCCTTCTGCAATCTGGCACCGATAGCAGTAGAATGAGTTCATCCAGAACTCCAACTTTTAAAACACTATTGTACTTTCAAAGAAATAATATACACATATACATATATATACACACACACACACACACACACACACACACACACACACACACACACACATATATATATATATATATATATATATATATATATATATATATATATATATATATATATATGTATCCCGGTAATATTATAAAAGTTAAAATATGGGCAATGTCTGCTAGACTAAAACCTATGTAAAAATTGTTTTCAAAGAGCTTTGGAACTCTCTAATATAAGAGAGTAAGATTTGTGTTGGTTCTGCAAAATAACATTAATCGATATATATATATGATTGAAAATATTGACAAGTCCAGAAAGCACGTTCATCTTCCTTTTCAATTGGTAATCTATCGATTATTTCTCCGGTCAGAGTTCATTGTCTGCAATCTGTGATAGACTGATATAACCTGATGAAAATAAATCTTCGTAGCTAAATCCAAATTGATTCTTCTGACCGAAAATGTAGCACATACCCAATCAAACGATTATTCTTTAATTCTATACTTGAATAACGAACTAACACACTATTGCTTATATAAATGAAGGTTTACTTGTAGCAACTAAGAGATTCTGGCTTTCTACAAACTTTCATTTATTTTTCCCATTCTCAATACTTCTCTCTGAAACGCGTAATTTTCATTCAAGATGTAGGTGACCATGCTCTCCACAGATTCCTATATATAAACAAATGTTTGGAATTCTGGTGAATTAGATTTTCTATAAACTTCCTTTGAGTTATGATTATTTCTCATCTATCAAGGTGGTTCGCAAACTTCTTTTAGCCATGCCTCAACTAAGATCTCAAAAATTCTGATAACCCCGTTTCATAGATCTAATTATTCAAAAAGTAAATTCCTATTCATATGGACAAAATCTAAATGCTATTAACATAACTTTCCTTAAGAGCTTATATGCAGTAGTATTATCATTTAATTTTACAATTTTACAATATTTATAAACAAATATTGTGTTACTATATATCTATCTATCTATCTCTCTCTCTCTCTCTCTCTCTCTCTATATATATATATATATATATATATATATATATATATATATATATATATATATATATGTATTGTAACAATATATCTATATATCTATGTATATTTGTATTAGTGGAACAATCTGGCAAACCCCAGCATGGATTGGTCAGTCTATAAAAGACTGACGAGCTATTGAAGAAGGATGGAAAGTGAGACAGACAGAAGAAATCCCGAGAGACTTAGCATTTTTGGTGTTTTCTTAAGTATTGAGGTCCAGTACTGACTGCGAACGGAAAAAGCTAAGTGACTTGAAAGTTTGAGTGATTTTGAAACACTTATTTTGATCTCTTTATTTCTTTTCAGTTTGACATTTTTCAGTTTTTCCTGTTTTGTGTTGATACCCTCCCCTTCTGTTACTTTATTTATTAATTTCGTTTTGGTTTTGTGTGTTTATTTTGTTTATTTGCTCCCGAATTCCGCCTAGCCTTTTTGTTCTGTTTTTATTTTATTTTACGTTTTGAAGTTTGGTTTTAAAAAATTACTTCCAAAAGGAAATATCTAAAAAAGAAACTGTTTCGCCGTCATAATAGTGCTTGGCGCTATTATGGCGGACTCCAAAATAATGGATTCGCAACCAGTGGAAACACCGGCGGTGATTGAGCAAAATGCTCCACCCCAAAAATCGGCCTGGTCAGAAACAAGGCCCATAAAAGACCAGGAATACTATGTAAAACTTCAGGAAAAATATAAGAAGTTTACAAAGGGAAATGAGCTTCTGACAATTGAGGAAACTTTCAAAGAAGTCAATACTAGAACCATCTCCCTACTGACGTTTGACATTAAAAGTCATAGTTTAATTGGTGTTAGTAGGGAAACGATGATGGAAAGTCTGAAAGCTCTAAAAATCACCCCATGTATTCTGGCAAGGCGCTCAAGGGCAATGTGGGATTTGCTTATGAGATCTGAGCAGGAAGCAAAAAACTTGTCAGGAAGTGTCTTAACTTCCAAGTCACTGAGACTCCAGACGGAGTATATGGGAACGCGGCGGACAAAGATTACCGTACACGGAGTGCCTATTGATATAATGGAAGATAGGCTAGGGGCCTTTTTTGCCCAATATGGCCGTATAGAAAAAGTAATGGCGGTGATTGGAAAAGAGGGGATCGCCACCGGAGACGTAATCATTGAAATTACGCTGACACAACAAGACTTTAAAGCCGTCCCGAACACACTAACGTGTAGAATGAGGAAAATGTTGGTGGTCGTCGAAGGGCGGAAGCCGTTCTGTTGGTCGTGTGGGATCATGGGCCACATGGCCAAGGTGTGTCCCGGAAAGAAAAACGCACCTCAACCAGCAGCAACAGCAACAACAGCAAAAGTGGTAACACCAGCAGCTCCTGCAGCATCAACAACAACCACTGGGACAGAACCAGACAAGGGTCCTGATGATGGTTGGAAGGAGGTGGTAGCGAAAGGACGGAAAAAGAAAGTGGACAACCCATCTCCTCAAAAGGAAGTCCTACCCAAGCAGCAGCAGCGGCAACTCCCAAAGGAGCAGCAGCCGACAAAGGAACAGCTGCTACCAAAACAGCAACGGCCGCCAAAGAAGCAGCATTCAATCAAGGAACAGCCAAAAGAACAACCCAAAAAGCAGAAAAAACAGCAGCAGCAACAACAATTAGCAGACAACAAGATGGAGGTGGAAGAAGTATCTCCAACACGGTCCTCTTCATTGAAAAGGACCCGGGAAGAAGAAGGAGAAGAGGAAGAGATACAAAGCAAAAAACACACAGGACAAAGTAGGGAAGGGAGAAGCAGAGAAATTACCAGACGAAGGTCCTTCCCTAATTCGCCAGTAAGAGAAAAAGAGGATACGGATTACAGCAGCCTCCTCCCGTCCCTTTCTCGCTTGCCACTCCTCCCACTCCCACACCTCCACTCGTACCAACCCCCACAGCTTCAGAATAATCTCCCCCCCAACCATCCATCTCGTCTCCTTCCCCTTTGTCGACATCCACCCCGCCACACCCAGCCAGGGAGAAAAAGAAAAAGCCAAGGCTTTTTCGTAATAAAGAAGACATTTGTAGGGTGAATGGAGGAGAGATTGACAAGAACCTCTCCGCCCGCAAAAGAGTCCTACTAGGACCCTTACTCAAGATGTCCACTGTGGACAACAAATTGGTGGAGGACCCACAGAATTTCCCCAGAGCCCCAGGGGTTATTTCCCTAATTAGAGACACGGGGAATTACCTAAAGGTTTGGACCCACATGTTCGAGGCGAGGGAGGACTTTACGGGAATTAGGATGGTCGAGTTGGGGTCATCCGACCTGAAGAAAATGCACACGTTCTGTGCAGGGAGGGTCCCGGTACGTCTCCACCCCTCGTTATATAGGGTGTTAAAATTAACATACCCAATGGATGTCGGCGGGATTGTCCGGAGTAGTCGCATGTCGACAGAATTAGGAACAGGGAGCCTCGGACAAACCGTCGGGGTCCTATCACCCACAGATTTCCGCCCCGTATGTGAATAAGGTTTTTGCACTAATTTCCTTTTATATTTGCAGGCTTAAAAATGGAAATGAAGATAGCCAGTCTGAATGTGAATGGCTTGAGAGATCGGGGTAAGGCTGCCCGCCTGCTTCGGGATCTCCTGTCATTCAGCGTGGATGTTGCCGCGATTGAAGAGACCCACTTTGTTTGCTCGTCCGATGCCTGTGTGCTGGAGAATGACTTTGTCATTTATTCAGCATATGGGAACCGGTATGCCAGAGGAGTTTCTTTGCTAGTCAGACGGACTCTTGATGCGAAGGTGGACCTTGTGCATACCGATGCCGGGGGCAGGTTAATCGTGGCCGATATTGCCGTGAAAAGTGGTTCGTTTCGGGTCGTTGCGGTTTATGCGCCCAACGACCAGGGGGAGCGGTGTGACTTTTTTCGGCAGTTAGGGCCGTTCCTAGTCGATTCTTCGCGCCTAGTTCTAATGGGGGACTGGAGCCATCCTGGACCCCAAGTTAGACAGGGGGCGGGGCGCTAGCGGGAGAAGGGGCGATCGTAGCCTGGTCGATCTGATCGGCGATTATGGTCTCGTCGATAGATACCGGGTCGATCATCCCAGTGGGAAAATGTGGACGTGGGCGCTTAATTGGCCGTCTGACAATGTAGTTAGCTACCTTGAGAGAATGTTAGTTCGTAGAGCCGACATAGACTTGTTAGATTGTCCCACGTTCCACTGGGTAGGCTACACGGACCACAAACTTGTTTGTGCCCGTGTGGCGTTAGAACATAGGCCTAGAATGGCTGGTTACTGGAAGTTCAATCTGTCTATACTGGACAGGCGGGACTTCCAGGAGCAGCTAATTAGATTAGTGCAGCGGGAGCTAGTGGGGGCGGTTATCGGGAATAAGTGGTGGGAGAAACTTAAGGATAGAATTAGGTCTTTCACCACTGATTTCAGCAAGCGGCTCGCTCTAGATAAAGCTGATAAGGTAAAGACACTTAAAGCTAATTTTTCCCGGGCGGAGGCTGGGGGGATCCCCTAGAGATAGCCCTAGCTAGGGAGGACCTGCAGCGTTCGAATAGCGATCGCTACATGGGTCAGGTAATTAGGCATAGGTTAAGTAAGATGTCTAACGAAGCTGTGAGCCTGGGCGCAGATCTGCGTCGGGAAGAAGTCCGTCGAGCTGGTGATCGACACATTCGTCAAGTCAAAACCCCGGAGGGGCGTACTCTGCGGTCGACTGACGATATGTGCGAGGCGTTTCGGCGGCATTTCGAGAGCCGCTTTACAAAGGAGCCTGGTCTCTGTGAGGAGGAGTTTCGCAGCTATTTGGCTGACTTTCCTCGGCTTGAGCCGACTGAAGCAGCTAGCTGCGAGGGAGAGATCACGGAGGGCGAAGTCTACGTGGCACTGAAGAAGGTCGGCAGAGTCAAGTCGCCCGGTCTGGATGGTTTGCCTTATGAATTGTACTTGAGGCTGTCGCACATCTTTGTTCCGATTTTGACAGCAGTGTTCAACAACTGGTTTCGGTCGGGGTCCATCCCCAATCGCATTTCCAGGGGTGTGATCACTCTGTTAAAAAAGGGCAAGGGTGTTGGGGGAAAACTAGATGATTATAGGCCCATAACTCTGCTAAACACAGAGTTAAAGATTATGGCCAAGATCCTGCAGGAGCGTTTGCAGTCAGTTGCCGAGTCTCTGTTGGGACCCGAGCAGACCTGTTCTGTGAGGGGCCGAACAATTCAGAGCAACCTGCATTTGATCCGCACGATCATAGAGGGTGTAAAAGACGACGAAGAAGCCGCGCTGATCAATTTGGATCAGTCCAAGGCATTTGATAAGGTCGACCATCGCTACCTTGCTGCTGTCCTGCAGGCCGCCAGATTCGCACCCGACTTCTGCCGCTGGTTTAGCCTCCTGTATCGCTCCCCCAGTGCTGTGGTACAGGTGAACGGAAAGTTGTCGGGCGCTTTTGTTCTGTCGAGATCGGTCCGTCAGGGTTGTCCGCTGTCGCCTCTCCTTTATGCTTTGGCGTTGGAGCCTCTCCTGCGCCGGCTGAAGGACGAGGCGTGCAGTCCGGCCCTACGCGGGATCGCCGTTCCTGGAGGATCTCAAGCCAGGGTTTCCGCGTACGCCGATGACGTATCCGCTTTCGTGTCGTCCCTGAACGATATTGAGGCGGTACAGAAGGCGCTTGATCGGTACGAGAAGGTGACAGGGGCCAAGATAAACCGCGACAAGTCTTCCGGCTTGCGGTTAGGTGCCTGGAAGGGGCGTGATCTTCCAGGCCGCTTCGGTTGGATGGACGGTCCTGTCCGCATTCTTGGAGTGTGGTTTGGACCCGACCTCCAGCTGAAGAAAAATTGGTCTGAAGTACTAGCAAAGGTCGTTTCTGCCGGTAAGACTTGGAATCGACGGAGGTTGTCCGTAAAGGGCAGGGCGGAGGTGTGTGTTACATACATTTTCCCCCTGATTCTTTATCGCTTGTCAGTACTTCCTCCCTGTAAGGCCCAGAAGAAGGCGCTCGAGCAAGCGCTATCCTCCATTTTATGGAGGGGACGCGCGAACAGGGTCGACAGACGAGTCTGCACTAAACGTCCGTGTCATGGGTGGGCTGGGAATGCCACACTTGAAGAGTCACATCCGTTCCTCTCGGTTGGCTTTCCTACGCCGCGCATTGACTAGAGGAGATCCGATTCTGGAGGGGATTGTTAGGGACGCCTTCCCTAGCTTTACCATCAATCCCCCCATCTCGAAGGCCGAGCGCCATTGTAGTTCTCGAGATGAATCGCTTTTCCTCAGCGAGTGTCAGTCAGCCTTGAGGGCTATTCCGCGGTCCAGTGACCTTTCACGGCCTAGGAAGGTCTTCTATCGGGGATTACTGGAGGATCGCGCGAAGGATTCTCTCCGTGATACGCTCGACTGTTCGGAGGAGGAGTATCGCTCCTACTGGTCTTGGGCGCCAGCGGCGGATTATCTCAGTAAACCTGAGTTTTCGCTTACCTGGCGATTGGCTCGGAATCGGCTGCCTCTCAACGACAAGGCTTTCATATGGGGCTTGGCGGACTTGCCAGACTGTGAACGGTGTGGCCTTGGATTAGAAGAAACGGCTTCGCACGCCTTCTACCATTGCCCCCGGGTCCGCCCCTTATGGGACCATGTCGGCGAGCTGACGGCTCGTCTCGCTCCCGAAGAACTCGTGTCCATTGATCGCGCATACGCGTGTGACAATGTGTCGCCCCCGTATTCCGGGGTGAAACGACTGGTGTTTCTAACGCTGTTAGCCACGGCTCGAATGGTGATATGGACGACGCGGAAGGAGGAAGCCTTGCGAGGCAATAGTCTTTCGCATCAGGATCTAATCCGATTCTTTGAGCATCAGCTCAAGATGAAGATTAGAACTGATAGAAAACGATTGCATTCGACAGTCTTCAGCGAAAGGTGGGTAAAAGAGGCGAGCTTGGTTCGTTTGAACGGTGTTAGCTTTGATTTTCTTTTTTAGGTCAACCAAAGTCACATCGGGGTGGTTTCCTGTGGAACCCTCCCCTCGGTTAGGTTAGACAAGCTTAAGTGTACCTAGTTAATATGAGTAAGTGTTGTTCCCGGCCATCATTTTAGTTATGATCCAAGTCGAGATTCCCAACCTCCCTAGTTTGTTTTGGCCTCCTTTTCAACTGGATCAGCCTTTTACTTCCCCATGTCCAAGTTATTTTATCTCTTTCCCACTCCCTTAGCGAGAGTGCTTCTTGATTTTGTCCTCTGGGCAGAATACAGCGTCCTCTCTATTTTGAGGGTTGGACGGGCCCTACTAACATCAATTATGTTTAGTTTAAAAAATTTGTTGAATTTTTAGTTTGTTATGGGGTTCATCTCCCTCCCCTTTCACCTTTTCATGATTAGATTTTTATGTACCGTAGTATCATCAAATTTTTATGGTATGGGGCGCGTTTTTGTAGGTCCCCCTGGTGAGGATGTGGTATTATGGTGTATGGAGGATTGAATGGTGACGGGCGAATTCTTGTGGTGAATGTGTCAATTGTAATGTATGAATGGGTCGCGAATCTGATTAGCTAGGTATAGGATAGTTAGTTAAGACCACCTCACCCCCCACTTTTCGGCCTTGTGCCACAATTTGTAATTTTACGAATAAATCTTGGAAAGTGAGACAGACAGAGAGAGCGAAGTCGACCCTTACGAACCCCCGTGACTTGTCTCCTGTTTTCCTTAGTATTACGAATTATTGCTCATTTGTACTTTACGTACAATAAACCATTGTTATTTGTTACCTGATTTGTGTTATTGTAATTTTTACACTCGGGATTACTTTGTTATTTATATCGTATACTCCACGATATAACAGTGACGACGAGGATTCGAAAAGAACTCACGACACAACATAACAGTGGACCACGAGGATACGAAAAGAACTCACGACGCAACATAACAGTGATTACGAGGATTCGAAATCAACTCACAAGACGATATAACAGCGGTGAACGTAAATTCAAAATAAACTCACAAGGTAATTTAACAGTATCGAACGAGGAGTGAAAAAAGACACCTCTCCAAAGATAAGTGTCGACCAAATCAAACGTCGAATAATGTTTTTACCAGTCGCTGGACTAGTTTATCGACTAAAGGTACAGTGATTTTAATGTTTTTTGTTGTGCCTTAAAGTAATATGGAAGAGTTCTTGGAATTTTCGAACACCATTTGTTCGACTATGCAGCAGCAACAGACACATTGGGGAGAACAAAATAAATCGATTCAAAAACAAATCAAATTATTGCAAGTACAAAGAAACGATTGAAATATTGTCTAAAATATTTGTTGAACGTGAAAGTTTATTTCTTACACGTTATAAATTTTTAAATATGGTTAAACATGAAGAAGACAAAAAGTGAATTCTCAGTGTGAATTATTCAAGATCAAAGAAATTAAAGAAGACATGTTTAAGTGTTTCATTTTTGCTCAAGGGTTAACTGCAACAAAGGATAAAGAAATTCGTTCAATTATGGAACAAGACACATAAGTAACGTTACAGAAGGTTACGGAGGAATGTCAGAAATTACTCAATATAAAACGGGACAATATAAGTATAGAGGAGAAAAATATTGCCCAAGTAAGAGTTAAACAACGAGTCTACAAGGAAGTAAAATACTGCTGCAAAGCATGTGGTGGAATAAACCATGCTACAGGTGTCATTTTAGAAATAAAATGTTATGAATGCGGTCGAAAAGGTCATCAAGCTACTGGTTGCATTAGGAAAAAAAACTCCTGAAGTCCAAAAGGATAAATACAGTTTTATCTAAAAGAGATAGGAATAACGAAAAAAGAAAGTATGTAGACGTTAACATAAATGGTCGAACTATAAGCTGTGTGCTTGATACCGGAAGTGACATTTCTGTAATCGACGAAGTTACATGGAAGGAACTTGGACAACAAAAAATACAAAACACTGAGAAAAGGACCAGAGGTGTTTCTAGAAGAAAGCTAAAATTCAAAGGAGAATTTTAAGCAAAAGTGTCATTTGACGATAAAACGTACAAGGCAAAATTCTACGTCATATCTGGAAGAAATTCAAATTTACTTGGTATTGACTGGATTGTGTTATTCAATTTATGGGAAAACCAGTTAGCACGTTCTGTAGAAACTTAAATGTGTCGAAAATAGCAAACACAGAAAACTTCGTTGAAGACTTAAAAGATGAATTTAAGGAAGTATTTGCTGATGGACTAGGTTGCTGTACTAAGACTGAAGTAAAGTTAGAGTTAAAGGATAATACAAAACCAGTGTTTAAGCAGAAAAGTAGCATTTCCGTCATTGGAAATGATAGGCAAAGGATTACAAAGACTAGAAGAGATTGGAGTAATTAAAAAAAAAATTATTCTGTGTGGGTGTTACCCACGGTGTACGTAAAAAAATAAAAATAAGATTATGCGCCGATTTTTCAACGGGGTTGAATGAATGTCTAAAGGACCACAGCTATCCTCTTCCTAGATTTTCTCGAGGTTGAATGGAGGAAAAGTTTTCTCGAAAATTGATCTGTCCGAAGCTTATTTACAAGTCAAAATCGAGGAAGAATGTACAAAGTATCTAACTATCAATACACATAGGGCTATACAACTTAAAATGTTTGCCGTTAGGGTTGAAGGTAGCCCCAAGTGTGTTTCAACAAATTATGGATACGATGCTGGCTGGTATTGAATTCGCAATGGCATACTTAGATGACATATTGATAAAGAGTCATAATTTTGGAAGAGTACAAATCATGTTCGAGAAGTATTCAAGAGAATACAGAATTACGGATTTAAAGTGGGCCTTGACAAATGCGATTTCTGCATGAACAAAATTGAATATTTGGCTCAGATAAGTGATCATAAAGGAAGAAAGCCTAACCCAAATAAAACAGAAGCTATTAGAAATATGCCAATACCGGATAATGTAACAAAATTACAATCATTCCTGGGTTTAGCAAATTATTATAGTTTATATATTCCTAAAATGCACGAGTTGAGAGCTCCGTTAAACGAGTTATTAAGGAAAGGTAAGAAATGGTGCTGGACAAAAGAATGCGAAGAAGCATTTCAAAAAATAAAAAAGTGCTTATTATCGGATTTAGCATTAGCACATTACGATCCGAAAAAGGAATTAATTGTAGCATCAGATGCAAGCGAATATGGTGTAGGTGCGGTACTTTTACACAAATTCGAGGAAGGATCAACGAAAGCGATTGCACACGCATCAAGATAATTATTACCTGCGGAAAAAAATATAGTTACATAGAAGAAGTTCTGGCAAAAATTTACGCCATTAAGATATTTCACAAGTTTATTCATGGTAGATCGTTCGTTTTGCAAACGAACCATAAACAACTACTGTCGATTTTTGGTTCGAAAAAAGGCGTACCAGCCCATACTGAAAATAGATTAGAGGTGGAGTATTATTTTACTATAATTTCAAAATGCAATACTTCCCATCAAGTAAAATCGCACAGGCAGATGGTCTATCTAGATTAACCCCCCAAAAACTCTGAATTGCTGGAAGAAACGGTTATAGCAGCACTAAAAGAGGAAAAAGAACTAGCGGAAGTACTTGTTAACACAGGGAACTAACGGTGACACTAGAATAAATAAAAATAGCAGTGAAAATGGATGAATATATTACTAACATGAAGAAACATGCAAGAAGAAAAAAGGTTTAAGGGTGTCTCCATTTTCGATATGCGACGAAACGCTGATGTATGCGGATAGGGTCGTAATACCGCGTGTCCTACAAAAAAGAGTTTTGAAAGACTTTCATATGGGTAATGCTGGAACCTCCAGAATGAAGTCGCTAATGAGAGGTTACGTTTATTGGCCTAGAATGGACCAAAATATAGAACATATGATAAAACAATGTAAAGGTTGTCAGTTAGCAGCCAAAACTCCACCAATAAGGACTCAACCCTGGCCAAAAACGGACGTTCCGTGGACACGTATTCATATTGACTATGCAGGACCATTAAAGGATACTATTATCTAGTAATCGTAGATAGCTTTTCCGAATGGCCTGAGGTTTATAGGTTTAAAATCCCGACAGCTTCAAACACCATAAAAGCGTTAGACGAAGTATTTAGTCGTTTTGGAGTAGTAAATACAATTGTAAGCAACAATGCTGCTATGTTTACCGGGAAGGAATTCAAAGATTACTGTGATTCGTTGGCAATTCAACACGTAACAATGCCGACGAACTATCATAGAAAGGTTTGTCGACACATTCAAGAGAGCATTAAAAAATAACGGAATCGACACTGAAGAAAAAAAGCTTAAAGTTTTTAGCGGTATATAGGATAACACCAAATCAGAATGCAAACGCTAATCTATCACCTGCAGAAATTATGTTTGCATGGAAAATACGTTCAGTGTTCAATAGGATGTTACCAAATAAGAAAAAAATTATACGAAAGTAAACACAAAGGTTACAATGTATAAAGAGGGCGATAAAGTCTTCTTTAGGAACTATCGGTCAGGAAAGTGTTTTTGGGAGGATGGTATAGTGTCAAAAAGAATCGGTAGAGTGATATATATTGTAAAAGGAAAAGAAAATTGCAAAATACATATTAACCAAATGAGATACCGATACATTGAAACCGTGGAAAATGACAGCGAAATACCGATGGAAGTGTTATACGATGCTTCCCAAATCCAACTCCCCATAAATAGTGAAGTACCGATGAAGGTAACATCGACTCCAAAAATCACTGATATTCAAAAATCCAAAAATACACCAACTCGGAATGGCAGGAGAAAATGTGATAGAAAAAGGAAGAGGATTACACGTCTATGCCCAAAGCAAAATTCTAGGGAAGAATTTAGCCCAGTGGAAGGTGTTATAGAGGAACAACCTGGCACACCCCGACATAGATTGGTCAATCTATAAAAGATTGACGAGCTATTGAAGAAGGAGGGAAAGTGAGATGGACAGAGAGAGCGAACCCCACGAACCTCCGTGACCTATCTCCTTTTTTTTATTAGTATTACGAACTCTTGCTCATTTTTATTTTACGTACAATAAACCATTGTTATTTGTTACCTGATTTCTTGTGTTATTGTAATCTTTCCACTTGGGATTACTTTGTTCTTTATATCGGATAATCCACGATATAACAATAGTGTAACAATATATATATATATATATATATATATATATATATATATATATATATATATATATGCACCTGGATATACGGGTGGGCTCTCTAGGTAAAAACGCGATTTTAAAAAACACCGGCTCCTACTGCTTTCATGCAACACTCTTTAAGAGAAATTGAATTGAATTCTATGAGCTGCTGGTGTGTTTCATATAGAGAAAGACGTTAAAATTTCCTTCCTTTCGTGCCGTGTCACGATAGTAAGCGATCTGATTGATGTCAAGTCAGTCGGGCTTTAGATCCCGTCTTGAAGGAATCGGACGTCCAAACAAACTGAGGAGCTGTGATACAGCGAGACAGTCTGTCTGTGGATGACTATATATATATATATATATATATATATATATATATATATATATATATATATATATATTGTTAAATATATCAGACAATGAATGTCGATTAAGTTTGATCATGAGCTGTTTTAATCTTCATAGGTTTGCCTCAATTTCGGATGAAAATAAAAACAAAAATTGTCCAACATTTAGAAAGTTTTTATTTATCTGGACCTTGTTTGTTAATTAAGTTTGAATGTTTAAATAATGATCTGCTGCTCCTATAATATATATATATATATATATATATATATATATATATATATATATATATATATATGTATATATACTTTGATGAAATTGCATATATATATATATTGATATTTATATACATACACGTTATATATATATATATATATATATATATATATATATATATATATATACACGTAATCACACATGTACATACATACATACATACAAATATTTTTCATGTAGGTATACTGTATATCCATCGTATATATTAACTCACACAAACTCACTAAAATAAATTAATGATAATAACTCATTCTCAAATTGAGCCACTTAAAAAATTAATCCCTCACAGTGAACTACGAGTGTCTGATATACAAAGCTGGAGAGCCGCGTCTTGTCTCCTATTTAATTCAAAATCAGGAAAGTTACAGATTCAAAATTACAACGTAGTCATTTTTTGCGATGTGAATGCAAGTGACATAGACTGAATTTGAACCCAGCTTGATGATTGCAGATTTTCCTTGGAACGATATGATACAACGAGTGTTACGTATTTCTACCGTAAAATATAATGACAAATATTTTAATTAGCATTAGATATGCGAAGAATATATGTGGTGTTTGGCTCAGAATTTATAAAAGGACAATTCTGAATTCCAACCGTGTATAAGATAATGGGAAACTCTCAGCATGTTCCCCCAAAACCATGACAATTTCATATATATATATATATATATATATATATATATATATATATATATATATATATATATATATATATATATATATATATATATATATATATATATATATTGAGTGATGACAAGTTTATCTAATCCACCAAAACGGCTAATGAGCTCATACAACTTCCGTTTTTAATGTTCAATTATGAACTAAATATCAACAGAAACATCATTTCTAGATATTCCTTTTTTCTATAGCAGTGTTAATTTTACATCTCAGTATATGTCTACAAGTTCTAATCCCTGCTTTCTGAAGTACACTAGTGAATTTCTTGAAAAATATAAAGCTACTCTGATTAATAATCCAATTCACAAATCTAAGCTCATTTCCTCATCTAAAATAATTTTCCTTAAAGAATTAAATGATGTAAAACAACCACTTAATAATAGATACCATAATTATATAGTCGACAAACAAATCAAATGTTATTTATAATGAACAATTTTAATAATTAAATGTACAATCATAAACATAATAATGACAATATCGCTATTAACATATATTGTCAAAATCGAATTCACCAAAATTATAAAAAATAGCATACATCAATAAACAATGTTATATATATATATATATATATATATATATATATATATATATATATATATATATATATATAGAGAGAGAGAGAGAGAGAGAGAGAGAGAGAGAGATTTACAATTTGCTACAAAATAATAACTAGCAACTTCGTTATTAAAATAATGTAACCCACATTTTGACTGCTATATAAGACCAATGTGCTGTGTGAATATAGTTTTCCTTTCGGAGTGTGTTTCTATGCAAATAAAATCTACAACACATCGTATATGTCATATACCACAACAATTTATTTTTAAAAATTCAATCTATATTATTATATAGGATATACCACAACTACTCTCTGGGAGACCCACTTGCCACCTATTAGATAATGGTGCCATCAGACAACACATTAATAAGACGCATTAAGATCATAATCATATCGGAGAGCTACTTACATAAAATACCAAAATACTAGCACAAACAATAACATACTAATGATAGTTTATTTGAAAGCAATATACGTAAAGCAAAAACCGTCATCATTAATTTTTTTTTTTTAAGTTAAATTTGCTGCATAAATTTTGTGAAAGCACGTGAGATAGATTGCTCTTGTCAGCCTCCAAGCAGGGGAGGTAACATAGTTTTGTGGCTGAGGTGTTTATAACCTAAAAGCCCACAACTTCAAATGTATACAGAAAAATAGGCACACCGCTCGCATCCGTCACGACGCTCATTTCCTACGTATCAACACGACAAAGTCCCACTAATTTAGAACTCAAAAGGCTCTTCATGCGTTTACACCACCTATTTCTAACAACATATTTTTTAAAAGATAGCGTTTTTAAACCCTTTTAAAATTTTATTGAACATACCATTTGTCTCTACCCTGATGATGACCTAAGAATGTATAGAGCTTGCACTATATTTCCTATTGTTTCTCCTGAATGTTTTTACGGAATCTGCCCCTTATCTGAAAACGATTCAAATTAATCGATATATATATATATATGAGAGAGAGACGGCGTATCAACGAGTTAGGACAGACGATAATTCGGACAGCACTTGCTCCTGATAAAGGTGGTGGTTTCGCTTGTAGCTATTTTTACTGTCTGGCCCTGGGCACTCACTGGCTGAGTGGTGGCTTGGTCAGGTTTTTTAAAACATGGTACGCTCATTTAACAGGGGTTAATTTTTTCGTTCGGGACGGTGAGTGGCGCATTGGATATCGGGACTAGAATTGCTGATTTGTTTTGCCTCGTGAAACTATTGAACTCTTACTAACTTTGTTTACCCGTGTTGGCTTCCAACCAGTTTTTGCAACAGTATGACTTTTTGTATGTGTAATTTTCTTTTTTATGTACCACTTTTTGGCGTGTGATACTTTAGTCTGTATTATAACAAGTGGATCGACACAGAAATATTTGTTAAACACCATCCATAAGAACATTTGATAATTTCAGAGTTTTCATTCTTGTAAATTAATGTCCTTTCAAGACGAAGGAAATCATATCATAATGATATTTGCTTATATAAAAATCTTGAATTTTTTAGATGAATTTGATGATAAGAAAGACACTAAATGGAAGTAATTAAGCGAAGGAAAACTAATTAGTTCCTGTCATAAAACAGACATAATTATGTAGCATTCCTGTGTCAGATACTTTTCTTCTCTCATTGCGTTAGGTAAAACCAATAATGTTGCAGAGATTTGTAAATTAATTTTAGTCTATGCCGAGAAATCATGAAGACATTTTGCAATGCCGAATTTTCTACATTAAGATAATCAGGAAAATTAATAATTTATTTTGTTTCTTAAGTAATAAAATATACCAGTGTCGAAAGAAATACATAGACGACATCGATTTTTATCCAAATCTTGTCAATTATATTACAGCGGAACAGGATACCAGGCAGTCTTTGAGTTGTATTAATCCATTACCTGTCATGAACCCCCTTTGGGGGAACAGTTAAACTTAAACTCACTACATGTTATTCCTTGTATTTACATTGAAGTGCTTACATACATTGCATTTGCAGAGGTATATTTTACAACACTTAGCCTTTAAAGTTTTTATTATTAGCCGTAAGAAGACATTTTCTGTCGTAATTTTACATTTCACGAGTAGAAAAATAATGACTGTTTTGAAAAGTATTTTTTGATTATTTCTAATTAATATTATTTTTTGATATTTTTTACACATATATATTTGATGTTCTAGTTTCTATACAAATGACAATGGTAACAACTGAAATTAAACATAAGGAATAAATAAACTCATAAGACATCTGTCTCGGCCAAAAATGCGCATTAAAAAATTTGGCTGTTAATGGGTTTATGTAATCATTTTGTTTTTTTTTCCTCTTCTATTTTTGCGGACATCTATATATGATTTTAAATTTCAATTTTTGAACGTTATTTTCATTTCTTTATTTTTTTATTTTCAGATTGCATCGAGCAAAAGATGAATAAAGGTTATATTGATTTAAAAAAAAGAATAAACATTATATTCTTTTCGAACGATGAATAAACGTTATATTCATGTCCCTGACATTAATCTCGATTATTGAGCTGCAAAATCACTATGAGCATCAGTATTCCTCGCATCGTAATCACCTTCAGATATGTGCGTGTGTGGTTGTTTCCAGAAGTAGGTCTTCAAGATAATGTCAGTAGTTATCCAAGGCCGTGACTTGATAATAAAAATATTAAGAGCAGCGAAGAACGAGGTGCAATAAATGATGGATGCCAAACATACAACTATCGGAAAATGTATGTTAAATTGCCAAAATGAGCTACATGGAGAATTGAGTATCGCATGGCTTTTGTTTGATCATCGCTGGTTTTTTTGATACCACAGTTTGACATTTGGTGTAATTTCAACATTTATTTTTTTAATGGTATTCTCTTAACGGTGATGAAAAATGGATTTTCTGTAATAATCGGATACGCGACTTTCTGTGATTCGAAAAACGCTTTCTCCATTCAATCTCTCCCAAACTAAATCTGGCTCAAAATAACTTGATCGTTTTGTTACTTCATGGTTTATTTGCGTTTAATGTTTAAATCCATTAAGTGTTCCGTTATATGGATCAAAACATTTTTTATTATTATTATTATTATTATTATTATTATTATTATTTCCTTGGATTTCTGTTATATACACATTACCTTTCGTGTCCCAACCAGCGATCTAAAGTTAAAAATAAATGGCTTCATGAGATTTTCTACTAATCATTTTTGTAAGAAAAATAGAACACATATTTTATATAGATAAAGCTCTTTGTAATGTGTCAGCTGTATGTTTTGAGTACAATATTTTGTAATTTTATAAGGCATGGACTACAAGGAATCCTTTATATAGCCTATCGGAAACTTATCCAATGTATACCAGGGCTGTACTAAAACTGGAATTATGATGTGACATATTTTTTAAATTTCCTCATTCAATATTCTTGTATATTCTTGAAGATCTTCAAAGATGCATTACAATCTGTTGGGCTGCCATGTCAACAATAAAGCACAATCTGTTCTTGTGGTCATTGATCACGATATCTACGCGATTAGCTTTGCGTTTATTGCAAAATCCCATAACATTGTTACAGGTCCTATCTCTGTAACCGGGTCTGTGTGATGTTGAAACCAATCCCGTAAAAGTTGCACATTTTCCTGTGCAGATATTGTCGCAATCTATCATGTTGAGTTTTATATTCAGTGGGTGCTAACACTGTGTAACTTGATAGAGGGTGTTCAATTGTTTTTGAATATTTATCACTGAATCTGCATTTTATATTAACATAATTTGTTAGTATGTGGTCGTGTTATTTTCTAGTTAGCAAGCATTGGTACTGTGCAACAAGAATAAAATGTTCAGTTTCAGTTTTCGATCCTGAACTACGTAACCATTGATGGGTACGGGGTTACATCAGCTTGTTTGATACAGAATGTTCACAATGAAGAGGCTTGTATTAACGTTGTTTCTACATTTGGTACATTACATTTGCTTTTGCATTTTTTAGGGTTTTTGTCACTTTAGTGAGGCTATTATGATGTATCTGCATATTTTTCACCCTCTTGAAATTCCCTTTTGAATTTGATAGCTTATATTACTACTGAATAATATATATTATTTCTTTCCTATTATTATTATTATTATTATTATTATTATTATTATTATTATTTAAAACAGATGCGTCAGATGTTGCAAATATCTAGGTTAGAAGAGGTTAAATAAATTTTAAAATAGCGAAATACCTCTTATTTTAATTAAAAAGAATCCCATCAATATGATGTTTTTTGGTGTTGTTATTCACAGTACCTATTTCTAAGTAATCACTACATTTTGTCTCGTCAGTTGTGTACACAGTCTAAAATGTATATACCGTCGCTAAGCAGAAAATGATATATAGCATTTTGTCAACTCCTACCAATCCAATTTGAGAATAAGCATACTTACAGCCATGATGTTTGGTCGCATGCACTTCTTTTTCTTATTACCCTTCAGGATTTGAGCTATTATGGCTCTGCATAAATTCGTATTTTTTGTAGAGCGTAGCAATGCCCCCATTTTAGTATACTTTTCCTTCAATGCTTTGCTATCTACTTACGTTATCTTGGTATGTATGTTATTTATTGTTTTGACGGTTAAATTTTACAACCCTTCTTTCTTCATTATATTTCCTCGAAATTTCAACTGTCTCTTTCTGATCCTAAGGATAATCGTTCTTTTTGCTATTTTTCTAAGATCTTCCACATTACTCGCATATTCAGTCTATGTTATTCTCAGCATTTTTATCTAGTTGTGCATCTGTTTTCTTATCTCACTTTTTATCTGAGTAGTCATTGTCCAGCATTCACCAGCATATAGGAGCAGTTATGTCAATAAACAGTTCCGCTTACTTTACTATTTTTCTAACCAAATATACCCGTTTCTGAATACTTTACTCGCTTTTGCAATTTCAGTGGACCTTCGGATTTGGTGTCCCATTTCTGGTCTAATTCTAAAACACTTACTACTTATTGGAATAATGTTGCTTATTTTGAGGAATATTATTGTGTTTGAGAAGCGTTATAAGATGTAAAATCACTTAGTTCAAAACAGCTATTTATACTATCCTGAGATAATATTAGAAAAATAATGCGTGAGAAATTTTGTGTTACACCCAGCATTGCGATCGCTAAATTGACAAGGATTATATTAATTTAAAATTAATTTTAATGTAGTAATTTATAATCTGTACAGATACAATTCTTAAATATCATTCAATATGTTGATATCTATAATATCTTACAGCGTATCAGTTTTATGATTATTTAATCGAGTACAAAAATATGCAGCATTGGCTATCATGAAACTCAATAAATATTGTATTGGTTAAAGCAAGCATCTACATTCTATAAGAACAATGTCTATCTGTAAAGAAACCGGCCCTTTAATATTAGCAACAAATAGACTAACTAAAGAAATATCATTGTTTTCTTCGTCAAAATACGTAGAGTTCAAATCCATATTTGTCTGAATCTCTTGGCCTTAAAAATGTTTTGAAATCGTTTTTTAGATTACTGTGATACAGCATTACTTTCGTCTAAATCACACCTAAATTGTTTCAACGATGATTTTAGCTTTGGATAAAGTCAGATGTCGGATCAAAGCAATTCTCTGCTGTAAGGGTTTTGAGAGATCTTTGTTGATGGAGTGGATTGGTAAAGATCATTTGAGCCAAACGTGAAAGAATCTGCCGATTAGTTCGTCTTGAATGCCTAACCGTTGCAGACATTTTCAGTTAATGGTGTCGTATTCACAATTGAGTAACCAAATGGCGATTGTTTGTTAACACATGCAGTATTATAAAATCGCACAACCTGTTCTCGTGATATTCTATATAACTTGTTAGCTTCCCGGTAGATATCGTTCACTTATCTTAATATAACGATAATACAAATATTCCCACTTATATCACCCAAAGTTTTTCCATTCTTCGAATTTTGCTATTTGTTATCCCCCCCAAAATATATGCACACCATAGGCCCAAAGTTCAGCCCCACCTTCTGGATTGAATAATTAGTTTATTTCATACATGTTTGGTTTAATTAACTGCTTCTACCGTAGAATGCATGATTTCAAAATTTTTTAGAGAATAGATTTAACTAAAATTTAAAAACTGACTGCCTGAAACTTAGCATTAAACAGCAAGTTAAATTAAACATGAAGAGCAAATACATAAAAGAAAACGTATGCAGTAATATGTTAATATCCTTATCATAATTATTGTCAATATTGGTGAATATATGATAAAACGCTTCAAGAAGAAAACATCCTCTGACAAAATGGGCTAGTAAATTAATTTTGTAAAAGGTATGCGAACTTCAAATTTGGGGCGATTCTTCAGATTTCAGTGGATGCCGACTACTATTTCCTGTATAGTTTATTATTCGGCGAGCTAGTTCAGACATTTGTGAGATTATCACGCCAACCCCCACGGTCGTGCATTAAGGTCGGGAAGTCATTCTGTTGTGATTCTGTGTCATAACATAGCAAGTAAATGAGTTGATTACTGGGCGACCACCAGATTTTAAGCAATCGCTCAGTTTTCGAAGCAGTAGATCACTTGCAATGTGTTGTTGTGCTCGCAGTATTCTCATGCAAAGAGAATTCTGCGTTCGCATGAGATTATAGAAATATCAGGAAATTAATTTAATTATATGTTGTTTCCAAGAAATATTAAGTATAGCTCTACGTATCTAAGTGTAGGTTCCATTAAGCTTAGAATCTAGAGTTTTAGTTAATTTCAAAGGAGTAAGAACCTCCTTCTGTGGTTGTCTGACACATCAGATTTCCAGATTTATATTCATTATATTCAAGGCAATCCAGGTCTGAGTAATTCAAATTTTCACATTCTTTTCATTCGTTGTAAGCCCCCACTCGCATCCGGACATCGACCTCGCCACCCGCCACACCTGTTGGCGGCGTTAGCGATGCCTGGATTTCCCAGAGAATTCGCCGTTTGCATTTAGGCCATTTGCGTAAATTTGACTTTGGTAGACAACTATGCGCGAGAAGCGCGTCCCTCGTGGCTGAAATGAGATTGAGAGGTGCGAATTCTGGTTGACTCAGGCTGTCGGATGCTTGGTCAGTCAATGTCCGCATTGGTTCCGCCAGCCCGACTGTCGCTGCATTCTTTCGGTGGTTTGACCGTCCGGATCACGTAGATATGTGCCTATTCTAACGTCAATGTCTTCGGTGGTTAGTCGCGTTCTGTCTGGTCAAACCTTGTCGTCCTCACCGCTATAGGTGGTCCTACAGGTGTTGGAACTGCAGACGGATAAACTCTTGTGATCACTGGAAGATGCAAGCCCTCTAGCATGACAAAGAGCGACCACACACACACACACATATATATATATATATATATATATATATATATATATATATATATATATATATATATATATATATATATATATATGTATATATATATATATATACATATATATATATATATATATACATATATATATATATACATATATATATATATATATACATATATATATATATACATACACATATATATATATATATATATATATATATATATATATATATATATATATATATATGCATACATAGATGGAGAAGCATACATTCTTCCATATGCATCTATAAATATACATTCATAGATACGTACATCGATATATTTGCATAGATGCATACGAATATATGCATAGATACATAGCTTTTGTTACCCAAATACATATATATGTTACAATGGACGACGGAGTGAACATTCCGTTATCAAATGTACCAGTTTGTTTTATTATTGCATTTAAATGACAAAAATGGGAACGAATCAAATATAAGAAATGAAAATTATCATTAAATAAATGAGAACAGTTCTTTTTATTATTGTTGTTGCTAAAAATAAATATATGATTGATAAAAAAATGAAGAAAATCGCTACTGAGCTAATAGCAAAAAATAATAATAATGAACCAAAGCAAATAAAAGAAATTAAAGTTGCAACTCGAAACGGATTTCCTACAAATTTGGCGTAAATAATGTTTTGTTATGTGGTAACTACAATCAAGAAATACGAAAAAGATAAAAGAAAAAAATATTTGGAAATGTTGATAGAAAAAATCATTATCCAATGATAAACAAAACAAACATTACGACTCAAAATGCATTCCCTACCTTTTCCGAAATTACGTCC
>OZ038481.1:113420090-113432590 GCA_964036315.1 Acanthosepion esculentum
AATGATTTTAAGTTACTAATGGTTGATTTGGTTGCCTATGTTGAATTCTCATTTGTCTTTTCTGTTTGATTTGGTCGTATATTTGTATTTTGAATAGCTGTTTATTTTTACTATGATCATAAAATAAAATAGAAATAGGTATAATGTATAGAGTGTTTTTAAAATAATTATTAGTTTTCAGATTTGTGTTGATATGTATATATGCGAGCTGTTAGAACGTTAGGCCTATGAATATAAGAACCGTGTTCGAATTTCACGAAAAAATAATGAATGATTTGATTATATTGGCGTGGAAACAGTTTACCTAGTGTTTGATCGCCCTCGCCCTGTTTAGTTACAAACCCGACCAAATTCTGAGCTTTCTCCCATAAATTGGTACTAAATATTATTGTTGCACTATAAACCACAGGTTGGTTCTGTGGATGGTGATGAGGCACAAACTCTAGTCTGAGAAGGCCTCTGCAACAAATTAGCTAGCAAGGGGATTAAACTATCCTAAGACTGACGGATGCCTATGTGTTATTTTCGTGTTATATGATGTTTATTAATCAAATAACGCAAGCAAGGCGTTATTGCCATTAATTTTTAAGGGGTTACTGGAAATGAAAAAGAATGAAAAACACTTTAGACAGAAAGGGATACCTAATCTTAAACAGGAAATAAGGTAAACATCGCTATTCAATGCCCAAAGAGGTGTGTGAAGCGGACGATAGGTGAATGTATGGAATCCCATTGAATACATATTGAATTTCCTAAAACACACTTTTATACCATTCACATGAGGAAATTTGACAATTATTTATAGAAGAATCATCTCCGTTTATAATATAAGGAATAATGGATACAGCTCCATTAAAATAAACAAATCCAAAGTGAATATTTTACTCATATATATTGAACAGCGTAAAACATTGCTTTCTCTGTTATTGATTTCACATATGTCTATATCTAACGCGTTTATGCATCTCTGTGATATTTTTACTCATTTAATCGTAAGTAAGTCGATATTGCCCATAAACGCAAGGGGTTCTTGGGAGTGAAAGAAAGTACTAATTTTTTTTCAGTGTAGCCAATAGGAAACGACGGCATAACGTTTACTATAATATCCTTTATAGACAAAATACTGCGTAGCTACGTTACGGCGGTTGGAAAGGAATTTATGCCGAGATGCCAGATAAGGACCGATAACAGTCTGTTCTTTGAATTCGGCCAAGAATCTGTTGAAATGTAGCAGAAACACAAACACAGGTGTCACAACAATATATTTTTTTTAAGCGTATCACCGCAAGCAAGGCTGGAGGCCACTGTCACGCAAGGGGTTAAAGAAGGGTTGGAGGAAGAGCAGATAGGAGTCGTAAAGGAGAGGATGTGGAGAAAGAAAAAGACAGTGGGTCGATCAAGGCAAGGGGGTTACAGAAGATTTGGAGCGAGAGCAGATAGGAATGAAAAACTGGGGATGTCGATTGACGCTACACTTAAACAGTTGGAGATTGTATTTGTCAGGGAAACAGTAATAGGGAAGGGAGTTCCATAGGCGAGATGTGCGAGACAGAAAGCTATTGGAGTAGAAGAGACGTCTACATCTAACAGTTTCCACAGTGTAGGGGTGGGAGCGGGATGCCAGTCTCGTGGGACGTTTAAATTCACGAGGCCTAGGGACAAGCGAAAGCAGCTCCTCGCGGGCAATTGATAAATGAACGAATTTTAGGCCAATGCACCTGTCGCATTGTCTGTTCTTTCATTATTATTCAATTGCAAAATTGTATCCCGGAACCATTCACAAAGTTTGTTTTCGTCGATACGAGGTTAAATCAATCTCAAATGCTGACCTGACCAATGTTGTCTTTTCTTGGTAAATGTTCAACTTCTAACTAGGAAAATTGCTTCAAGTGGGAAAGATAAAACTTTCCTATATTCTTCTTGTATGTGGCGTATCACTTCAGAATATAGGGGATAATGGTCCTTGATAATATCCTATGTTCTTTAAATGGGAGTAATGTTACTATCCCTCTCAAATCCAGATTTGACATCCATTTCCATGAAAAGTCAGAAAAATAGTTATCAGATGTTTCCACCTGTGCGTCTTGCCTGGAATATTTCCTGTGACTTTCAAATTGTCCATGTCTCATTTCTTCATTATACCTCACAATTGATAACGGCTCTGATTAAGAAATCCGAGAACCGATTTCGAATTCTAATCGGACTAGTTGCATTCGCTTACGCACCACTAAGCTTTGGAAATGTTAAATCCCTTTCTTCCCCAGCTATGGGTTAAATAGTAGGACTTGTAACTGGAAAAATCATTGTTTTTCGCCAAAAAATATGATATTGCAATATACTAAAGCAAAAATAATAAAAACAAATATATCAATGCCAAATCTGATTAGGCTTCAAAAAATTCAAACTGGTTGATAATCTATATAAAAGAGTGCAATTAATAAATTTATAATATATTTTCATATTCTACTAATATCGACACTCATAGTTAAAATATAAAACATTATATCTTATAATACTAACTGTTATGGTCCAGTATCCCCGCACCACTGTTATGATCCAAGGTTAGGACCAAAGAAGAAGAACACGAACACAAGTGTAGGAATAACAAAGATATATTAAACAGTAATATAATACAATAAGTTGAAGGCATTAGTATGTGTTGTGGATTCCGGGATGAAATCCGGGAGCAAATAATAACAAACGCCAAGAATGAATATAGGAAATAAATATATTAGCGTAATAATTGAAACTGGTAATACAGGTTAGTAGTTCCAGGAATAAGGGTTAGTAGACAAATATATATATATAGTCTTTGGTATCGACGTATCGCTGTATGACTTCTTACTGAGTCTAAGTGCTCGTGACTGTGACTCTTGCCGCTACGTCATTCTACCGACCGACTCAACGTTCCACTACTACTCCTTGACTACTACTTGACTGTTCGGGTATTCACTGGCAGTAGTATATGTATACCTTGGGTGAGTCCATTTGTTGAAAAAGTAGAGATCCCTCAATAGTATGACTGTCAGTCTGGTTTAGAGTGAACTACTATTGTCTCGACTCGTTACACTTCCGTTCCATTGTCTCTCTAGAGAGGTGTAGTCATTATAGTATCATGAAGAGTTCATTATGTTGTTACATGTAAGATCCCATAACACTAACAAAGACGTGGTTAAAGAACTTTCTCGAAAGGAAGATTTATCATGACGATATTTAACAATCCTTTCTATGCCTGACACAAGGTCATGATACCGTATATATATATACTATATTGCCGGAGTCAAATCTCCCGCATCTCATCCTCATTAGTATTATAATGAAAATTATCAAATGTATCCTCATCATCTCTCATAGAAAATGCAAATGGAAGCAATGTTATGGCGGTGGGAATGTGTCTGAACCAGAGACGCCATATTGGGGCCAATAAAAATTGTGATTCTTCTTTGAATTTTATGAAGGAGCATCGAACAATATATGGCAGCAATATTCTAAGAATGGACGAATGGTAGACTAAGATATCTAAGATAGAATCTGGAGAACAAAAAGTCTAGCACGACACATCGAACCAACCATCGCTGACCTAGCAATGGATTTAATAGTCTTTCCTCTTGGTAAGCGAAAACACAAGGTTAATGAGGTAATCCACCACTGGCACTCAGGACCGGTAAGATCGCAACTCGTTCGCCGACAATCCAAGCCAAACATATAGCGGGTCCGATGCAGCTCACTCCACTGATCTCCGATATAATATCCTACTGGGCAGGGAAAAGTCGAGCAATAGCAAGCAAAGACTTTCGACACTCTGTGAAGTATAGCAACTGATTTCTGGAATTACCACAGCGCTCAATATAACATAGTAAGGCTAGGTAAGTCATACCTACCACTCCTGGCCTATATCAAATCTTTTGTCAATGCATGGAGTAGGAAACACAACTTCGAGGTGTGTCGGGGACAATCCATGTGTTGTATTCCCAGTCCTCCTCCTATGACACTGACACGGAACACAGACAGTGCTGCTGAGCTTAAGCTTGTCTCTACCCACAAAAGATGGAGAAGAACAAGCGCTCAAGCGCATTCTAACGTTCCTTGCAGAGAACGAGTACCGACATTCGGTAAAGGATGAGGGAGAATATGTACACGGAGAATACGTCACCATTACTGTTTAAGGGTAAAGGTTTTCAGAGCCAAATCTAAATAAACGCTCCAACCTCTGCCAATACTTTCTACCATTTTTTCTCCAGCTGGAGATCCGGCTCGAACCACATCTCAAAAACGCTGACGGGAGCCTCAATTCTCCGGGAGGGTCTCGGCAGGCTGATGCCCTTTCAATAACTAACCACAGCCGGAAGAACTTTGCGCTTAACCCTCTCACCTGTGACATTCCCGTAGCGTTTAAACGTAATCTGCACTCCCTCAATGTCTCTGCTGCATGAAAATAAAATTGGCACCACATCGGCGTACAGGAAGATCCTGTAGGACCGAACTGCACCAACTATCTCTCATCTGGCGCACAACACTGACGAACAGACTGTGACAGCGAAACGTCACCAAACCGCTCATCGATCACCTGTTCGCTAGCACTGTGGAAGCAGTAAATGAGGCAGATCCAGTTGCAAAATAGGGTTTGAATTCAGTGACATGCAGAACATCGGGGAGGAACTGATGGGTGAACCTGTCAAACGAATTGAAGTGATACAAATTGATCAGCGCGTCTTCATCATCGTCTTTTTGTCCTATATGATCGTGCGTATCAGATGCAGGTTGCATTGAATTGGTCGACCCTTCACAGAACAGGTCTGCACAGATCCCAACAGAATCTGCGCAACTAACTACGTGCACTTGGTAGCTCTCGGTAGCGCCTTGCTAGCTTCAGGCCATGTCTAGCTTAATCTATCTCGAAGACCCTCCTATCCCCCGCCCGGATTAGACTATCATTAAGTGCCTTCAACTTCTTAGACGTATCTAGGGCAAGTCTTTGTTAAATCCGGTAATGAAAGAACTAAACACATGCTTACGCTTCTCTCAACACTTACTCCCAATAACCGTCTCCACTAACACCCGCTACACTAATCTAGCTATCTGCAAGCGGAAATCATCCCTATCAAGCAAAGACAGGTTGTACTACCAGTGTCAGGCCACTCTAAGCCTAGCGTGTAACATCATCCGGGTACAAACGAATTTTTGCTCGGATTAGCCAATGATAGGTAGGATAATCCAGCAGATCTAGACCTTCCTAACTAACGTTCATACTTCTCGCTAACATTATGTCCATGTAGCTGACCACCTGGGTAGACGTCTAATTAAGATCTTACATCCGCATGCCCCTCCCCTTTTGATGAACACGGTATCTCGATGAGACTAAACTCGTCAATCAAATAGAATCAGATACGATCACAATGCTTCCTCTTTATTTCATCACCTACAATGTAGAATGGATTCCAGGATACCATTCTTGTCCCACTAGGTGTGCTGGTCTTTGGGCGAATAAGCGAATCGACCCCAAAAGAAAAACTTTTCAATGCAATGTCAGCCACGACCCACCGCCACCATCATTGACATGGACAAAGTCCACGCTGGCATCCAGTTATTCTTCACGAGAAAAGAAACACCTCTTGCGAGCCAGTTCCTGTATCCTGAATAGACAACAATTTCGCTAGACACGAGCATCGATATCGCAAATAAATTGAGTCTCCTGGATCGCATCCGTATCCACACCGAATGACAATTGTTCAAGAAGCAGACGGACAGACTTACCCCGAAGCTTCACGCCATTTACATTCAAACAAGCCAACTTGATAGTCATTCTCTAGCGTCTAAGCACAAACTGGCCGAAAGCATATGGTAGTCGGGACGTGGTCTGATTTTGCAAGGCTCCCAGAGATTTTGTCGGTCTTAATAGGTCCGTCATTACCTATGCCGCTGACGTTCGTCGGATATATAAGTTTTCTTGCTTTATATAAGGAGGCATGGATAGAACAGGAGCCCTCTCAGAGTAAAGCTTATCAAGTTTCTTGAGCTCAGGAGACACAATTTATGATCGTAAGATAAAGAAAATAATCCTTGCTGGCAGATGCGGAATCCCAAAATTTCACTATGCCGCCAGAATTAGGTATCAATGAAATGACACCAGGAGCATTGGAAAAACATTCTGGGAGATCTCATAGATCCTCTCCTCACCACTTCTTTCCATCCATTGAGGCCATGGAGATCCTTGTTGGACTTATCGTCTACTACTGCTTCTTTCGAGGTATTTGGTTTTGGCTGTGGTGCCGGATTCCGACCGGGGATTACGTTTGATAAGTGCCTGGTGGCGTCACAATACCCGCAGTGCATTTTTCCTCCTTCGACTCTGATAAATATAGTCCACTCCTATACGACAGTGTAACGGGGATGTTGAGAAACCTTTTGTGTGTCAGTGTCACTTGGAGAATAAATCCCCAGTTAAAATGTCATCTATGCTTAAAACGTGAGTGACATTCCCGAGACCTTCATATGATGTAAAGAAAATTCTCCTCCGTGATATCCATGGGCACCCCGTGTAGAATCACCCAACTTTTCCGGATGTCCATATATTCGATGCCAGCAGGTTGTCTCACACGATATTCATCCTTTTCGATAGTATCTTGGCTCCAACAATGAGGATTTTCAATGTTTCCTTCACGATATCCCTGCTGACACCAATTAGTTTTCGGGTTTTGAGATACGTAGTCAGCAGAGAGATGGTCTTGGACATTACTGTGTCAAGTGCCGCCTGTAATGTAAGGTGCTCATTACTATCAATATACTGCTAGTATTGCCCCTGTAAATTTATGTATTAGTCGGCATCTTTCTCTTTTGGCCTATTTGACGCCCATACCGATGGAGATACAGGGTTCTCCGACTGCTGCGTAGACGCAACCTAACGGCTGGAGTCACCACAAAGCAAAAGCTATTAATACAAAGAGTTCAGAAACAAATGTGTTGAATTTCATAGTCACACTAAACTTGCAACAAAAAGGCAACACTTACACAAAGAATTTCAATTTGACACAAGAAAACTCCAATTCAAACTTAAATATGCCATTTACTCGAGATCAAGAACAATGACATGTCAAACTTCTAGTCTGTTCTTTACCTACTGAGTGACAACTAACGTATTTAGTAGTCTCTCTACTCTATGCAAAATAGGGCAAATCCATTTCGCCTCTGCCTCTACATTCATAATCATAATTTATTATTTTTTAAGGTTTATCAACGGTTTGTGGGTTGTTTAAAACCGAAATATATTTGGAATTACAAAAATAATGATTTTTTTTCTTTTTCTCGAGTGAATATAGCATTGATAAACTTTTTTTAGAATAATGAATATTTCCCAGATAGAAACCCTACTATTTAACCCGGAGCTTGGAGGGGTAAGAGAAGATGGCTTCATAGATTTCGCAAGGGTTTTTATCCGTATGTGAATGTAATGAACCTGACTCGAATTCGATTTCGTCTCTGATTTCTCATTCCGAGCCGCGATCCCTTACACCAACCGCACATCTTTTATAAGCAATAACAATCGATAGATTAGCATTAAGATTCTTGAGTGAGGGAGAGATAGCGAAACACTAGTAATACTTAATCCAATCTAATGATTCGCTGGCTATGTAGTAGGATATATTCTGATAAAATCTTGGAGGACTTCAGCTATCTGCTGACATATTAACGCACAAATGGCATTGAACCGTCTGCAATGTTTTCTTTGTCTTTCGTTCGTTTGCTTTCCACATTAATTTTGGTCTAAATTATTTGTCTGTAGTAATATTGATTTTCTCTAATGTGTTGATTATCTATGTCAATTGATTGTGCATTTCGTAATTACGTTTTTCTTTTTTATTGCAAAGACTTTCTTAAAATAATATCAATTTTATATGTTATTTTATATTAATTTAAATTGTGCACAAGCATTCTCGCCTAAATGTTGAAAAATGATTTCATTCAGAATATTATATTTAATGAAAACAGCAGTGTATTTAAAGCGGTTCGAAAACAACTTAAGAAATGACGGACTTGATTTCGTTGAAATTTCTCTCGCCTTTTAAACAGGAATTCATTTTATATAATATTGTTATTTCTTCCCGGTTGCTGCTTTAGCTGATGAAATGTGTTGTTCGTGTATAATTATTGGATTAAAACGGTTGTTAAAGTACTGAATGAAAGAAGACTACTTCTTGGTCCTGATCTGCATAAATGCTGAAGGACCTATTAATATATGTTTTATCATAAGTATTACGAGTGTGCTGACTTTGATATTCAGATATTTTAGAAGCGTTACATTAGCTGAGAAATTGTTGGCTCCACGCTAGTTACCTATCCGATGTTGAGAATGTAAAATCCGCTAGTGGTTTAAATGCGATTCTCTTAGTTTGGTTCGAATTGGTCATTTTTTCCTATGTGAACTCATCGATGCCACCATGTAACGGTCTTACCACAATAAAGAAACAGACAACAATATACTGGTTTTATTCTGTAATTGCAAAGAATTTTGTCTTCATTAAATACGAATTTTCTATTCATTTTGTAGCGTTTTCAAAACACTACTATTACTAGTAGGGTCGCATGTTTTTGGTGGTATGAATCTTTACAGTCAATGAATCCACATTCTCACCACGTTATCTGATGATTATGTGGTATGTAATCTAAGAAGCTTTTCTCTTTTTTCTTAGTCAAGCTAATGTAGGCATGCTCATCATCCACTATTATTCTTGTCCATACCTTATTTATGTTTCATTGCCCATTTCACGCTTATTCCCCGTTAGGTTCAGATATGTCAGATCTCTAGTGAATGCGAGAAGTTTTTCGAATTTCGTGTGTGTTTCGTATATATTATTCTGTCTGTTTCAGTAAGTGGTTTGTAGATTGAGTTGATTTATATTTATTGAGATTTTAATCATTTTCGTCTGATATTTACGGCACATTGAAACAACAGTTCCCGTGTGATCAAGTTAAGCAATGTGGAGCCAGGTCAGTACCTAAATGAGTGAGCGTTTGGGAATATCAGTTACTGTAATCTAGGAAGTGATGGTGATGTATTGTTAATCGGAGAGACTAGTTCTAATTCCCAATGAGTTGTATTCACTTACGCGCCAATACTTTTGGGAAAGGTATGACTTCACCTCTTCTACAACCAGCTAGGATTAAATTAGTAAGACTTAAATAAGAAATCCCTTATAATCTCCCCCAAAATTCTAAGGATCTAAAAAATATTTTCTAACTTTAACTGCAAAGGATTGATAAGCTGTAAAAACGAATCAATCAATCAATCATTTTTTGTCAGCTCATTTAAAATTTTTCACGCAATTAAAAGGGAATTTTAATTCCTAGAATAGGTTTTAATCTATGTAAATATTTAAACATTGTAAATACATCTTGGCAATAGATATTTTTATTTTTATGCCCCCTCACATACAAGAATTGTACATATGAGGATTAATTAAGACCAAGTAATTCTGATATTTTAGGAATCGTATGCAAAAATAGGGCGTTATGGTGAATGTAGCATTATCGGATGGGTGCGACAACGATTGAGATTATGTCAGGTTTATGATGGGGACTATATCAAATGTGGGTCAAATGAAGACCAGGATCCGTCACCCCAATTTTAGCATCCTTCCTTATATGATGTAAATACTCATCAATAAATATTGCTTTTGTGGCTTCCATAGCACGTAATTTTACAGGCTGGCAGTGCGGGTCTCAAGTCAAACGGTTTTAAATTCATATTTTTCCTACTCTTAAACTGGTTGACAAGTAAACCTAGAGGTTTCAGTCAAGCCCGCTTTTATATCATAGCTGTGTGGGACAGAACTGAGGGATTTAAACAATTACACGGTTATTTGTGTGAACGTAACATCGGTTTGTATTTGAACTCGACAAGCAAATCTTACTTTCCATTCCAATAACTACTAGTTCATACACAGAACTATGGTATATAATGGACATTTAAATTGTGCAGTTTTCCTAGCGATAGCTACGATACCTTCACGCGTTACCATATCGAAACAATTTATTCGCATATCATTAATCGGATGATTAACGCTAAGAGTATAACGAGCAAAAAATGTATTATTTATTGGAATAATGTATTTGCTAAATTTATGCTTCTTTTGTCAACCGATCTTTTCTTTTTAACTTTCTTCACAATTTCCTTGCTAGTCTCCGGTATGCAGGAAATCAGAAAATCAATAACTGGATTTTTTTTCATTATACTACAGAGCAAGGCAGTTCCAATTCGCTACTATATGTAATCCATTTGTTCTTACTTGGATCAATATGATAGCGACGTCTGTAAACTGATATTTGTCCAGCTATCAAGACGTCGTATCTCGTTCAAGACATTGGAATATAAAATATATTGTCTAGTACTAAAGTTTAAATATACGAACTGCATGTGCAAATGCAATTACCTTCGTTTCTGTAGCCTTTTTGTAGATGGCATATGCTTCTCAAAATGCATCGATCATTTAAAATGTTTATCTGCTTTGACAAAATGATTAATACTAAATTTCTTTTCCGAAATACGTTTACCCTTTTCATTTGCCTCCCTTTTTTATTCTTTTTTTTGACATATTTTCTTTGTATACGAATAACGCTTCGTTAATTATTTTTCTTAATATATTAATAATAATGGAGAACCTAGAGAAAAAAACAGAAGCGAATCGTAAATTTCCGAAATATCGAGTTTATTCTGTATGAAACATATTTTCTGTTAACTCTTTCGCTTGATGTCAAATTACTAAATCTGCTAGAGAGTATATAACCTGGCATTCTGGTAAAATGTGTATAGCAAGAAAATCTGGCACAGTGTACAAAACATAGAACTCTAGACGCCCAGAGTCTGGTTGATTGTACAAAAACCAGAATTCTGCTAGAGTGTATATATCATTCGTAGATGTTATATAACCCAGAATTGTGGTAGAGAGTAAATAGCCGAGAATTCTTGATGAATTTATATATCTCTGATAGAAAGTATATGAACCAAAACTCCACTAGAGTTTATATAATCCAGAACTCGATTCGGAAATCTCATAGAGGGTATTAACTCGAAAGTATATACAGGGTGCGACAGAAATAATTTCCAAATAAACATTCCAGAATTACCTTCCACATAATGTGTTTTCATCTTCATAATGTATTACCAGGGAGGTTTTACTGGATGATATATGTAACAGGTATTTTTGTCGCACTTATATGGTATAGATAATATAAGCCAAAATACTGGCATAGTATAATCCGAAACTCTGGTAGATGGTGTAGAATCTAAACTGTGTTTAAAGATATATAACACTGTAGAGGATATATAATCACGATCTCGTGGAATAGGTTCATACCCCAGAATGCTGGCAAAGGATATATAACTCGGAATTCGGGTAGATTGTATATAACCTGGAAATCGAGTAGACAACTCTGCTTGAGAATATATAATCCAGAAATCTGTTTTAGATTCAGCAGAGTGTTTATCAATCAAAATTCTGAATTAGGGTATATACATTTGGAATAGTTTATATAACCAAGATATTTGGTATGGAGTATATAAGCTAGAATTCTGATAGAGGCTACATAACAAAGATCTACCGCCATATATAACCCTGATTTTTTTTAAGAAAATATATTACTCGGTAGGGTGTATATAATCAGAATACTGGTTTAAGATATATAATTCTGAACTCTAGTAGAAGGTATGCAACTCTAATAGAGTGGGTACAACCTAAAATACATGAGCATTTACTAAACAAATTTCTATTAGATATGAATATTATAGCTTATTGCTTATTTTATTTGCATCATAAGTGATTCTATATTTAGGATACCAGTGTAGTCCTCTCCTTATCTGTATGCGTTTGCACACTCAGTGAGGATAGAATTTATTAAAACGCTATATGTTTGATCCTCACATTTGCAGTTTTTGACACACAAAACTCAAACTATTTTTTAGAAATTCCAATGAAATCTCTAGTATCACTAATCGAATATTCCTTCCGCTATGCATCATTAATTTAGCTTTCTTAATAATAAATAAATAACACTGTGCAGCTGCTTTCCCTTACGAAATATTCATCATGGTCGTATGCATAGAAACGCAACCTCATTTCCGAGAAGCCCACGCATTCCTCACTATAGGAATTGTTATGAGTGATCTCGCTCTTTTCCTTTGGCTAATGGATGTATGCAATTTTAAAGTCTGATTTTGAACACTTTTTAAGTAATAAGATTTTATACAAGAACTGCATAGAATTCTATACAGACGAAACAAAGAACAAATACGATAGCGATTTCTACTTCGTATTAAGAATCCATACAAGAATTACGTAGAATTATATACAGACGAAATTGTGAAAAAATATATAAACGGCTGATGATTCATCCTTTGTCCTATGCACCCATATAAGAATTGCATAGAATCACATTAAGCCAAACGAACAGAATATTATACAACAGAAATCGGGAAAAATTACGATGAAGAATTTTACTTCTTTAGA
>OZ038481.1:113437590-113460090 GCA_964036315.1 Acanthosepion esculentum
ACATGAACTAATTCCATTTAAGTACAGATATTCTGGAATCCTTCGATAACGACAAGCGCAGTATTGTAATTCCGATTTGGCGAGATACGATGCCAAGTGATTCCGTTCTATTTGATTAGAAAAATTGCTTTTTGTAGAACCAAACCGAAATTTCGCAGTCATTTTCTTTCTTAGATCAACACACCTGATAACCACCCGAGGAAAAATAATGTATCTCGTAAATCAAACATAATCTTTTGACTCTAATATTTCTTTCTGATGTCATTCAAATTGATTGCTTTTGAAATTATATCACAAGTGGAGACCCATAATGTTTCCCCTGACAATCACTGCCAGGTAATTTTTGGCACAGTTTTAAACATTCTGGCAACCTGTCGGAATTCCTAAACTAGCGGAAATTCAATTACAAGATTAAGGTATATGCAATGACTTCTCGAAATAATGAAAATTCACCGTATTTCCATACATTCTTCTTTTGCATTCCTTTACTTTTCTCATATATTAAGTGAAAAAATATATTACTTGAGTAAAAATAAACTAGGGACTACAAATTTTAATCCATAACTTCTTTTCTTTTTTAAATAGCTATCCCCATATATAAAGGTAAAATTTTTAAATGTAGTCTTCATGCCTGAAGATTATCTTTAAGAATGGAACAGGCTGTCCATTACGTTTAAGCAGGAAACACACTGTCAATGTCGACTTTTATATTTACATACAATCTATTAAGAACTTCAACCCATAAATGTTGCATACATTAAGACTATATCTGTATCGCCGCCCCCATACATATATATATATATATATATATATATATATATATATATATATATATATATATATATATATATATATATATATATAGTCATCCACAGACAGAAGTTCGCTGTATCACAGCTCATCAGTGTGGCTAGACTTGACGCTCGGCAGAGAGAAAGAGCGAATACTTGCGTATGTAATTTTCATAGACACTGCAGCAACCTAGAGCATTGAATCGGTTGGGAGAATTTTGCATCATTAGCAGTAATATTTACTGTTTAAAATACGCGCTTTTTCCCCCACAGTGCTCGACCGAATTAATTTATTTTCGGGATTATTGTGCTAAAGACTTTATTTTTCTATCAATACAAGTGCATCCAGTTGTGATAATTTTTAATTGTCAATTCTTTAGGAAGACTTAAAGAAAATGGCAACAAAAATAAAACTTATACTGAGAATCAGAAAGAGACAGATGGAATTTCTTGGACTCAGTGAATAAGGAGGCCTTGAAAAGCCTAATGTTCCCACAATATATTGAGGGCAAGTGACATACGGGAAGGCAGTGAGCAACCTACGTGGCGAGCTTGTGTGAATATAGAGCGGAACTATATTTGGGAGGCTTAACAAATGGGGGAAACGTATCACAAAGATCGGTGGTTTTGGAGTTCCATATTCACCCACGTCCTAAAGAGATGAGTTACATTCAAGAAGAATGTCTTTCAGATATATTAAATCAACTATATATATATATATATATATATATATATATATATATATATATATATATATATATATATATATATATATATATATATATAGTTGGAGAAGTGAAAATCAATGCCGGGCTCAAAGAATTTTAATTTATCCCAAAATGTTTTCTCTTATTAATGACAATCAATATCTATTGGCCCTCTTATATTTGTTTCCTGTGGAGAAGGTAACCAAAATTTTCCGTCCCTCAAAATAGTCGACTATAAAATGTAATGGTCGAACTGTTTTGAATAATCTTCATTGCAAGTTTAAAAGTTACTGTTTCCTTTAAAGTTTCTAAGAAAGTATTCTAATAATTTGTTTTTTTTGTAGTTAGTACACTCATATATAATGAATCTAAAACAATGATGAACAAATGGGCTATATTAATATCAATTCTAATTCCGATTGTAACATGAATCTATTATTAATAGTAAGGGCGAAATTGGCCAGATCCTTACAGGAAACATTCAGTATTCATTGAGTGAAACAGTATTAATTAATTAACTAATTTTACTATAGCTATGTCTTATAAAATTACTCTAGAAGTGTAACTGTATAAAAATTAAAAACCGTCAACTAAATTTCTTATATTGATGGGATTTTCCGTCCTAACAATTTTTTTTGCCTATGGAGAAAGTTATCAATCGTTATTTTCTCTTCTAGTTATTTGTGATATTCATTTGGTTGCTTGAAAATCTTATTTGATTGTTATTTTGCAGCGTATACCTAAGGGTCTGTAAGTCCGAAAGGATTCATATTCTTGGAGCCATTATTAATCATTCATCGTTTATAATTTTATTAAGTTCATTGACACACTGATTACTGTAAATAAGGAATTGTTTTAGTAATTATAATAATTCTTTCTTAAATTTGAAATCGCAAAAATACGAAGGTGGGCTGAAGATTTCATAGGCTACCTATGAAAAAGTGAAGCTAGTGAAGCATGTGTTAATTAAAAAACTTCTTATTAATAATTACCATTTTCTTTCCAATTAAGCTGATATCTAAATGGCCTAAGACGTTTAAAATATAACTGGTAAGGACTTCTGTTGAAAATAGACAAAACATGACACCCATACCGTAGAAAAAGAATTTAGGCCACAAGGACATTTACGCTGACATGGTTGCTACATTAGGGGATGACGTCCAGCCTTATCAACAGTGCAAAAATGGGTAGCTGAATTTCGGAGGGGAAGGGAGAGTTTTGAAGATGAATCAAGGTCTCGACATCTTACAAAGTCTTACCGATGAACATATTGATCGTGTTCGCCATATGGTTTTGGTTAACAGGCGACTTACAATAGATCAAAGAGACAATACTCTTAGTACATCTCGTGAGAGATTTGACAATATTCTGCACAATGAACTTGATATGACGAAGGTTTCTCATACTTGATCAAAAGTGCACCATGAGAAGACCTATCATTGATTCAGTGAGATACAGTTAGTTTCCTTGAACATTTCAAACCAACTCTGTGTTGGGCTTATCAATTTGAACCACAGACAAAGTGACAACCCATGCATTAGAAACACCCCTCCTCCCCTGCTCCATAAAAACCAAGGTCGTTTCACTTGCAGATAAATTGATTGGCCAGAGTTTTTGGGGATGCAAAAGACATTGTTTTTATTGATTATTTTCAAAAGGGCCACAACTTTACTGGGGAGTACTATACAAACAGGAAGACTCAGTTACGAAAGGCTATCAAGAACAAACGCCCATGAAAACTGACGAAAGTGGTTTTATTTCATGAGGACAATCGTCCACCACACAAACCCTTTGTTTCAATGGGTGGTGTGCGTGACTGTGACTTTGAACTGGTTGATCACTTTCCATATTCGACTGATTTGACTATCATCTGTTCCCCAACGTTAAAAAAATTGCTGGGAAGCAGTATCGTAGTAATTATGACGTCATATTTGCCGATGATGATATTTTTTACCAGTAGGATGAACATTTATCGTTGAACAGTCAGATGCCAGTTTACCTGGAAATAAACAATGCACTTATTAATAAGAGTTGACATTAATGCATGCATGGTTTCACAATTCTAGAACCACCTCATCATAGTCGACCTATGAACTTTTCAGACCGCCCTATTATGCTTAGAAACTATATTTTACATAATGTTGGTTTATATAAATCCACTAAACAACGAATAAATCAAGATAAACAATTTTCTCCTTTCAGTAGTCATGCACATTTTGCAATATGCGCAATCGTAGATCTGTAAGCATATATCTCATTCAGTATTTCTAATAGATATAAGAAGTGACAGCATGCTTTCGCCAAAAATCGACATTAAAAAGAAAATTAGTCCCCTGGCAGGATCCGAACGCCACATATTTAAACAGGATGTAAAGCCACCGAATATGGTGCCAAGGAAAACAGATTTTTTTTTTACCTACGGGTTCATTTGTAGGTTTGCCAAAAGAGATTACCTAGCCAAAAGCAATATACAAAATACCTTCTTACCAACGATATTTTTTGCGTAGCGTTTTCCTGTAGAAAATAATAAGTTCTTGTACCTGTTTATTTTTTTAATGTTCAGCAAATATTCTAGATTGCAGAATATAAATATCTTGAGACTGAAATAGTTCCAGCTATTGTTTAAATAGTTTTGCTAAAATATTTTCTGTTTTAGTAAATAACTCAATTATATGCCAATCTCGTTGTGGTCCAATGGTGAGAAAGCTGGTCTCGTGGAATATTATTATGTTATATGTACTATACTTATTTACTTTTTGCAAACTATGTCAGTAAGTTAGTTATGTGCCATGCGTGATACAAGCGTGCCACATGCCTGGCACATCTTGCGATACACAATTGTCGAGGTAGATTTTTTTCCTGCGGTATGTTGCCTTTTCTTTCTGCGGTATGTTGCCTTTTCTTTCTGCGATAGACCAGTTGCAATCCAAATTTGGTCTGTCATGCTATTTACCCCAAGAAGAGGATTCATACCTTCCACAAGGTTATTGCACGAATGGAATGGATTCGACTGGAATTTGAACACGGCTCTCCGATTCCTCAGTCCGATCTGCTATCCATTACTCCACCGTGCCTCACACTAAGGGAGAAGTGAAAAACATAAAAAAGAGTTGACATTTTTAGGGCAAATAAAGAAGAAATGGGGCTTAGAAATTTTTACAATCACAAGATATGTTGAAGGCAAGATTAACCGTTGGAGGGGGTGCAAAGCGTCTAAACTACTTAAAAAGCTGGTTGGTAGAACAGGGATTAGGACAGATTAAGAAAAAAGATAAAATTTAATAAGAGCTACAAAGGACAGACAATTGCGATTAACCATGATTGGCCACACGTTGATGAAACCGGCACAGAGAAGAAGTAAATGTAATTTTTTACTATTCCACACTTACTGGCCTAATGCGCTTGATCATTCCGGCTCTTATTTCACCGTCACTGTTCAATTGACTACTTAAGGAGCCGGAAATAAGAGTGGTGGATGGATCATTTGTAATAGTAAAATAAAACAGATATACAACTCAACGAATATGAAGTATGACCTTAGGAACCATCCCACTTCATCTCCTATTTGCCGTTTCATTTGAGGACGTGGGCGATCATGTCTCTCCACAAATTCCCATGTCTCGGGTCACTTTCAGCGTTTCACCAGCAGCCAAGATCCCCCCTCTATGTTCATCTATCCAGTTACACTAGTATATCATGTACACGGCCCTTTTGTTAACCATTACCCTTTTACGACCTGTATTGATGATCGATGAGAATCTAATATCATATTCAAAACAATGATTAGCATTAAACAGAAGATTATAACAACGAATGTTTTAGATTTTTTTCAATGACTTTTTTTAAAGTTTGATAAATATTCATATCCTGTATACTAAACCGATAAGGACTTATGTTACCATAACTCTCTAAAACTTCCATGCTTTTGCTGCAGTAAGTAATTATTCGTCCATGAAAATCCCTGTTTGCCCTCGTTTTTGTGTGCATTTACACAGGTTCTTTAAGGAGGGTTGTAATAGTTTTTCTCAGATACGTTTGCATGCATTTTTCTCGTGAGATTTCAATGGTCTAGGCCAATGATTCTCAACGTGGTCCAGGTTGGAAACTGTCGGTTCGCATAGCATTTCTAGTGGTCCACAGAGAAAATTCGTAGCCATAAAATAATTGTAGCAATTTCACAAAAATGTATATAAATTATTCACCCTTTAAAAATATATATTTTGTTTAATTACACGCATATACTTTATATTTGAAAATTTCGCAATTACGCAGGTATTATGCAGTAATATATATATTTTATTTTTTATCATATATATATATATATATATATATATATATATATATATATATATATATATAGATAGATAGATAGATAGATAGATATACACAATTTTATATATACTGTATAAAATATAATTTTTTTATTCACATAAAAATATTCATATGTTAATAGATATCTACACAATATTGTTTGATAATGAATTTGATATTTCTAATTTATAGAAATAAAGGATTTATTATTTTTCAGAACAGTTGTAAGAATGTCTGAACCAACTTCTAAAAAAGCAAAACTGAGGAATTCCAGAGAAGATTTTATCATGTTTCGCTTTGTATCTGTAGACTCAAAATTTATGTGTCTTGAATGGTATGCCATCTTGACAAATGATTCAATAAAGTAAATTCAGCTGAAGCAGCACCAAACATCAAAGCATGTATCATCTGTTGGTAAAAATAAGAAATATTATAAGAATAAAAGACAGGCAATCAAATTATCCAACTTTGTAAAGGAGATGAATACTGCAAAAGCAAAACACCCAAACTAAAAGATATTTGCCAAGGTTGGAGCACCTCAGGTTTATGGTGATAAGGATTTCAACCCTGCTATGATAGCTTCTTCAAATGAGGTTCTCGGAAAAGTCACTGCATCTACTCTGAATACAATTCCACTTTCACATGACACTATTACAAGAAGACAGGATGAAATCTCTAATTTTGGTTGAGGGGAAGATGGGGAAATTATGCAAAAGACAAAGTTTTCCATCCAAGTAGATGAGTGCCCAAGTCATAACGAAGCTATCCGTCTGGTCTATGTCTGATTCATCCATTAAAATGATACAAGGGAAGAAATGTTATTCATCACAGGTTTGTCTGAAAGGGCGGATATATTCAATGAAATAATGCAGTATTTCAATGATAAAAATATTTCATTAACTAATTTGATCAACATTGCATCAGATGGAGCTGTTCCTATGGCAGGAAAAGTGGAAAAACTTTGTTTCTAGAATTAAATCACTTGCTCTTCTGTATCTATTGCATTATCCAAGTGGTTGCTATTGGGGGAAACATGCAAGAAGCACTCAACACTGCCATACATGCAATTAAATTTGTCAAATCAAAGTCAATGAATTATGGAAGTATTGTACAATTCTGAGAATATGAACATTACTTACTATTTGGTAAGATAGTTGTCAGAAGACCTGATTCTTGAAAGACTAGTGAATTTGTGGCAACCATTAATCAAATTCCTCATGTTCAAGACCTAAATAACTCATTACAACTCCAAAAAGCAAGCTGATACAGCTAAATAAATTTTGGAAAGACTTCCTGATTTTAAATGAAAAATATTCTACTTGAGTGATATGTTTAAAACAGTGAGTCTGTTTAACTTTGAGATGCAAGGTAGAAGATCAGATTTAGTCACCTGTTCTCAGAAGCTAAAAGTCTATAAGACAAATTGAAATTTCGGAAAAAAACTGTTTCAGAAAAAATTGGCATCATTTCAATATTTCAACACCACTGCTCCTACATCAGAATGCATTGCTATATGCATTTCCCATCTTAAAGGTCTTCATTTAGACTTTGAGAAAAAATACAAAATCTATTAAAAATGGATTATTCAATCTCGTTTGTAGACCTAAGAAATACGAGCCAAAACATAAAGATATTGAGTTGCATGAAGTATTGCTGGACTTGAAAGAGAATGCGAAAATGAAAAGAACAGTTGACAAAGAAGTTGCCTTTGCCTACATGTCGATCAATGACTCACATCCAAATATTTTTCAACATGTAGAAGTACGCATTATTTCTTTCCTTTTCACATGGATGGTGGAATCGGGATTTTCGTCTGTTGTGGATGCTTTCAGTAGAAAAAGAAATAAATTAGATTTCAACAGCAGAGGAACGATCAGACTAAGATTGAATGACACAATAAAAATTGATTATGATATACTGTGTTTATCCTTCTTTACTGAAATAAATTTAAAGAGTAAATAGAACACTTTGTCTTTTCATTGATTATTTTAGTGTGAAAATTGAACAGCCTAAATGTAAAAACATGAGTTGCCCATTTGAATTTTTTGAAGTAAAAATTGCTCCATGGGCTGAAAAATGTTCAGAATCATTTGTCTAAAAACCGCTTACTCAAATTTTCCCTAAAATATTCACATATTCATATCTTTCCCCTAAGACTTCTTCGTTACTCACATGTTATCTCCATTATATCCTGAACACTTTTTTAATAAGTAACTGATAAAATATTATTTTTTACAGACACAGGCACGAAGTGTGTTTTCATCCTTTTACCCCAAACATGTCGCTAAAGACACTAGGACACTAGTGGGATTTCAAAGAGTGAAAGATCATGGGAAGGGTTTAGTGAGTAGGAATGAATAGACGAAAATAAAGGAACCGAGTTCAATAAGAAAGAAGATGGCGATTGAAAATGCATTTCGATTTTTGATATTTGTAGGTGCTAGTAAGCAATACATCAGAAGGGGGTTCCCCATGAGAGAAGTACGTGAACATAAACTGTTAGGATAGGACGTGGCAACTGAATCTAACTAGTTCAAGATTAGATTTGTATGGCGTATTTGCCAGACTACTAGTAGTATTCATGTAGTCAAAACACCAAGGAAAATGGCCATCAGAACAATTGTCTTGAATATTTTAGTAGAAAAACACAGAGGGAAGCCACGCCATGTCGGTGAGAAAGTGAATGAAGTCGAGATGCCTGATGAGGATCGATGACATTACTGTTCTTTCTTTGACTTTTTTTAAAGAATCTCGATATATACAGCAGAAGCAGTTTTCCAGATGAGGCAGCATTATTCATTGAACGAATGGTGGATTTATAAATTTGGATGATGGATTCTGAATAGAGAAATTTTCTGTCATAATGCAAATGAGTCGATAAGTGAGTTGGAAGGGGGATTTCGAGCAAAGAACTTTGCTTTTATCAGCAGTATTTTATTTAATTCATTTTCTTCTATTCCAATTGAAAAACATTTTCTTAGCAGAACGGAAAAGGAATTCATTAGTGTTAACAACAATATTGATATAAGCAATAATCATAAATTGCTGGGTTAGTCAATATTAATATCGTAGAAACTAGAACAGCGTTTGTACAGCGGGATTAAATGCATCTAACTTTGATATAATAATTTATTTATTATACTCTTAATACAACTTAATAACCGAATATATTGCATCTTTCTACGAGGTACGACTCGGCATTTCGCAGAACAGTGTGTGGCGCTGAAACTTTTTGTTACTCTTTCTGAACACTACGCTTTGTGAGCTTTTCATCAAACTTCAAGAAGGGAAGTACTTTGAAAGCAATAGTGACACTAATTTCTACAATAAATAATTTTGCATTTTTAAATTTTCCTAAAATTTGGGCAGAAAACTAGAGATAACTATCAAACTAAAGAAAATCTGCTCATAGATATTTAATATATCTTACCGTCATATTCATCAAATGTATTTTTTAATGCGTTTAAAGGTGTGCTTGTATTTCATATAAATATACGTGGCATTCATTTGGTTAGATTTTCAATAGAAAATAAGATAATATCTAGCAATAATTAATTACAATAATTTCCTGTTATTCCCATTGCGCAATGCAAAAAGTGGTAAAACATGGAACTCGAAGCATCACTTCATGTTGAAATATTTATTTAAATTTGTAGAAATTTCATATTTCCTGTATATTTCTTAAAAGCGCAAATATGTATTTCTCTAAGTGGGCATCGAATATTGGTCATTTAAGATGGGATGTTTAAATGTTTTAATACTATTAGATGTATTTGTAATGACAAAAGTATGCAGATGTAGCCTTTAAGAAAGCTTTATTCAACTGTGAATACAAGGTTCGCGTATATTGTCTTTTTGGGATCCCAATAAACAGAAATAACTTTCTCAAAGAGGAGAGTAACAAAACAAGGAGAGACCACACTTGTAGATCCATAATAGTATTATATTTTTCTGCTTTTTCGATAATTTTTACATTTTCTCCTTTATCTTTTTGAACTTATCGCTATTTTTAAAGTAATAATAAATAATTGTCTTAACTTTGCTTTCGTCAATCCATTCAGTCTTCCCCGAACATTAAATCTACATTGACAGATAGCTAAAGTAAATAGACATCTTTTTTATAAATAGCAGACATCCATAGAACTAAACAATTTTATTCAATTCCTTTTCCAAATTATCAATCTTCACCTGTTTATATTTAAATCTCTCAGGTATTTAATGTATTAAATCTGTTCTATTGCCCAGTGAGATCTTCATCGGAGCTGCACTGAAAAATATAGAAAAAATTATTTGTGAAAAATGTTTACATGTATTTTTGTATTTCTGGATCCGAAAAGCGCTACACATTTTATATCAGGAGATTATTTTGTCCGCGGGAATATTTTGCATTCATTTTGGGAGGTACATTTTCTGACGTCCATTTTGCTGATTTTGTTGTTTTAATATCTATCCGCCCTGATAAAATGGTTTGCTGCTACCGTTGTTGTTGTTGTTGTTGTTTAAATATGTTTCAGTGATCATGGGAAAAACCCTCCTGTAGAAAGAATATCTAAAGCTTACATTCCACTCATTTTCATCCACATTATATCAAATTCCAATTCAGCATAACGTTATATACATTGGGGTTCATGATGTGTTAAAGAATCTACCACAATCTGCCGCCTAAATATAAATGTACAACTGCAACGTAAAATATGTACACACAAGTAAATATCTATAAAGATATATTGTTAAAACTCAAAAATATATCCACCATTTCATTTCTACCCAAAATTCTTCCAAGAGATTATTTTCCTGAATTATAAATATCATTCGTTTGGATTCTCTAACCAATTAGCTTCTGTAATGAAGAATCTAGACATATTTCTTCCTTGCTTTCGGAACAATCTGACACATCAGACATTATCATGTAAAATGGGTTTTCTTTTATGTTCCCGCTGCATCTAATGAAAATTCGTTTATGAACCTCAAGTATCATCTGACAGAAATGCAACGGTTTCTTTTTGTTACTTGTGAATATTAAAATTACCTTGAGATGAAAAAAGTGCAAAAACGGGCGGATTAGAAATCTTTGTGAATTGATGCACTTTAACATACGCAAAAACCAGAGTTAACTCCCATTTCTAAATTGTGATTATTCAATAATCTTGTAATGACTTGTAGCGTGAAGGGCGGTTATTTCTCTAGTGATTTTTCTGGTAAATGGAAGAAAGAAAGTCATTAATGGATATTAAATTTAAATAATATCATTAACAGAGATTATGAACACAGACACGCACAGACACACGCCCACACACACAGAAACATACACACACATACATATTTATGAGATATATATATATACAGGCAGACATTATGCGCAAATGAACATATATATATATATATATTAATTAATTATTATCTATATTTATGCATATATATATATGTGTGTGTGTGTATGTGTATATATGAACTAAACGTGTGTGTGCGTGCATATATATATATATATATATATATATATATATATATATATATATATATATATATATATATTATTGTCATCCACAGGCAGACTGTTCTTCAGTGTGGCTAGACGCCCGGTTGCCTCTAGCTAGGATCGAAACCCGACTGAATTGGCGTCGATTAAAGGTGAATTTTAGCGTATTTATTTTTGGATAGAAACACAGTGACTGACAGGACTCAAATTCGGTTTTTGAGGAAGAGTGATTCTATATCAGCTTTAATAGTCACTGTTTACAAACTCACACTTCCTTCTCCACAGAGTTCAACCGAAATTATTTTTTTCAGGAGCCTATATTATTGTCATCCACAGGCAGACTCCTGAGGATGATCTCGTAGGAGATCGAAAGTACTTGCGTTAACCGAAAATATAGCGTCCATTTTCGAATTCACTCATCGGTTCAAAAAGTCGAAATTTCTATATCATTATTGCAGGAAAAATACTAAATGATTTTTTTTTTATAATCTTCTACAAAAATAATAATGTAATAATTTAAAAGATCTCATAAATTTAAACGTCAGTTAATAATGTCCCAAATAGGGTCATAATTTAATTGCCGTATCTCTATATACTCGTATTTATCGGATAACTGCAAACATTGAAGGAAATCGAAAAAGATTGGAGAAAAATCATTCTAAATTGAATCTAACCACACATCTTGTGTTAAAATCTATAGCCTTTCCTATAAATTATACATGTTGCAGACATGAAATATTTTCGTTTTTCGACAAGTTTACTAAGAAAAGAATTTCTGCATTGTGTCTCCATTAACAAAAATAAGATAACTTTGTTTATCCCTGTCATTCAGTCGCATTTCTCGAAAGAAGAATATTTTCAGCTCGCACAATAACATTTTCTCGGATGAACATAGCAAGAATAGAAATGTCAAAAATAATATATTTTTGTCAATACAATCATTTCAACAGCGCTAAATTGAAATTAACGAAACAGAAAGCGAAATAAATTGAAATCAGAACTGGCAGATATTATTTGGGTGACTACAAAATGATAGCGTTTTTCTCTATAAATGCATCATATGCAGAAGGCGGCGGATATAATTGTGTCGCAATAACATTAAGGGACGAGCGTATAATTATGATAACAAATGCTGGAAGGAACAATAAAATCACCACTGATACCATCAACAAAAACTTTTACATTAGATTCAAAATTAGTTTACATAAACATTACAGCATAGAAAGACCGCAAAATCTCAGTAGAATTCACGTAAGGTGAGCAATCGAGATATTTAAAAAGCAATGCAAAAAGATTTACCAAAAAGAAAGCTGTTAGGACATATACATATCGAAAATACGATGGGGAAATTTGATTTTTGTTTTAATCAATAGAAAAAGGAACGAATTTAATATAAATGATTTATATTATCTATAGTAGGAGTAATATCCTCCAATTTCTTCTATCACAAAATTTTGGGCGTTGTGCGATCCGACATTTTTCAGGTGTATATTGGGCTGGGTAAATATTAGGGAATTTGAAATTTACTTCCTATGCTATACAGGAATAGAAAGAACTATGAAGATTACCGAAGCACAACGTTGAGATAATAACAACAGCAATGAGGATATTAGTCCGGCTGCAAATGTACATAATGATCATTTTTCTATCCCATAAATCAGGCAGAGGTTAAGAAGTTCAGGCAAAATGCTCCTCTACTGACAAATCACTCTGAAATCTGAGAATAGCAACTGAAAAGATAATATTGGATTATATGTGGAATATTTGAGTATTTCGTACTGATGTCAGTGGTTAGTTCTGCTGATCAAACAAAAGATATTAGGTCGAAACATTTTTGTCAAAAATGGCTTATTATAATCAAGCTATAAACAATATTTCGGATAAATAGAATAACTCTAAATATACTGACAATACCTAATCTGAAAAGATCAAAACAAAAATTAGCAACCGCGCACACCCATAAGCACACTTACATTATACACACACACCCACACGCTCAGACACATAATTTAATAATACGGAAGAAAAAATAGTGTTTGCTTCGCGAAAATTGGGTAACGGAAATCAAATTAAAATATTTCACCTGGGAATTATTTTTATTTTTATTATATTTTATTTTTGATTTTTAATATTTTGTGCTTTGGTCTGATGTGAAGAGTACGAGAGGAAATTATATTTTACTTTTCTCATAATCCTACGCGATTATTATAATCCTATCCAAATAAAATATGGCTGCATAAGAATAGTAATTTAGATTCAACCTCAGTGCCGCATTCTCATGGTCGTGTGCCAAAACGAATCTAAATTTTTAAAATAACTGCTAAAATTCACAGGTGTTTAATATTCTCCGTTCACCGACCCCTATTATAGGGAAAATCACCTTTTAACCTGGAATACATCACCGCTTGGAAATGTTGGTTTTTCCTAAAATGGTGGGAGTGCGTAGGTTCGATCTCGCCCGGAGAATTCATTTTCATTTTAAAGGCTTATATAATGCGCATAGACGTAATACGCACAATATATTAAGCAAAAATGGGCGTCTATTTCAAATACGAAATATCCAATATAATATCGTTGAAGTAATAAAAATTTCGGATTAAAAATAAATATACTAATTCTTTACACACACACACACACACATACACACACACACACACACACACACACACACACACACACACACACACACACACACACACACACATATATATATATATATATATATATATATATATATATATATATATATATATATATATATATATATATATATACTAGCAGCATGGCCCGGCGTTGCCTGTGCTTTATTCAAAAATCGTACGACTCATACAGCAATCTCTATCACTTGACTTAAAATATTTTTGCTCTTCCTTTAAAGGAGTGCCCTTTGCTGTGCTGATGTTGCTACATGCCTTACTTCTTGACTATCTCACACTGCGAATTTTTTCTAAGCTCTATACTAAACATTAAATCTGTTACGAAAGAAGAAATAAACAAATACTTTTTCACACCCAACACAGTTCTGCGGAATCAGAATCAACGTTGAGTTTAAGCAAACGAATGAGCCAATTGGAGTAAAGTGCCATGTAGATTTAAATTTTCCCACTTGTGACGAATGCAGCTATCGATTTATTTTGCATGCTAGCATGCTAGTTAACATTCGTGTCAGTCAGCTGTTGGCTCTCACGCTGGCCTGTAGAATCTTCCTGCCTATTCGTGGCAGCCAGCTATAGGTTCTCACTCTGGCCAGTAGAAAATGACCGCAAACTACATAAAAACCGCCGTAGAAAAATGAAAAAATCGATTATTTCCACTATCGATGGGAGTTGGGAAATGCAATGTCGATCTTGTCCTTCCCGCTAACTTGGAACATGTAGATGTTAATTTGGGTGCAAATCCGTCGAATATTGCCCACACACACACACACACACACACACACACACACACACACACACACACACACACATATTCTGCCTTTTATAGATATATATATATATATATATATATGTAATCTAAATACATTTAAACTCGGCGGGTGAAAATCCTGGATAGCACAATTATCTAATAAACTGGCATCCAAGGAAAAATGGAAAGAAAAGAAAGAAAGAAAGAAAGAAAGAAAGAATGAAAGAAAGAAAAAGAAGGGAAAAAAGAAAGTAAGCACTAGAAACATCCGAACAAGGCAAAAGAAATTCCATGTGGTGAAACGTGGATAGCTAGTACCTTACACATTAGGGTTTATTATATATGAATATGATGAATAATGCATTTTTACTTGATTTTTATCCTGTTATACACGACTTTATTATAAATCAAGGGCACTGTCATATTGAAGAACACACATGTCAGAATATAGTTAATTTTTCTTAAGAAATCCTTTTCACACTTAGAAATAATGTGGCTTTCGTTCTTCATCTTCTAATCGCCTACATCTTCCGTCATCGTCTTCATCCTCTTACCTTAGTTCGCTGCTCCAGATCAATCACATTTATTTCCACGCCACCAATATAACATGAACACGTCCATCTCTGTCTACTGCTCGGCAACTTATCTTTTTTGCATATCACCAACGAAGATTGTTCTGTGTCTGACGATAAACTACACCCAGTAGCAAGGCCTCTGATCCTGAGATTGTACGTTTTGAGGAGCAATGAACCACCTCTTAATTGCCATTGTTCCCAGGTCCACCCTGACCCAAGGTGGTCGCCCCTGTTAGGGGGCACAGCTATGGTCTAATAGTGACCCCACCTTAAAAAAACTATGAAAGTATAAAAATGTATATTTTAAGCAAAATACCAACGATGCAATTTTATATAAAAAAATTATATTACTTATTTATAGTAAGGTTACCAGCAATTCAATTTATAGTAGAATCATCAACAATATATTTCATAACAAACGGATTCATTATATTTTATCTGTAGTTGAAGGCATACAATTGTGTTCAAAATAAATATAATTTAAGCCATAAAATTGCTTTCAAAACATTTAGATTTCGGCATTAAATAATCCATTGAAGTTTTATATGCCGCTAAATTAAATGGACCAAGCATCTAAAGAGAAAATTTGAACATTTTCCTCATATACCCGGGAATAAATGATTGGTTAAATCATTACATTCTCTGCTGTCATTCTGCGGATTAAATTGTTTTGCATATTATTTATTTAATTTCCCTCTGTCAAAACATATTGGTTTTATAACTTCAGAACAATTTTCAGAATATCAGAATTTCATTAAATTTTATTCGCATCTAGAATATATTGTATATCTGTCACAAAATCTACCTTCTTTTTTAGTTAGTCGTTTGTATTATTAGACTGGAATGAATGTTTTAATCGATTTTTATTAAAATATTGCCACATTATGTTAGTTACTATGAGTAATTTATAAGTTTCTTTTATATTGTATAAATATTATTCTCAATAGTATTTAAGACATGCTTCTGTATTTGTACTAACTAAAGATCAAATTTGAATTGTTGTAGAGTATGATTTTCTTAATTTATCAGCACAAATGCATCAGGAGAATCCATCCCGCACGATTAGGATATCGACGCATTGCAAGAAATGGCAGAAGGTGGTTTTCCAGTTTCGAAACTGGATATTTTATCTGGAGGGCGACCCAAGCGAGATTTTTTCCAACAGGACTTGATTCAGAAGATTTCGTAACTGTAATAATGTAAATCTAATGTTAGTCATATGCGAATAGAATAAGCTTGTTTGGAACATGCTTTCCACAAACTCTGTCTCTAGAGAATTACTAACAACGTGTCGATTGTTACGAGTCATTGCTTACACAGCAACTTCAAGTACCCTTTTCAGACAGTCTTATTGTGGGGATCAGAAATTTGCCCTTCACCATAATTTTAAGTGACATCATCAGTGGATCAGTAGTGAAAACAGATCTTTTGAACAACCAAGAGGAAAACTTAATCAAAATAAGATCATGTTGATTTTATTTTTGAATATTCTGGAAATAATCCGCTTGGAACCGTCCGACAATAATAACAATCAACGTTGATTCCTACTGCAATTGACTTCGTCATTTGAAAGTAGCTTTGTACAAATACGTCAATCCTTAGTCAAGAGAAAAGAGGTGACACCCCATTACGATATTGTCCGCCTTCACCTTTCACAATTGACTTAATATCTCTTAGAGAAGTATTGTTAGTCATCTCCATATTATCCCGACTTTGCTACCTCTGATTAACACTTGTTTAGGGTTTTGCAGAACATTTTTCATGACATATGGTTGAAAATTATAAGAGCATCAACATTAATTGTTTTTAAAAAAATTTTACAAACGTGGCATCTATAAAATTGTTGACAGATGAAATAAAGTTTATAGGATTCAAGGGAGGTAATACTGATGATTAAATCGTTATAAGTATCTTTTGTAATATACATATAAAAACTGATAGAACTTTCATTCCATTGATATGAATCGAAACAAAAACTTATATTTATACAAAGGAAATAACTGTCGGAGAAAAATAATTGTTATATAATTTACTTCAGATAGATAGATAAATATATATATATAGACAGATAGATAGACAAATAGACAAATGGACAGATATATAGGGAGATATTAAAAGACTGAGATAGATAGATAGATAGATAGATAGATAGATAGATAGATAGATAAATAGATAGATAGATAGATAGATATGAACAGACTGGGATAGATAGATAAATAGATAGATAGATAGATAGGTATGAACATACTGGGATAGATAGATAGATAGATAGATAGATAGATAGATAGATAGATAGATAGATAGATGAGAATGTGATACTTCACAAAAAATTAAATCGACTTTTATACATGTACATCAACTAAACATTTATTTTACAAAACATAATATCCTCCAATGTTAACGAGCGTATTTCAACATCAATATTCAACTTTGAAAATACGATAACACACTTTAACTGTAATGCTACAAAATGCACCTCCTTTTATATAACATTTGTTTGATGGGTAATGAAACGGTTTATAAATTATGGCAACAAAGATGTTCTCCCCTGAACAACGCAGTTTATATCCAAATAATGTACCTAAAGACAATGTTTTGTTGTGTATTTAAAGAATATGTATGTGTATTTTAGTATGTTTTCTTCATATGTAGAGTTTATTGAAATATTGTACGAGCGTCTTCCTTGTGTCTATATATTTTTATGCAAATTGTAATTTCGAACGTTGGCCGTCACTTATTTATTTTCTATTCGTGTATTTTTTACTGTTCTTCACCGCTTAAGAAAGAATTCATCTGATAAACATTGAATTTTCTTGTTTATATCTTGTCTCATATGAAAATACTTTTTTTGGATATTTGGATTGTTATTGATTCAATTTCTGTTCATTTTTGTCACATTAGATTTTATGTCAGGAGAAACACAGCTGCAGAGAGAAATGTAATAAAATGTCTTATTAATTTCGAAACTTTTTTGTTTTATGTTTGAGGATCTCTGCTAAGAAAGCTGTTCTATAACTTTATAATGTTATCTGAATGTGAAAACATTTTTCTTCTTGTAGACAATGTTGCAAGTCGAAGAAAAAAAATTAATTATGCAAAAATATAAATGTCGAACATAAAATAAATGTTATATTATTTACTTTAGATAGATAGATAGATAGATAGATAGATAGATAGATAGATAGATAGATAGATAGATAGAAAGAAAGAAAGAAAAAAAGAAAGAAAGAAAGAAAAGACTGACTTAAATATAAAAGTACATAGATTGACTGATAGAACAGACTGGCTTTGAGATAAAATTAGATAGAATAGACAGACATAGACACAAACAGTGATAGAATAGACAGACATGCATAAAATTACATAGATTGATATAATGGACTGACTTAAACATAAAATTAGATAGATAGATAGATAGATAGATAGATAGATAGATAGATAGATAGATAGATAGATATGACTGATCTAGAATTAAAATTAGATTATACTGACATGGAGATAAAATTAGATCGATAGAATAGATTTACTTAAAAATAAATTTCGATAGAATAGAGTGACTTATAAAATTAGATAGTTTTATAAATTAGACGCACACATAAAATTCGATAGATTTATAAAACAAACTGACGTAGACATAAACTTGGGTAGATAGATAGATAGATAGATAGATAGATAGATAGATGACTATTAAGGAATATTAATAGAACGCGGTTTTTGTTAAATAAAATATGTAAAAAGAGTCACCAATGTTAAACACATAAGTGAGTGGATATAATTGTAGAACAAAATATGTCTGACATAGCTTTGGAATGCATTAAATTAAAACCTGAACGATGAAACTTTAGTGAGCTTGCAAATATATTCTAATGATATTTTGCATTCCCTTCACCAAGTAAACGATGATAGACACTGTTGTTCGTTCTTTGTTTGAGAGATTTTATGAACTCAGATAACATAACATTCCAAGCTTTAAATACAACCTCCTTTAGATCATCTACGGAGTCATAATGTCTTCTATTCGAATTATCTTTCCTAGAGATATATCTGCAAGCGGTTTCTATAATATTCAAGTCAGGAGAATGAGACGTCCATTTAAATGTTCTAATACCCTCCACTTCACAAAATATTCGGGGCATTTTCGTATTATAGAAAAGGCAAATTCTCCTGATGGAAAATCCGATTTTCACCTCATATCGATTTCCGTCATCGCCCAGGAGCGAGTGGCGAAGAAGATATCCATGCGTTCCCATGCAGCTTCAGCCTACTTTTCTTGAGGTAGACATCGCACAGCATAACATCACCTGCTGGGATCACTCCAGTAATACTGTGATCCTTCCAAGCCATCAAGGCTAATTTTCTTTTCGTCAAAGAACATCACACGCTTCGAATTCTGGAACTACGTTTAGTTTACTTTAACAAAAGCTCGTCTTCGTTGTTTTATACACTTTCGTCAGCCTAGGTCTTTCCATTCTTTTAAACCTTTCCAAAGTCTTTTTATCGAAATATTATCCAATCGCTTCCTCACAAGATGCTTCTGCTTCTACTGTAGGGTTAGTCATGCCATGATTGGTTTGGCCGTTCTAATAATTATCTTGTTAATTCCGCAGAGTTGATAGCAAATATAGAAAGGCAACCACAGGAACTTCACAAGGATGTATTAAAGGAAAGTGAAAAGAAAGGATTAAAAATTACAGAAGACACAATGTGTGGATGTCAGCAAAAGAAACAGATCAATATGCGATTTGCACACTGAAGACACTAAAATTAATGTCATTATCTAGGATGTTTTTTTAGCAGAGCACGGAAAATGCAATACTGAAAACCGAAGGAGCATTAGCATAGTGAAAAACGGCTTCCAAAAGGTAAGTAAAGTATAAGCTGTAATGGTCCAGTTTCCTTGTACCACATTGATGGTCCAAGGTAGAACCAATGAAGAATAACTCGAACACAGGTATGGAATAACACAGATATATTACAAACAGAATATGTACAAAAGAAGTAGAAGTGTTAGTAATAACAATCAGGTTAGGTTAGAGAGAACTATGTTGTCTCTACCAGTATCACTATTCCAATGTCTGACAGTAATCGTCTGACGCGACTCTGTCTGTAACTGACTCACTGTGTGACGATGTTCAACAACACGCCCACGTGTGTCGAATGTGGCACAAGGCCGGTTTAATGTGGGCTCACCGAGCCCGTAGGCTCGCCCCCAAAATGTCCGTAGAAGCCGTATAAACGGGATCGGGTTGGTCAACCTCCCCGAACGAGGCTCTGCCCTTCGGCGGAGCCTCGTCCGTGTTCCTCTCTGCCCAGAGGCAGAGAGTTCAACCGTCCAGCCAAGTCGTCCAAAAGGACTGGCTCGAACTGTGACGATGTTCATTAACACGCCTACGTGTGTCAAATGTGGCACAAAGCCGGTTTAATGTGGGCTTTCCGAGCCCGTAGGCTCGGGCAAAAATTGCCCGTAGAACCCGTATAAACGGGATCGGGGTGATCAACCACCTCGAACGAGGCTCTGCCCTTCGGCGGAGCCTCGTCCGAGTTCCTCTCTGCCCAAAGGCAGAGAGTTCCCCTCTGCCTCAGAGGCAGAGAGTTCGACCGTCTAGCCGAGTCGTCCAAAAAGGACTGGCTCGGACTGTGACGATGTTTAACAACACGCCCACGTGTGTCGAATGTGGCACAAGGCCGGTTTAATGTGGGCTTTCCGAGCCCGTAGGCTCGGGCAAAAATTGCCCGTAGAACCCGTATAAACGGGATCGGGGTGGTCAACCACCTCGAACGAGGCTCTGCCCTTCGGCGGAGCCTCGTCCGAGTTCCTCTCCGCCCAAAGGCAGAGAGTTCCCCTCTGCCTCAGAGTCGTCCAAAAAGGACTGGATCGAACTGTGACTTATGCTTCCTCTTAAAGAGCAGTATTTATGAGGTACGGAATAGTCTATTAATATTATGGGTAAGTTCCCATAACATTAACAATCAGAAAAATATCATTAGAAAGCCGAAAAAGAAAGAGTATTAGACGGTTATGTATTATCCGTCCTCCCATATGACATGGAATAATGGAAATCTCATCACAGATAAAGAAGTCTCTTGAAGCAATAGCAATATGGATCAATAGAATGATGCTGGGAATAGCATGGGCTGAACACGTTTGCAAAGACGAAGTTTGTTTTAGAGAAAATGGAAATAAAAAGGACACTTATAAGTAGCACCAGAAAGAGAGGTTTGAAATTTTTAGGGCATATAATGAGGAAATAGTCCTTGGAAAATTTGACAATTCACAGGATATAATGAAGGCCAGTTGACAGAACAAAGCATTGCATATGCTGCCTAACGAGCTTCTGTAAAATTTTGGGATTAGCAGAGAGAGTAATAAGACAAACTTTCACGGCTGCAAAGAACAGATAGTTGTGGAGAGCCATAAAACTCCATGTTGTGAAGGGATACGGCACCATAAAATAACTACAGAACCTGTCAAATATGAGAGGATCACCTTTGACGATCTTCTCAATTTATCATCAATTCCTTTTATTGTATCACCTTCTTCTCGACAGGCAGAGTATTTAACCAACCCGAAATCTGTTCATTTTTTTCTCTAAACATGATGCTAAGTTCGAAGATAATTAAAGAAAAATGTCCTTTACCAAAGGTGAAATGACATTTTAAAGAAAATGCTCATGCAACCCAACGAATGAAATTGCGCATGTTTTTTTAAATATGTCTGAAAAAGGTTTTAGTTACTTTTTCTGAAATCCAGTAAAGAATTATTATTCGATCGTAGTCTTGATCATCGATCGAATGCGAATGATCCTTTTTTAGTTGTGTAGTAAGTGCTAAGTTAGGGCTACATACAGTTTTCATTAAATTTGTGATAAGATATGATTATAATCTTATGGTTTTCTGCACAAAGTGAAAATAAATAAAGTTTTAATGTGTATCCAAATATTTGATCAGAACTAAGATACATACATACATAAATACATATATATATATATATATATATATATATATATATATATATATATATATATATATATATATATATATATATAATTGAGCGACTGTCAGTCACTATGTGTTTATCTAAATCTAAAAATAAATACGCTTAAATTCACCTTCATCCCTGCCGTGCGTCGACGGCTTAGTGGTAGAATATCAGACTGACGCCGATTCAGTCGAGTTTCGACCCTAGCTAGAGGAGGTCTGATGAGCTGTGATACAGCGAAACAGTCTGATGAGCT
>OZ038481.1:113465090-113472590 GCA_964036315.1 Acanthosepion esculentum
TTTTAGGGAATGTAATCATTCTCGTAGGGATATCGATCTTGTCGTCCCGATCAGGTGTTTCTGTGTAGAGTACCATGAATGAAACCTGGTTTCGTCCGATCGATCGAGACTGTGTCTGATGTGTTCTCTTTGTTAGTCGTAAGATACTTTTCACTTCGTTTCTGTACTTTGAACGGACCTTGTTAATAGGGAGTAAATGGTCGCTTCTGACGAAATATAGTCACAGGGGTGCAGTTGTTGGGGAACGTAGGGATTTGTTGACTCCTGCCACGTGGTTACGTATTTCTGCATAGGAATCCGCTTTCGTATTTCCTGAATGAAAGGAGTGAATGAAGTTGAAGAAGTCTGTTCCGAAAAGAAATATTGTCCTGGAGAGAGATGCCTCAAAAACAACTGGCGAACAACCTAAATTCACTTTTGGAGTGTTGCGTAAGGTTAACGTAAACAGGTGAGGAACGCAATTAGTGTTGTCAAGTTTAGTCGTATGCGACGTCTTTAACACCCAGTGAAACTTTTCGCCAAGGCCATTTGCACAGGGATTATATTCCGTCGTATTAATGTGTTTGACATCAAGTAACTACATGAATTCCTTGTTGAGGAATGACATAACTTATGCTCCTCTGTCCGTTGTGACCACTTGGGGAACTCCAAAGCTCGTAATCCAAATATTTAAAATGCTTTGGTGACTGTAACAGTTGTAGAATCATTTATAGGTACCGCGATAGACCACCGAGAAAAACGAGCTACCAGAGTCAAGAGGAAATTATAACATTGACAGTTCGGCAAGGACCAGAATAAATTCAACTAAAATGTCTGAGAATCTGGCGTCGGATGGACTAAAGGTTTCGATGGGGGACTTGATAAGACTATAAATTTTACAATTCTGACAATCCATACATTTAGAAACCCAATTCCTGACGTTCCATCTCATGCTGAGCCACACAAATCGATTTGAAACGAGTTTAAATGTTGTCCGCTTGCTGCGGTGTGATAAGCCATGTACCGCGTCAAACACCATTCTCCTAAGTGTTGCTGGGATGTAATGCTTAGTGGTGCCTATCGTAACATCGCAGGGAGGTGTTTTGTTTTTAAAAGATTCAAGAAATCTTGAAGTTTATGACATCATGAAGTGTTGAACCGGATTTCTGTTCAACAGAAATTGAACCCTGACTCAGTGTAACGTTTTCAAAAGATTGGATTCCTATACAAGACAGGACCTCAGCGACTGCATTCTCTTTCTCATTTAAATGTCTCAAGTCTGTTGAGAATTGTGAAATATAATTGAGGTGTTTGATTTCACGGGCTCTATATTTGTCAGAGGTTTTACTCATGGCAGATGTCAGGTTTATGGTCAGTAAAAATTTTAAAAACTCGACCTTCCAGTAACTTTCGAAAGGGTTTAATAGCCAGGAAGATTGTCAGTCGTTCACGAGAAAAAGTGATGTATCTAGTCTGAGTAGAATCACATTTTTGTTGCCTCAGATATTTTTTCTTCTTTGTCCTGCATTCAATCTCATATAGAAGATCTGATATTACATAACATCATTCAGTGGAATATAGGAGGATTGATATAACATAAACAAATCAGTAATCTTTTATTTGTTTCTTAGAAAAGGTTTCTGAAAACCTGCTGAAAATATCACTTTTCAATAATTAATTAGCGAGACTTTTGAAAATGCAGCACATCAAACAGTTTGAAAGTATACTGACGTTAATTTGACAAACGTTCGCAAGTTTGTTTTTTAAAATGTCAAAGGAAAATCGTCTTAGTCTTATGTGAATCAAGCAATGCCATCAGTAATTCAGCTGAGACATACTGAATGAAAATCTTTCAATGTCACTTTGCAGAGCTCATCATAATCGTGCAAATATTGTCACTTCTGGTGATTGGCAATCATATCACACCATCGCTTCCTATCATTCATTCTTCATGTAATTTCGCTCACTGACATTTATTTTTATATTTGTATTATGCGCCCAATTATATTTTTAGTCAAATAACTTAAGTGGGTTATGTGCCCATTTCCACTGCGTTACTTACTTTCAATACTTCCGGTGTTATTTAAAATTTCAAAACTTTCTTTCCACATTATGTCCCTCATACATTTCAGCCCCCTCTTTTTGTTAATAGCATCTTCTATTTTTCGTCATCTCTCTCATTTTCTGGTTTCAGTATTTTCAACTTACTGGGAGCACAAAGTATATGATGCTTATCAAAATACTCTACATCACGCAATTTAAGGAAAGACTAAAAACCATAGACTCTATTATTATACAAAATAAAGAGCCGACTTTAAATATAATATCATTCATCACAGTAGACCGTATATTGAAGTGCATGTGGTATATTTAATGTGTGCATATATATATATATATATATATATATATATATATATATATATATATATATATATATATATATATATATATATATATTGAACAATAAAAATATTACAAAATTAAAATCATCAGACACACTGGATTGTATATTAATATTCCTGCGTTTTTATTATTATTTCATTTAGATTCCTCGACTAGTTTGGTCTAACATGGCCATCATCAGTAGAAAAATAATTTTCGCCTTGCTGGTAGCAGTGAACTACAGAAATTAATGTCTTGATGCAGAAAATGAACATTTGTCTGTAGTTTTCATTTGTTTTTTTTATTTATTTAGTTTTTTAACATGAATTTTGATCAATCTTTGTGTTGGTCAAACAGTCTCTTTTAAGTTGTTATTTGAGATAAGACCTGGATGGATTTATGCTGCTCTGAATTCCATTGGTCATTTTGACGGTTTTAGGGGTTTCTGGAAAGGGGATGTGTCTCTGTTAAGTGTGTGTGTTATTTGTTTATTGGGGAGTGAGTGAGTATGGTGTGTGTAAGCGTGTACATTACTATGGATCTGTGTTATCATTTAGCTCATTAGGGAGTGAGTGTGTATGATGTGTGTAAGTGTGTATATTCATGTGGGTGTGTGTATAAGTGTGAGGCCTCAACACCTCCGTAAGCATGTCTCTCTTGTGTGGGTGAGAAATGTGGTAGGTTTTGATTTGTAGGGTTATATATTGATACTATCTATATTGTTAAATTTATGGTTAAGCCCGGCTGGATAGTACGTTTGTAAACGTTGTATCTACTTATTTTCATGGAACTCTAAAACCTTTGTAATGTTATCTGCTCTTAATGAAAAGAAACTTTTTTTGTCGTGATATCGCCCCAAATATTCGTTACACATGACATCACCGTAGACGTCAATCGTCTAGTTTTCCAAAGAATAGCAGAATGCAGACAACGCAATTCTGCCTAACATACAATCACCACATTGGCTCCTGAAATTGGCTGAAGTAGTCGGAAGTCCATGAACCAAACAATAATACAACATGAACTTCAGAGAGTTTATCGACAATTTCGAGAACAATGCTCAACGAATTTATCAAATAGAAAAATGCATTAGAAAGTTAGATATACATACCTTTTTGGTTCTGTTTATCAGCCTTATTTTGTGTATATATATATATATATATATATATATATATATATATATATATATATATATATATATATATGTGTGTGTGTATATATATATGTGTGTATATATATATATATATATATATATATATATATATATATATATATATATATATATATAATGTATTAAACGATTGACGAGCTACTACGAGTAATGTTCTTATTCATTTCTTTCGTGTAAGTGTGTAAAAACTCTACAAAGATTCAACATATCCAAGCGCCTTCGGCTATTCTTTTCGCAATTATCAAGATCGATTTTATTTTTTATTGTTAAACAAAATGTGGTGTTTTTTATGTATGTTTCTAAAGCTAATTTTTTTTTCAAACCACGGTTAGCACATAGTAGCCGTGTTCTTAATTAATGTCATTGAGTGTTAGCTTTTCTTTTTTAGTATTATGACTTTCATTTTTTTTCTGTCCTTTTTAACCTGTCGATGAGGCTATTATACTTGTATTTTCTAATAGTATGAGCAGGATGAAATCTGGTAAGTTTTTGTGTCTGCTTAAATGAGTCCTAATAGAGCTGTCGTCATATAAGTGTAACGTAGGTCGTGTAGATAGACATATAGTAGTGTTACCAAGGTAATTATTTATGAGTTTCTTCTGAACAGGAATGCAGTATTTTATGGGGAAATTGAACTTGTAAATAATATCCGTTCTTTTTAATTTTGATTTAGCTTAGAAAAATTAAATAAAATGCTTAATTGCAGTACCTTATCAGTCATAATTTGCTTTGTTTTATTTGAATGCTCACTTTGAATTTTTAACAATGCGATAACGTAAACTGTTTTCCTTCAAATGTGCCTATTGGATCCCACATTGCCTCCACGTATTAATGACGTCGCATATTTTGAAAAAATGTCAGTAATTATGTATAAAAAAATATATTTAAATCTCCCCTATATGTTTATGCGCGTTTGTTAAAATTATATATATTCATTTTTTTTTTTACTTTAGTTATTCTTTCACAGATCAGATATTTAAAATATTTGGCGATCAGTTTTAACATAAAGAATTGTTTTAAAAGTCGATATCACCCGAAAAGATATTCAGCGTTGTGGGTGTTCTTTCCTTTTTTCTGAATGATTTTACTTTTATCTTTTTATTTTCTTATAAAATATCAAAAACATTTGAAACCCTTTCTATAGTGTGGATGTTACGATTACTTTAATTCATCTTAAAGTTGACAGAACAAGTTTCTAAAAAGATGTCTTAATTTCTCATCATCTCTAAACTTCTTGATTCCTCTCCTCCTAATATGAAACCCTCCGGCGTTTATCTTAGCAAAAATGAAGGCAAATTTTAATCAACATGTTTTAATCAACTTTAATTGTCGCTTTTTTTTTCATTTTAGTTTTGTCATGCTGATCATCAACCCTGGCGACTTAAAAAAAAACAGCACTTTTTTAGCAAATCTTTCTTCTTTCCCTTGGCAAATATTCCACTTTAAATTTCTTCTCGTAAAAATGGCTTTAAAATGACTTTCAGCGTTTCTCGCTGAGATATTTTTTTCAATTATGAGCTTGCTATATAGTCATCAATAGAAATATCCCGCCCAACGGAAATTGTGTTATCTTAATTTTCATCTGTTTGAGAAAAATGACTATTTGAATTCATTTGAAATTTACATGTTCTTTTCCAGTGTAATATGACTGGCAGGCGAACAGACTTGCTTACAATGTCCTTTCTATTTATTTTGAGGGCAGTTAATCGAATTTTGGCGGAATGATCTTGTCTTTCTCTTGATTGTACACTTCTTAATACAATGTCTCGATGCTGGAAAGTTGGTTCTCTGTGATGTGCCAGGCAATTTTCGTGTCGGAATTTTTTTTTATCATTTTACACCATACAAGGAATTATTGTCACTAAGATACAATGGGTTACTGTATTTGAAAGAATAATAAGGAGAAACATTATTAAGAAGCGAGAACAATAGAAGACTAATCAAGTTGGCGAGAAATCTGGTATCGTTGACAATAGTAACATGGCTGCTAATCTCGAAAAGGACCTCCGATCTGTGGTTGACTGGGTCAGGAAATGACTTGTAAACTTTAATGCCTCCAAAACGAAACAGCTCTCCTTTACCCACCACAGAAAACCCCTCCTGCTTCCCATAAGAATGGCTGATTCGAACTCATTGAGAGTGCCTCGTTACGCCTGCTTGATCTCACGATGTCCACTGACATGAGGTGGAATAAATACATTGAATAAATAGCTTCATCCACCGCAACGAAATTTGGATCTCTGTGTCGCGCCAGAAAGTTTTTCACGTCTGAGTCCACCCATCATATCTATAAATCAGCCATCCGTTATTGCATGGGATATTGCTGTCATATATGGTCTGGTGATCCCGCGGTGAGTCTCGGGGTCCTCGTCAAAATCCAGAGACGAATATGCAAGATAATAGGTCCTGATCTGGCATCTAGTCTACAATATCTATCCCACACACGTGCGGTGGCTTCCCTAATTCTCTTCTACAAGTATTTTCACGGCAATTGTTCAGAGGAGCTACTTTCGCTGGTTCCCGGACAACATGAATTTAAGCGAGCTAGCACGCTGGCAATTTGGTTCCACATTTTCACTGTCAGAAATGTTAAATATAACCGTCTCTTCTACTGAAACAGCTTCTTCTCCCGCACTTCCCGTTTGTAGAACCCCCTTCTCCTTACTTGCTTCCCCGATGACCATAATCTTCACATATTCAAATGTAATGTCAATCGACATCTGACACCCTGAGTTTGTTCCCCGTTCCTCTATGTATCCTTTCATCAAACATGACACTTTACACTTGTTCTCAATCGTCTGTAACCCCTTGAATACTAGTGGCACTCCAAACTTGCTTGGGGTGAATTGCTTTAATAAAAAACAAAGAAGAGAAAAATAGGTTACCCGCTGTTCCGATCTGTCTATCTTTCCAAAATGTATCTGGTTAGTGTCAAATTTTCCAAGCATATTTGCTCGTTATATATCGGAGGAATTTCAACTGTCGCTTTCCCTTTCCATTGTCCTTAAAACTTCCTAGTTCCTCACATGTTAAATCCATGTGATACTCAGAATTCTTCTGTAGAACGACATTTCTGTTGCTTCAATTTACTCCGCCATGTCAGATTGTCCAGAATACACTGGCGTAGCGGAAGACTGATAACATGTATTTGTTCAGCAATTTTTTTATTTGCTTCTAAAATTTCAAATTTTTTTTAAGTCATTGCTTAGCTTCTGGAAGGTTTCCCGTTTTCTGACATCTATTAAAACGCTGGCGAGATATTTCAATTTTCGTGTACTTGCATAATTTCTGCATCTTCTATTCATGCTTCGCATCTCGAGGTTTTTCTAATTACCATATTTGCAACATTCGCTATTCATACCAGCACGCTCATCCTGTTAGTGATACTCATATTTTGGTTGTCCTCGCCTTTCGTCTCCTTCAGGTGTCTGTCGGGACTTGACGTGACAGGGATTTAGTTCTACTGACGAATGCTTAGAATATCATGTGCGCAGCGTGTTAGCAACGCTAGCATTTTGAGTTGATTCAACAGTCCCTGCCATATACGAAAGTCTTTATTATAGAGAAGTCCAGCAGAGTTTCCTTTATTTCTAACTAAATTCTCCTAACACTTATTACGCTGATTAAATTCTGGAAGACGACATTATCGATTACTATTCCCATTATGGTTTCCGTCGTCTGTTAATACACTATCAAGATAATTTTAACATTTTTTGACACGCTGAATATAAAGCTAACGTTTTGTAAAATTTGTCTTACTAAAAACTATTCATTCTTACCTACACTTGATTCAGCATTGTTTTTCATTATTTTATATTTTTATTTTCTGTCTGTGTATATTCCAATTCAGATAGATGATAGAAGATTTAAATTGTGTGACTTTCAAACAGGGATCTCCCAGATAGCGGTTACTTTTTAAGGCTTCTATCAATAAATCATTATCTGAAACTTTAAAAAAAAGTTTTCTA
>OZ038481.1:113475090-113560090 GCA_964036315.1 Acanthosepion esculentum
ACATGTGGCCTTCAATTCATGCCTAGGACAGTCCTCTCACGCCTCCTTAATCCTGTAAATCAGATGGCCTTGTTGTTACTGGCAGTGCACCCACAGCCGGGGTCCACACCTAATAATCCATGGGATTAAAATCAGGGACGTTAAGGCCCAGACGTTGAGGTTGGTAATATCGTAAAAATTATCTAACAATGACATGTGACTTCCTAGAGACGTGGCAGGAGTTGAATCTTATTCCACACATATGGTCTTTCAGCAGTCACCGTCTCTAACGAAGTCGTTAGTTCAGCAACTTGACATCTGAGACCGTGTTCAATTATATGAGGTGGCATGATATCACCCTGGCTGTAGACACACCTAAAAGCCATCACAAGGAAATTTGGTCTTCATGACACGAGTAACGCCATATGGATTGTTGGCAAGCCATCTGTTTTTCTGGTGCTGAAGAAAATTATATTTATCAAGGAAGAATCATATAGTCTCTGGTTCAACAGGATGTTTTGTCTTGTTCAGAAAATTCGTTGCCTTTATCAAACGGTATTCTTATGGCTGTTCTGTAAGAAATTGACATTTATACGGCTTGAGCGGAGATCCTTGTTCAAGACCGGTCTCGTGGTGGAAATTGCAACATCCATTTTCAGCGCCAATCACTTCCATCATTCTCTCCTGCAGTCCTTGGATGAATTCTGGTGTACGGAGGTAATCAGAATATCTGATGTGTTCTTTCCTACAAGCCACAACCTCGTAGTTTCCGTTCCAGATCTCCATTCCACGTCTTATTGTTTTCGGGGTTTCCAAATTGCATTGAGCAGTTGTCATGATTGCAACCTTTTGATGACTGCCACATACGATCATGATGCAGGATAAACTTTTCCAAAATTCAGGTCCTTTCTGTTCGTCTATGTCAATTAACATTAAAACTCGAGTGATTAGGTTTCACGATGTCGTCCACTGTTTGCAGAAATTCCAAACCAATGTTAAAATTGAAAACATTAGACTGTCAAAAGTAGCCCGAACACCCTGTACCAATGCTACTCGATGGTAAGCTAAACAAGTATGACTATAATTCAATTAGTACAGAAGCTACTAAAGGAAAGCGTGGAGAAAGGACTAAAGATCAATTGTAAGAAAACAGAATATGTGGTTGTTAGCAGAGACCAACATGTGTACGAAAAATTGAAAATACCACAATCAAGCAAGGACAAAAATTTAAATCTGTCTATATTTCTGAGATGAGGTATTAGATTATGCGGAGTGCTGTCTTCATATATGTCGCCATATTTATTACAACGTTTCGGCCGTTGTACGCTCCGGCCTTCTTCAGGTGGTTGGAATGCCAAACTGAACCCTTTATTTCACTCACTGGTGTAGACTGTTCTAGTTCCACGTGCCATGTTTAATGGATGTCAGTTATCAGTTATCTTCTGTTAATTCCCCTCTGAAAGTTAACCGGGTATTGAAATCTCACTCATTTGGTCCTGTCACTTGATCTCACTAACGCCTTTAGCCACTGTACCAAGGGTTAAGTTTGACATTCCAACCACCTGAAAAAGGCCGGAGCGTACAACGACCGAAACGTTGTAATAAATATGGCGTCAAAGATGAGGACAATAGTCCGAATAATGTAAATAGTGTAAAAAATTAAATATTAAGCAAATGCCTTAAAAGAAGATGGAAAATGTAACACCGAAATTTGAAAGCGTATTTTGATACGAAAATATGTCGTCTTCTGTAGAAAGAAAAGAGTATTGAACTGTTATGTAATATCAATTCTCCTATATGGAAATGAATGTCGAAAAGAAAAGAGGACTGAACTGTTATGTAATATCAGTTCTCTTATATGGAAATGAATGTCGAACAATCACGCAGTCGAAGAAGAGACTTAAGCAACAGAAATGTGGCTGATGCTGAACATGTGAGCAATGATATCAGAAAAAGACAGTTGAAATTTTTAATGCACATATAGAGGAAAGTAGCGTATAATCTATCTCACCAGCGGAGGTAAATAGTTGGCAGAACAGGAATTAGTGAGATAGCAAAATGAAAAAATAATTAGTATTACAAAGGGAGAGGAAATTGTGGTGATCCATGATCGCTCAACGTTTGAAGGGTCACGCCACAAAGAAAAAGAAAAATCTTTTTAACCCATTAATACCCACCGTAAGGTTAGTTAATATTCAGGAAAAAAATTAAGAATTCCTATATTAATTGTAAAACTTAAAATTTCGATAAGAGCTCAAGGATTTGTTTTTACATGTAAACTGTGATGTTATTACACAGGCCCGCCAAAGAAGTTCAAATAACCACCGCTAGATGGCGGTTCAAAAAGCTGTCTATAATTTTTTTTAAATTGGGCAAATATTTCCTTCTCTTTTTTTCTCTTTTAACTCAGGATCCTTTATAGATTAGTCATGTCTATTTTTCCATTTGACTGAGAGGCTTTTAGTTGACAGTATACTTTATATCGCACTGAACACGACGCAAAATATATATAGCATATAACAACACGCGGGTATATCTGATATTTTTGAAAATCAACAAAGGAATCTTTTCAAATTTAAATCTCACAATATTCTGTAGTTGCCCGGAATAGAAAGGTAGGTTGTATTAAAAGGGTAGGACGAACATTTTCATTCAAACATTTGGTGGTTAATAAACATGTGAAAAACTTTCAGATGATAACAAAAGCGAGGATATAAGTTCGAATATAATTGATATATTTACAGTGAGATTCACACTGCACAAGGCCCGAGAGCCTCTCGAATTAGAGGATTACAGACTAAGGATCACAGGTTATGCGGATATGTGGGAAGATAAGAGTTTGTCTTAGACTTGAACTGGTCAAGATTGGAAAACATTCGCTTGGGTGTCGGTTCAACAGATCAGTTGTTATTGGGATGAATCCACTCAATTGAAACTTCAAAGGAATAACCGGGAATGTGGGTGGTTACTTACAATTTGCGGTGCATGGTGGGTCCTAGTGGTGGAGATTAAAACTGGTGGAACTAACGAATGTAGTTCGTCTCAGCACTTTCCATGGAAATAGCTATAGAGCAGTGAGAGGCTTGCGAGATCTCATCTGTAAGAGACGGGCTTGCAATATAGAAAATCAATAGGAAAAACTGGGAAAACAGGAAGAAATGCAGATCAAGGTTTTAGAAATTCAAAAGTTAACACTGGAGAAATTAAACAACAATCAGGCAAATGAAGGAAATTCTTCATATTCTAATAACACTATATTTAATTCGCTGGAAAATTTCAAGTATGTGCCAGACGAAGAAAAAACGTTTGAAGCGTACTTTAAACGATATGAAGATATTTTCTACACAGACTGTGAAAACTGGTCGAATTCAAGAAAAGTCAGTCTATTTCGAAGAAAGCTAGGTACAGCAGAACATAGCAAATTTGTAGATTTTATTCTACCGAGAAAAACGAAGGAATGGGAATTCTCGGAAACAGTGAAATTGCTAAAGGAGCTGTTTGGAGCAAATATGTCGCTTTGGCATAAGGGATGGTTATGCATGAATGTCTCTAAATCCGCCGATCAGGATTACCTAACATATGCATCTATAGTGAATAGACATTGTGACAACTTCAGATTGGCAGAGATTACGGTTGAAGAATTCAAGTGTTTAATTTTTGCTCAAGGACTGGTATCCAGTAAGAGTGCCGAAATAAGACCTAGAGTTTTGTCTAAACTCAAATCTGAACAAAACCTTACCCTGCAAAAGTTAGCAGAGGAGTGTCAGCGGGCCGTAAGTTTAAAGAAAGAGTCTCAAAAATCGAAGAAGCTGGCATTGCTTATATTAAAAAAATAAAAAAAAACAGTCAAATTACCTAACAGCAAAAATTGGAGTAAAAATTCGGCGCATTTTAAAAATAGACAAGAAAAATTAAATAAAAAGAACGAGGATGAAAAAAAGGTCCCACCATATAATTGCAGACGTTGAAAGGAAAGACACTGGGAGTTAAATTGCCCATATAGAAATAAGAAATGTTTCGTGTGCCAAAAGAATGGACACAAAGGATCGTGTTGTAAAACGAAAAAATTTAATAGCCGATTTGACAAACAATTTCGAATATCAAATCAGATAGAGATTTGAGAAATATGTGACGACTGAAATATTTAAAAAGAATATCAAATTTCAACTCGATTCGGGTTCAGATTTAACAATAATGAACTATAAAACATGGAAAATTTTAAAAAGGCCTACAATAATGAAGTCAACGAAACTCGCTCGAACGGTAACTGGAAAGGAAATTAACTTCGAAGGCGAAGTTGTACTTCCCATGAAATTGAACAGGATCGTTAAAAAAAATAGAAGTTTTCATTCTGAAAAATGGAGAAAACTTGATGGGTACAGATTTTATTGAAACATTCGAATTGTGGGATAAACCGTTAAACTCATTCTGCAGAAATGTAGAAAGTAATACGCAAACAAACAGGACATTAAAGATGAATTAAAGAAAAAGTTTCCGGAAACCTTCACACCTGGTCTTGGAAGTTTGAAGCTAAATTTGAATTAAAGGAAAATACTATGCCAATTTTTAAAAAGAAACCTAACGTGCCTTTCGCAAGTGTAAAAAAAATTAACGAAGAACTTGATAGGTTGGAAAAAATGGGAATTATTTCGAAAGTAGAATCTAATTCATGGGCTGCGCCGATTGTGTGCATAAAAAAGAAATCAAACCAAATCAGAGTCTGCGTTGATTTTTCGACAGGGTTGAACTCGTTAATTAAGGACTACCATTATCCGTTACCGAGTCCGGAGGAGATTTTTAACAAGCTAAATGGCAGAGTTATATTTTCAAAAATCGACTTATCAGATGCCTATCTCCAAATTCCCGTCGAAGAGGAATGTTCGAAGTTACTAGAGATAAACACGCATAGAGGGTTATTCAAGTACAACAGGTTTCCTTTTGGTATTAAAGTGGCACCAGCCATTTTTCAACAAGCTATGGACGTCATGTTGAATGATGTAGACTTTGCGTGCGCCTACTTAGACGACATCATAGTAAGGAGCGCAACCGTCGACGAACATCGAGAGCATCTCAATCAAGTATTTAAAAAGATTCAGGACTTTGGATTTAAAGTCAAAGAGACAAAGTGCGAATTTGGGTTGGAGGAAAATAAGGATTTAGGTCACATAATGACCAAAAATAGCAGATTTCCAGATCCGGAAAGCTCCATTGCGATTAGAGACATGCTGACGCCCACTAATGTGGCGACGCTACAGAGTTTTCTGGGGCTCGCAAATTATTAGCAAGCGTTCATTAAAGGAATGTACAATCTAAGAGCTCCGTTGAATGAACTACTAAAAAAAGACAAGGCATGGGAATGGACGGTAGAATGTCAGAAAGCCTTTGATGAAATAAAGAAAATTCTTACGTCCGACCTGTAATTAACCCATTACAATCCAAAACTTGATATTGTAGTGGCAAGTGACGCCAGTTCATACGGAATAGGAGCATGTATTCAACATATAATGCCAGATGGTTCTAGAAAACCAATTGCACATGCTTCGAGAACTTTACTCCCAGGAGAAAGAAGTTATTCACAGATAGAAAAAGAGACTCTGAGTATCATTTTTGCCATAACAAAATTTCATAGATACATCTACGGCAGACATTTTATGCTCGAAACGGATCATAAAACTCTGATCACTATTTTTGGTTCAAAGAAAGGGTTACCCGTTTATACGGCAAATCTACTGTTGAGATGGGGAATTCTCAATTATGATTTTCACATAAAGCACCTATCATCCAAAAATATAATTCATGCGGATACATTATCAAGACTCGTACCGAGTCAAGAAGAAAGATTCGAAGAATCAATTATTGCAAATATCAGAGCAGATTATGAGGTGAAAAGCATGGTAAAAAAGATTTTAAGAGAGCTACCGGTTACACCAAAGGAAATCAAAAAAGAAGCTGAAAGCGATGATTTCATTTTAGAAATAAAAAGCAAAATGATAGCAAATGACCAAAAAGTGCAGGAGATTTATTCAATATGTGACGGATTTTTATTATATGGTGAGAGAGTAGTAGTACCAACAGAGTTGCAGAAAAGAATACTACTTGATTTCATATGGGTCACCCGGGGGTTAATAGAACAAAAAGCTTAATGCGAAGCTTTGTATATTGGAAAGGAATGGATGTGGATATCGAAAACATGGTTCATCGATGTAAAGGGTGTGCGTTAGCAGCTAAGGCACCACCTATAGTACACAAACCATGGCCCAAGACGGATCATCCGTGGACAAGATTACACATTGATTTCGCTGGTCCAGTAGAAGATTATTACTACTTAATAGTGGTAGATAGTTTTACAAAATGGCCGGAAGTACTACGCTGCAAAAAGCCTACGTCCAATACCACAAAAACTTTCTTGCATGAACTATTTGCACGGTTCGGTGTGCCAGAGTGTATTGTGAGTGACAATGGTACACAATTCACTTCTGAAGAATTTAAGGAATTTTGTGAGTTATATCAAATTAACCACATAACGACGTATATTCCAAGGTCCAATGGACTCGCAGAAAGATTTGTCGATACGTTAAAGCGCGCTCTGAAGAAAGCCTCAGGAGTTCCAACGGAAAAGGCGCTTCAGCAATACCTACAAGTATACGGAATCACGCCAAACCAGAGAACACACTCAAACATGGCACCAGCTGAACTAATGTTCGCTAGGAAAGTTAAGTCAGTGTTTGACAAGCTTTTGCCAGGAAAAAATAGAGTAAAGAATACTATGTATACAGATAGAAAAAGATACACTTCCGGAGAGAAGGTGTTTTTCAAGTGCTACAAAAACAACGTTGAGTTCTGGGAGCGAGGCATAGTGGACAAGAGAATCGGTGACCTGATTTACATAATTAAAGGGCCGAAGAATACTCATAAAAGGCACGAGAACCAACTTAAAAAATGTTACGTTATAGAGCATGAAGAGAGTATACCGGATGAGGAGGAAGATCCCATTGATGTAATGTATGATATTTTTCAAGTAGAACCTCCGCAGAATACTCCTGAACCGAGAAGATCCGGTAGGAAACGAAAGTTCACGGACCCATTGGACGGGAATCCAAAACGGAAAAGATATTAAAATTAAGCGGATGGACATATGCATATGAAGTATGCAAATGTGATCTACAAAGAAATAGCCATAATCATCATCCCATATAGGAAGCCAGTTTGAAATCCAAAAGGGATTCCAAGGATTGGGAGGGGGTGTTGTGGTAGGATCCACCTAATATGCATAGTGTAGTACCGACCATATAAATATGGTTAGTACCGGGAAGAGAGGGGAACGAATCAAGAGATTCAACCAGAGACTCTGCCCGACTGCGACTCAGTCAACACATTCTCCAGGAACGATCTTCCCAGGAATATACAAAAGACTATATGTAAATATTTTGTACACTTTCTTGTTTCAATACATTTTGTTCCTAGTACATTTTGTGTTGCATTATTATTCCATGCATTAGTCAATTTTCAACAAATTCGCATGTTCTTCTATTTCTTTGTTGACAAAACACTTATGCTTAGAATCCCACTGATAAATGTTGGGAATTTCTATGACTTATAATGTGAAAAAGAAAGGCTTTCGAGTATTTGATATTCACGAGGTATACTGTTTTGTAAATGGTTTGCAGAATATGGGCTAGGAGGAATAATATGTGGAGAAATATTACTAAGAGATGTAAATGTTTAGAAAATTCTGGAGATACATGATCCGCTTTTATCCTGTATAGACACGGCATACCAAAGAAGAAGCATATCTATATTATGTAATAAGAAACGGGAAACTCAAGTATGCGGCTATGAAATTCCTGCTTATTAATCGAGATTCCTATCTCCTGTCGATGTATTTTGAAAGTGACAAAGACGGACACCAAAGGAGACATTATTTCTTCCCCTATCATATCTTCGTTATCGCCAACCCAAAGCTTCCATGGCAAAATCCAGCCCTTCGTGACATTCCGATATATTATCTGGAGTTTCGTGACTGGAAATATCATATTTATGAGCGGACGAAATAACTGTTCTAACATTAATCTCCAAAAGCATTACTTATTTTCAAGGTACACTAATGTTTTCACAAAGATAATATTTTTATAAGTCATTCAAAACAATTACAAACAAATCCTAACAGAACGAACCCAGGTGTACCTTATATTCACTAGGCGATATTATTTTTCGTGTAATTGATTTGTAGTTGTACAAGTAAATGATTATTCAAGAAAAACGAAAAAGGTGTTGATTTTCTGGAAATATGCTCTTAGATACAGGCAATCCATCTTAACACCACATCAAACACAACTTTTCAGTCCCGCTAGTATGGTATCGAGGTAAAGATATGCTTAATTGATGAAATCTTCATCCACACAGCTTTGTGATTGTTTAAAATCCACTTACCGTCCTTTCTACCAAAAATGGATGACTCCATTCGTGATAAGTACTTCTGAGTAATTGTCAAAGGAAGATAATACTAATGTAGTGACTTGTATATTTGAGTACTGAATAATACGATCATGACTGACTCAGTCGAGTTAACTGTTTTCTTACCAGATATCACTTTAAAACTGTTGACGAGGATGATTAGAAAATTATTATAATAGTAGTGGAGAAAGATTCAGTTTTTTTTTCAACTTGTGAAATCAGTACGTCGAAAGAAAATCTTACAACGGAATATTAATCCACCTGAAATATATACTGGAAGCAAAATGTTGGAATTTATATAACGGCAGCTAAAACAGGAACAGCAACAACAATTTCAGGAACCATTGTTGAGACGACAAGAACAGCTAAAAATATTAGAAATTTTATGAAGAGTAAAATTAACGAAAAGATGCGTACGCTTTTCTCACGGGACTCAGGGAGAGTTCATACATAGCTAAACTTGTGTACATTACTCGCTGAAAACATTTGCGATAAGATATGTCAATACTTCCCAGTGCTATCCAAGATTAAATGGGAACGCATTATATTTCTTCGATATATTTAAAAGGGCATTACAAAAGCAATGGATGTGAAACTATGGATCAGTTATTACAGCAGTTATTATATGAATACTGGAGACAACTAATTCTAACACAGTATCAGTTATATCTCCGGCGGAACTATTGTTTGCAAGGAAAATCAGATCAGTATTTGACAAACCGCTGCCGAATTAGAAAATAAGAAAAATCCATCAGAGCCTGCACAGACTTATTCTTTCGAACTTACAAAAATGGAAAGGAATGCTGGGTAGATGAGGTAGACGAGAGAAGTATGAAAAGTTAATATAAAAAAAGGGTTTACATGGGTGGATAAATGGCATCTAAACCAAACCAGAAGTTACTCGAACGTACAGATCATCCGAGAAGAGCCGATGGTGGTTCAATATGTACTTTTTTGATGTACATAAGCCACAGAAACTCGGAAGCTCCGGAAAGTACACGCCCGAGTAAAAGGCAGGGTTAGGCAAACCTATCTACTCATATTAAAGAAACAAAAGCAAATATACATAAAGACTATTAAATACAATTTCGATATGCAGGTGAATATGTTGGAGGTATAAATTGAACTTGCATTCAGGCAAGGACAGTTAATTCAGTATGTGTCCACCGTTTCCTAAGTGATTTTAGCTAAACTATTAAGTTTTAGCATTATACTTTGCGTTGTTACATAACAAAAAAGCGATCCACATATACATATACATGAATACACAACTGCATATACAAAATGGCCTGTTGAGAGCATAAGAACGCAGAAAACTTCAAATAAGAAATTCAGCAAAGCTTACCAATAGAGAGTTAGCAGCTACTCATGAAAATCAAACAAGTCTGGAAAGTAAGGGAAGTATTTTAACAGAGGAAAACGTATGGCCCTGAAATCCGAAGGCGTACTGGGATAGCAAATGGTGCATTCCGAATGTTAAGTAGAGTATTAAGACATAGAAAAAAAATCGCTAGAAACAAGGAAAATATTACGAAACCGATACATGATATTTCTCTTCGTTGTATGGCAGCGAGAGCTGGACCGTCTCCTCATAGAGACTTGAAGCCTTTGGCATACGGTTCTACAGAAGAATGCTGAAGTTAACATAGACCGAATATGTGAATAAAGATGAAGTTTAGAGAACATAGAAACAAAATGGAAACTTATACTTATCATCAGGAAGCGAGAGTTGATTTTTCTAGGGCACATAATGAGGAAAAGGGCTTGGAAAATTTGATACTCACAGGAGAATTTGAAAGCCAGACAGTCAGAGGAAAACAACGCATTACTTAGTGAGATTCAGTAAATGGATTTCAGAAAAGGGTTTAGAATAAATAAGCGAAAGACAAAACTTATTAATAAACGAGAAGGACAGGAAAATTGTCATGATCGCCTACGTCCTGAGAGGAAACGCCGCATAAAGAAGAAGATGAAAATTGATCCTAGACAAGTTATTCAGTTCTTCATCTGTAGTGTTTGACTTACTCTTTTGCTGCTTTAGACAATTTATCCACTTTTTTTATTTATTTTGGTCCCTCTATTTCCCCACACCCAACTCTTCATTATAAAAAAGATAAAAAATAAAAATAAAATATGATCTATGTGAAAGTTCCAGGGTACCAGGTGTAGAATTAACTTTTAACATGTATATCTTTTCTTCAATCAATTTCTGATGCACTAACCATAATTGCGGAAAGATTCTATCATGCTCTAGTTAAAAAAGCTGAAGTCGTGCTTTTAGCATTGAACATATCGGAAGCTCTTGACAGGGTTTGGCATACAGGTCTCTTCTACAAGCTGAATGTTACGGTGACCCCGGACACATTTTTTAACTGGCCCAGTCTATCCTGTTAAATCTGAAATGAAGGATATCCTGAACGTCCGTTTACTAGATTCTTTCGTACTAACGCTGGTGTCTTCTAACGCTCCATGAATGGTCCTACTGCTTTTAATTTTCATTAATGACTTTCCGATGACATCAGAATTCAACTTTGTATCTACGATGATGCCATAACTATTTACTCTTGCCTCAACAGTAAGGCTGATTAGTCTAAAAATGTTAAAATGGTATCCAAGGAAAAAAAAACACCTCATGTCCGCCGTTAAATGGAGCAAAATACGCCGTCTTAAATTGTAAGTCTCCAAAACTAAACTTCTCTCCATTAATCACCTGAGTGACGCCTTTCAACATTCCATCGGCATGGATGATTCTAACACCCAGTAATGATTCCTTGCGCCTTTTCGGTCAAAAATTCTTACCTGAGCTGAGATGAAGTTAAAAGACTCTATTGAATCCATTGCTAGGTCAGCTGCTAAGAAACTTGATTCAATGTATCGTCCGACACGATTTTTCTCTCCAGAATCTATCTTATATATCTATAAGTCTACCATTCATCCATGCTTAGAGTATTGCGGCCAACTATGGTCCGGTGACCATGTTATTTAACTTGAGTTCCTTGATAAGATCAAAAGAAGAATCAGCAATATTATTGGTCCTGATATGGCTGCTTGGCTTCAGTCACCTTCCCGCCGCCATGAGTGCCTCTCTGTGTCTTTTCTATAAATACTTTAATGGTAATTGCTCGGATGAACTCTTAGCTATTGTATTTTGTGGGTATTTTGTTTTATTCCCCCCCACAGACAATGGTTTGTACACATGGCTACTAAGGACTTTCATAGTGACATGCGGTATTATGGTGGATGTAGTAAGAAAAGCATGTAAGAATGCGTTGTTTTGGTGTAGGAATATTGCTTTATGTTTGGCTCGGTGTTTGTGGCTAGCTAATTTAACGTTAAGATAGAAGAAGTAGGCCGTCCTTTTCCTATTCCCCATGTTAGCCTTGTGCCACATTTCTGTACATATCAAAATAAATATCGCTTTTTGCTATTGTATCTAGACTTTTTTAAAATTTAAGCACAGTACTAGACCGGTGTCTAGATCTCATCAATTTACATTTGAATTGGCTAGATGTATCCATATACGAACAGTTTCTTTTACGCACTTCTCGCTTGTGGAACTCTCTTCTAGATCCATGATTTCCAGCCAACTTTTTAATCTGCAAAAAATCAAATGCAATGTTAATCACTATCAACTCTCCTCCTGGTTTCTCTTTTCTTTTGTCAAACACTTTTAATGTTTCTCTTCTAAATTATTTCACACCCGGTAACTCCTTGTGTCTTAGTGTTTTTACTGCCTTGATACCGATTAAAAAATATTAGGTCAGTACATTATTAACTATTAAATTTTAAATTAGCGTAATCTTCTATCAAAGAAAACTCAAGCGGAAAATTACATAAACCCTTATTATTACAGAAATATATATTTCCCCCTTAAGCAATTGAGCGGTTACAAAAAGCTAAATTGATGTTATTCACAAAACAATAATGAAAAAAGTTAAATAGAATAGGTAAAGAGATGCTCAGATACATGTTTTCGAAGACAATCTCGTTGGTCAAATGTTTGGATTTAGGGTTTTTGTTTATTTTTGGTAAGTTGGCATTGATTAAAGTAGCTGATTTTTCTGGTTATCCTCCCCCTCCGCTAATCTTGCAGGGGTAGATTTGAGAGGATAAAAGGAAATAAATATTTACTTATCCAGTTATGGGCAGATTAAGGAACAAAATTCGAATTTTTTCCACTCTCTTTTCTCAAGGTAAATACTAATTTGACCATTTTAAAAGAGTCAACAGCTGCCAAAAATGACTATTTATATAACAAATGCATTAAATGTATCTATGTCTGTGTATACAAATAAATTTAAATAAACCACTATAAATGGAACAGCTAATTATGCAAATATAAAGAAAGAAAGAAGGAAAGAAACAAAATTACATAAAATAAACTCTGCGCAACTCTCCTTGTTTGTGTTAGTATAAAAAGACAAAATGAATTTTTGCCAGCAAAACGAACAGCTGAAGAGAAAATCAGATATTGCAGATACTAAAATCATACAAGTACACTAATTCAAATATCTGGGAAGTGTTTCAAAATAGAACCGAAATTGTGACACTGAAATCCGAAGGCGCAATGGAATAGTAAGATATGCATTCTAAAAGATATGCAAACTATTAAGAAACAGGAAATGTTCAGTAAAAACAAAGAAAATACTAGTGTGTAATATCAGTCCTCCTATATGCTAGTGAATGCGGGACAATCTTCTTACAGATGAGAAAGTTACATGACGTAACAAAAATGTGATTCTACAGAAGAATTCTGCTGATATTACCATGGAGTGAACATGTGAGCAAAGCTGGAGTTCTGCAGAAAATCGAAATAAAACGACATATACTTCGAACCAGAAAGGAACTGTTGAAACGTATGGGGCACATAATGAGGAAAGAGGGTTGAGACATTTGAATCTCACATGACATATTGAAGGAAAGTAGAGCAGAGAAAAACAGTGCATCATCTACCTAACAAGCTTGTGTAAATGGATGGCAGAAGAGAGTTTATTAAAGAAGCAAAAAGGAAAAATTTATTAAAAGCGACAAAGGAAACGGAATTGTAGAGAGCTATAATCACCGACGTCATGAATGGACATGACACCTCGGAAAAGAAGGACTATTGTTTTATATTCTTCCATCGTGGGAGAAATCTGTGTCTTGTTATCAGATTATAAACTGACCAAGATTATGTAGTGAAACGCTGTTTTAGAAAACATAAAAAACACTTCCAACTTCATGATAGCCAGCCAAATTCTCGTCCAAATTTATTCTGGCTGTCACGTAGGAACCAATTTTCGATGCCAATAAATATTCAGACAAGAATTGGATAAATTTCGTTCCGCAATTTGTTCTGATTTTGAAAAGTTTCATATATCACGCCCTTGGGAAATCACTTTACTTTTAAAATTTGTATCCCATATTCGGAAAGTACTGAAAGTGAAATCGTTAATTGTTGCGCTATTTCGCAAACGGTCTGCACAGAATTCTCTTGCATTAACTCATTCATTTGAGACAAGATGTCATTTTATAATTTCATCTTTCAGTACTATATTTGCATCAATACCATACCATACTATACGATCTGGAGTGGTAACATTTCGCTATCCTTCAATAATATTACGATCAGTTTGAAAGGTATCCTGGCCAAGTTTAAAATCAATCAAAAGAATATGCGGAGCAGTTCAGTTTTCATCGCAGTTAATCATTTAAATCATTCTATTTGAAATTAAAAGAAAAAAGAAAAAAATGTATATAAAAATGAAAACGGTAAAAATATAAGTTTATAAAAAATAATAGGAATGTATTTAATTGCAACAAGACGAACATTTGATCTAAATTCCTGCGTAATTTTTTCAGCATAATATTTTTTTAATCATTTCACCCGAAGCAATACAATAAAACCACTAGGATGCAATCTTTACTGCGAATGAAAGAAAAAAAGCGGACAATATAAGAACAGTATCAAAGAGAAGGATGATGTCGATTCACGTTGCATTTAAATTTTTGTAGATGCTAGGGAAGCAGGAAGCCGAAAAAGAGTTTCACAAACGAAAATTGTGCGAGGGGAAATTATTAGCATTCAACGAATAGTTACAACCATCAATTCCAAAAAAAAAAAATTCTAAAACCTAACTGCCAATCAAGTTCAGCGCTTAAATTAGTGACGTCGCATTAACAACGATGGAAAGATCAAAACAAATATGGTACTTGCTGAAAAATCGTCAGCATTGTTGTATATCATCTTCGTTTGGATGAAATATTATTTATTGTCCTTTTTTCGTCCGGATAAATAAATCATCTCGTTCAGAAATTGTAAAAAAACATTAACTGGCCAATAATCTTTTCAGGCATGGTATTTTAGAGAATTCAAACTCCCCAAAATGGTCTCTCTTTTTTTTGGTGGGGGAAGTAAACACGATGGCAATGCATTTGTAACGCTTATATTCACTTTCTGCGTCTATATATTTACTTTGTTTTGTTTGCATTCTTAGATCGTCGACTCTTTTCTTTCACCACTATATGCGATTACATTTTATATCTATCATATGGTTAGTTAGAGTTATCTTTTTCTTTCAAGTTTGTATTTTAAATGCTGATTTTCCACGTCAAGGTTGTTCACTTCATTTAACTGATTTGGAGCCGGTAAACTATGCTATCCAACTATTGTCTAGTAACATTCCGCAGCTTACCCGAATAAATTGAGTTTGTTTCAAAATGTTTCCATTAGATATATTTTATATCTAGTTCAAACTCTCTCCTGTGAAATCATAATCTCATATCTTCAGCAATTCAAGAAAGAGGACAGCTCACAGTATAGCGCCAAATCCCCGTAACGCATTCAGAAAGTATATTTAATTTTAATTATCTTTTAATTAAGCAGAATTAAAATATGTTTTCCTTGTCCAGCCACTGACGATGTCATCCGACTCTTAATTGTTTTGCTAAATAGGTATCACAGATGAAAATTTCAAACAGGTATAGGTGTTATCTGATTGCATATTCTCAATCTACATGATTAAAGGAACTTAGCAGTTTTTATTTCATCAAAATATCTCAAACCGTTTAATTTTGGCAGATCTATTTTTATTTTTACACATGTGCTCGACCTAAACATTTTTGGGGGCTATTATGAATTAGGACAAAATACCATATTTGGACTCCTATATTTTAAAAAAGCAATTAAGAACAACAGAATTATACTAACTTGTTAGGTACATAACAAAACAATTATAATAGAATTAGAGGTAAACTATACTTCTGAAATAGATTCAGTCTGAATATGCAAATTTATAAATCAAACCTTCTGCAACTACGTGCAAACAACTCATAAACCGAGGTTTGACATTTCATAAAACTTGAAATAAGACCCACATTCATCCCAAATATCAAATATGACATTATGAATATACCAGTAACATGCCTAATTTTTTGGGGAGTGATAGAATGGATATATTGTTGATTATTACACTTCAGAATTGAAATAAAATTGCTTTTTAACCTTTTGTCACAAGGTATTTGAAAGGCCGATTTTAGACTTGCTTGAATTGTGTCATAAAATGAATACTTCTTACACTTCATATCTAGCCATTTCTGTGGGTGCTCTTTACATTTATCAAAGATAAAATGACATAAAGTTAACAGATTAGAATGTATATGGAGCAGATGCTGAACAAGTACAATCCTGACTCAACATGTACAATTTCTGGACTGTAGAGAGAGAGAAAAGCTTAACACACGCCAAGCAATACCCACTAATGATTACTAATAATCAGTATGAAATTAATATTACTAGGAAATAATAATAAATTGGGAAAATGAATATTAAATCATAAATTTTATTTCGATAGGAATAAATCTTAACTAAAATCCATTCATTAGATAATTTAAAAAGTAAGAAAATTGTTTGAAGGGGTAACTTAAACAAAATGTTACTTGGTAACTGAAATGCTGATAATTATTGTCAAAATATTTCAAAAACATAAAAGACATTCTAGAAGATTTTGTAGAGTTTTTTTCATCTCATTCTTTGAATATGAACATTTTTCGATCAATAAGTTTTACGTTTTTTTGTGATTTGAATCTGAGCGTAAAGTAAACAAATCGATTTTTGTTTCATACTTTTTATGATGAATACGGTTATTAAATCTCCTTTACAGTTTACATATCATAGAAAATTAATATTTAAAACAGATTCTTCGCAATTTCCTTGAAGATTCCGTCCATAGAAAAAATGCTGGCGAATTCTTTTGTGTCCGTTTTGACGCTGTGTATTGAGTCACGCGTGGAGTTGAAATGATGACCGAGCGAGTCGTACATGGTTACACATAATCGCACACGCGAAAAATGGAGCTATGGTTTCATATTTGATTTTGATTTAATTTATCAGATTATTAAATGAACATTTTAATGATATATTTTCTGTTTTTTTTAATTTTTACAAGAAGGATTTGAATTTTACGATCCAAATTTTCATTTGAATTGTTTACAAACTTCTTATTAAATTTAAAAAATATATACAATATATGAAAATGAATCTTAGAATGTTACCTTTCAAACTAATGTGTTACCAAAACTGTAGTGAACCCTGCGGAGTGCGCATATTACAAAATTTGAAGAAGTCTAAACTGCCGTCAGTGAAAAAAACGGCCAAAATTATGCGAAATCACCAAAATGTCTCTATTTTCAAAGTGTAATGTTCATCGCACACTGTAGTACATATAAAAATAAATAAGATAGAAACAAAATTAATGAAATAAGCTTTTATTTGGTATGCATTATGTTTTTATGGAGATATTGAATGAGATAACACGGCGAGTTGAATATATGCATTTTTTAGTGTTTAGTTTCATCGACTGTAATCTGAGTGTTGTGATACCTACACTAACAACCAAATACCCAATTTTGGTACTTAGGTTATTCGGTACTTTTATCTGTTTCTCTGGCCTTCAGTATGTCCTGTGAGTGTCAAATTCACTATGTCGTCTTATCTCATTCTCTGCCTTAGACATTTCAGTCTGATTCTTCTAATTGTCATTTTTTCCCATTTTCTCTAAAGCGATCTCTCTACTCGTAATTTCAGTTGAACTTCCTGTAGAACTAGACATCCTTTGCTTTACATCGCTACTTCATCTGCGAAGAGATTGTCAGGATATTCATTAACATATAGGAAAATCGATATTACTTAACAGTTCAGTACTATTTACTTTGTTTCTAATTAAATTTTCCTGTTTGTTGATACTTTGTTTAGTTTTCGGTGGTCATTTTCTGTGCTTTGTTAAAACACTTCAAGAAATCCAATTATTATATGTCTTCTCAGTTCATTGAAGAGTTTCAGTTTTAGTGGCTGCAACAAGAAAAATAACATATCAGTGGCGTCGAATCGTTAAAGCGGAACAATAGCATGGAAACAAAAACTTTATATTTTAAAAAATCCTACATATACATGCATGAATTCGCAGGAAAGTTTGAACAACACAAGTGATGAATTTCGTTTTGCATTACTAAAAGAATTGTCTATTCAAAAACATGATGTTTTGGAAATAATAATACGCATGTATCCAAATATTTTTTAAAAAATACGTGTGATTTATTTAAAAATCTTTTCACTGTAAGCGTAGCGACGATGCCACGGAAACAGATGGTTACATGGAGTGAAGCGGAAAGAGAATGAGAAGACTGCGAGTGGGGAAGATTGAGAAAAGGACAAAAAAGGAATAACTTCAAGAAGAGGGAAGATAGTGATTGACAATGCATTTAAATTTTTAAAGATTGTAGTTATTAGGGAAACAAGAAATCGGGAGGGAGTTCCACAGGTGGGAAATGGGAGAAAGAAATGTTAGAGTAGAAATAATGGCTGCGTCTTGATAGTTCAACAGTAAAACGGTGAGACTTCAATCTAGTAGACTGTTTTAAATTCATGTAGTCGGGGCACGAGGGAAAGAAGCTCATCAGATCAGTTGTCATGAAAATATTTGTAGAAAGAACTGAGGAAAGCTACGTCACGTCGCTGAGAGAGTGACTCTAGTTGAGATGTCTGGTGAGTACTGATCACATTACAGGGCTTCTAAATTGTGATGATCACAAAAGAAAATGCATTGTTACAATGGGTTTTACTTAGATTTAACAAGCAAACTGACCAGCAAATTTTGTTTATATAATTACATAAAAAAGTTATGAATTCTTATCGACAGTGAAAGTTTATTTGATTCATTTGTTTCTTCTTTTTTTTTTTTTTTGAGGTCTATGAACCATTTATGGATTATTCAAAGCCGAAACATATGTTGGATTGCTAAAAATTGCCTAGAATAGTCGGCGTTCCAAAGCAACTTGATATTAGTGATCGAGCGGGAACCTGTGTTTTCAGTATGTTTTCACTCTGGACATCTTTTGAAAAAGTTTTGTATAATAATTTTATGTAATGTATATATACATACATATATATATATATATATATATATATATATATATATATATATATATATATATATATATATATATATATGTGTGTGTGTGTGTGTGTGCGTGTGTGTGTGTGTGTACGTATCTTCCACTTCAGAATTCATTTCTTTGTTTCTAACAAAAGTATTATTATATTACTTTTCGAATTATAGTACTATTACAGACCAAACAAGGCTTAGAATGTATCATAGTAGCTACAGAATAACATATATTAATAAAGATTTATACCTATTTTGGAGAACAAAGGAGAGAGATGTGTTCTGTTCTTTCTTATTAAAATAAACAACTGCTAAATAATGACATATATTTTTGACAAAGTAACAAGAATAAATTCCCAACCATGATTAGCACTTTGTTTAATGAGAAATCCGTGTTAGATGCAGATGTTACTGTCATTCTGCTTTCTGGTTTTTTTTTTACCCGATCTGTAATAAAGCACGCCATGTTTAATTGGTTGAACTGTGAAATGGCACGTACGTTTTATATAAAAGCTACTGTTAAGAAAAATATTATATTAGTTTTTGTGATTTGGGTGCTAAATCGTCATAAAACTGTAACGAGCGATCTGAATAAAATGATTTATGAGCTGAGAAATATATAAAAAAAGTAACAATGCAAGATGCAAGAGAGACTGAAAGAATGAGGATAGAAAGGCCAGTCATAAGAAAACCCAACTTTTTCCTGACATTCGGTGAGTGCATCTACAAAACAAACAACATTGATGAATAAATACGTGTGCACATAATCTCTTTTTCGCTTATATCCGAAAAAAAACCCGCATGCTCACACACATGACCAAACGTCGAACAATTCTCATAATTACGACCTCAATTCTACGTGTCGATTAGAAAGATGTGGTATAATTTAATGATTGAATTAATTTTACTGCTTACAAAACTTTTGCAGGTTATTTAGAGCTAGGAAATCTATTTAGACTGTAAGAATTATTTTAGAGATAATAATTGTTATGGGAACCTACCGATAATAGTAATGGACTATTCCGTACCCCATAAATACTGCGCCTCAAGAGGAAGCAGACAGACAGAGAGTCGGTGAGAAACAGCGAGTGAGTGTCAGAGTTCTGAGTCAGTCAGAGACAGAGTCGCGGTCAGACGATTACTGTAAGACATTGGAATAGTGATACTTCGTGACAACATAGTTCTCTCTGACCTAACCGGATTGTTATTACTAACACTTCTACTCTTTTATACATATATTCTATTTGTAATATATCTGTGTTAAACCATACCTGTGTTCGAGTTATTCTTCATTGGTTCTACCTTGGACCATCACCGTGGTACAAGGACCTGGACCATAACAATAATGATATAAGTACTTTCAATTAAAACATAACTAGTGTTGAGATGAGGTGAACCCATACCTTTACAATTTTATTTGCGCGTAAATGAATATAAGTAAACCGACTTTAATTGGTATTCAGCTTTCCGAATTACAATTCTAAGCCATTTTTTTATTACAACTTCCACACATCAAAGCACCTGGTAGTCATTAGCGGTAACACACCCAGGTACTGTCCAGACTCGAATTCACTTAAATTCTGTCTTTCAACAAAACCTAAGCAGTGCTCATTATTTTTAATGTAAGCGATAAATATTGTTGGTCAAGTCCTGTAGCTCACTGTTACTATCTCCTATGAGGTCAATGTCATCTGCAAAACTCAAGTTACAGAAGGGTCTGTCCCCGATAGAGAGTGAAACATAATATTCATTCAGGTTTTCTTTCAGGATTCCCTTTTCAAATAGAACAATGTGGGTGAAGGTATGCATCCCTGTCTCACGCCGACAGGTGACCAGGGGAATGCTGACATTTACCCCAGAAGAACTGCCCTGGTAGAACATTTATATAGGGCCTGGATGACTTGGATAATTTCGTTGACTACACTGAATTTAGTAAGGATTTGTCGAAGATCATCATAACATATGCGATCAAATGCTTTCTTCAAATCACCAAAGTTGTTGAACACGCATTTCTGAAGATGCAGGTCTTTCTCTACGAGGATCCTACAACTGAAAACCTGTTTCATTGTACTTTGTCCGACTCTGAAACCGGCTTGTTCCTCTGATAGCAGTCTTTCCGCTTTGGATATCAAGCGATTCAAAATGTTATGGCACAGATCTTTACTAGGTTGACTGATAAGTCTTATTGTTCTATAATTTCGACACGGCCATATCATATGAAATGGAGGTCAGCTGTTATAAGTACAAAGTATTGATGAATAGTACAAACAGTAACACTAGTGTCAACCTTATCAGGAACGGCAATTCACTTGAGGATGTGTCCAATTTTAAATATTTAACAAAAATCTCGTCTAAAGATCGTACCTGCAACTCGGAAATCTGTAAACATATTGCCGCCTTCAAGGCAACAATGGCCAAGTTGGCAAGAATATAGAGGATATTTCAATCAAATACAGACTGTACAAATTGTTGGTCGTCTCCAGTCTCCTATATGGATGTGAAATGTGGACAACGTTGGATATGAGAAGGATCCAAGCGTATGAAATATGTATAAATACATGAGGGAAATCCTTGGCATCTATTGAGACCATAAATCCAATGGGTTTGTGCGGAAAATTGTTGAAAGATTTGTGGAACACCAAGAACCTCTTCTCGGGACTGTGAAAGTGAGAAAGATGTCGTGGACAGGACACATTACATGGAACAAAAGCCTGTTCAAAACCAAGAAGTAATCAAAGCACCGTTGATAGTGAACGTAGGAGAAGACACCAAGTGGTTGCTTGATTTAAAAAATAGACAGGTATTACTATACCAGAATTGCTGATGGCTGCAGTTGATATATTGTTCAGGAGAATATTTAGCTTGGCTACTGTATTTGGATTCCCGCTAAGATAAGAAAATGGGGATGGTAATGATGATGTATAATGCCTCTATGATCTTGCTTATATTTTTATCAACAGTTTTTATATTTTTTTTGTTTATTTATGTACGAGATTTCAAATATTATTACTAAATGTGAGTTTATCTATCTATCTATCTATCTATATATATACATATATATATATATATATATATACATACACACACACACAAAGATCCATATACATATATACTTATATACATACACACACACATATATATATATATGTATATACGTATGTATGTATGTATATATATATATATATATATATATATATATATATATATATATATATATATATATATATTATATATATATGCATGCATGCATGCATGCATGCATACATACAAGGTGAAAGTCTACTCGTGACCGAGCCTGATGTCTTCTTGAACTCTTTACACTCCCATTGAAAACCTTCCCATTTTTATCACAACTGATTCTTGCTTCCATGGTGGCTTTTTCGCAGGTGAATCTTTAGTTCTTGCCTTGAGCTTCACTCAAAGCCAAAACTGGTACATGTTGATCGATTAGTCAGGATGCTTCCACTTAAAACGCCTTGTTAACCGCTATCATAACTGCTCACCATTCCGCAGACTGTACAAATTAATTTCTCAAAAAGGGGCTGCAGCATCAGACAAGCGGTGAGAATTAGAATTGCTAGTCAGACCTGCCTTAGACAGAGAGATACGACTACAAAAGATATATGCAAGATTATCTTTAGAACCTGTCTGTGGAATGTGTGTGACAGCCACCAGTTATTTTGCTACACGGTTAAACTTTATATAATCACCCCTTCTCTCCTAAAACTTTTTACAGCATCTTTTAGTTCATATCTGCAAGGAACTCTATCCTTCGTTTTCTTTTCCCACGTCTTAGGATCAATGCCGGCTCTATTGATAGTCTCCTTTACACAATATTTATAACGTTTTTGGGGCTTACCAACTGGTTTAAAACACGCAATATATGTAATGTTTATCAACATACATTATATATTCTCCAAAACCTGGGTTTGTAGTGTTTATAAGATCCCGCTGCCTATAAAACGCAATGAAGCCATTAGTCTGAGATTGCCTGTCCATCTCCACCTGGAGAAGAATGGACGGGGCGGATCACTGCTTCATCATCTGCTTCGTTTAGGTGGAGCTCGTCGGCCATGAAGGACAGTCCATTTTTAAGAAGTTATAACTTGATTTTAAACCTCTGTTTCCTTGCGGTCCTATCCAAACCCGTGAAAGGACGTGGAACTAAATCCAGAGAGAAAATCCGGAGAGTATCCTCGAAGGCGGCTGTCTGCAAACACTGACAAAATTCTGACAACTCATGCTATCAAGCCAGTTCCAAATGAAATGTTTTGGATTTATTTTGATGCTGTGGGTATCGGTACTGCCGAAATGATGGCAATGTGATCTAGGCAGCGCACGGATTCCATTCAGCGTCGCTCAAACCTGCGCCCCTGAAATGTCACTCCAGTCGCACTATGAAAGGACTGAATTTTGGTCAAAAATTATTCTGTCTGATTTGCGTCATAAACAGATGTCCTGCACTACAAGACAAATTCATTTTTTTATCTATACACTGGCTGACCCATGATCTGACTCACCATTTGGTAGCTGTCAATGTTCATAATAAGGTTTGTATGCGCAACTGATCAACATAATGAACATTCTGGTTCTTCTTTTATTTATATCTTTGTGTATATAAGCACGAGAAAATTATTTTTCTTTGTGCCTCTAAGCAACATATGTCGTTTAAAATCACCTATTTGCAAAATCTACATAAACTGGATGGGTGCATTGCTCGCTGTCACTCTCGCTGACATACTTGACTTCAGTATTTCCTATACGTGTCAGATCTCCAATACTCTCTATACAATAATGTTTTCAAAACATTTTAACAGTAGCTTTTTTCAAATCTAAGCAAAGTATTAAGAGATAGGAAAGCAAAAAAAAAGAGTACTGGACTGTTAGGTAATATCGGTCCGCCTATATGACAGTGAATACGGAACGATCGCGTTACAGATGTACAAGAGACTTGACGCAACAGACATATTGTTCTACAGAAGATTGATGAAATACCATGTACTAAAAACGTCAGCAGTGAAAAGGTTTTAGCGAAAATGGAAACTTAATTGATATTTATCAGTAGAACCAGAAAGAGACAGCTGAAATATATAGATCACATAATGTGGAAAGATGGCTTGGAAAATTTGATACTCACAGAACAAGAGGAACAGAGCAAACCAGTGCATAAAATACTTAACGATCTTGAGTAAATGGTTGTCATAACAGGGATTAGGTGGTATAGAAAATAAATATTACTGAGCGCTAAAAAGTACAGAGAGCAATGATCGACCACGTCTTTAATGGATACGTTACATTGAAGAAGAAGAAGAAGAAGAAGAAGAAGAAGAAGAAGAAGAAGAAGAAGAAGAAGAAGAAGTTTCCCTTTTTAAAATTTCATTGTTGTTCTCACATTTCCTACATGCTGTTCTCGGCCACTCTCTGTACGACGGCATCTGTGTCACTTACAGTTTCTTCCGCATCCATTGTGAAAGTTCTCAAATTGTTTCCCATTGTAGTTTAGCATTATTTACTTTATTTCTAAAGATACTTTTCTCATACCTTATTATTTTTAGTTACATGGTGTGTAGCAGTGCATATTTTAGTATTCCAATATAACTTCAGGTTACTTTGGTATTCCAATGTAACTTCAGGTGTTAGATTTTTTGTCGTCATTCGTATATATATTATACTGGCCTAATCAAGCTTCACTGCACATTAATCTTGGTATTTTTCATCATATCGACTTACTTCGTTTTGTTATCTATAATGAAATCAAAACTGCACTATGAATTGACGCAGGCGATTATAAGATATTTTCATCAGCGAGAAATATTTTGGAATATTTTATATTTTGCCGGCAACTATATCAATTTGCGACATTATTTCTATGTCGATAAATTAAAAGTTCTATCATCTTCCAGGATAAACAATCAGTTATATGGCCGCTTAAAACTGTATATAAATATATATAGGAAATCATCAGTGCTAAAAATGAACATATTTCTGTCTTCATATATAAATATTCACTTGTCATAAATATATATATATATATATATAAGAGGTTTCGTTGATCAATAAAAAAGAAGGTCTGTGTTGAATTTGTTTAAACAGTTTTCCTAAACTTTCGACTAATTTTTAAAAAATTCTATAAATAATAGATAAACATACCTTGTTATCTCTCAACAAAATTATTTGAAAATAGATTTTTCTGTCAAAATACACATTGTTTAATATATATATATATATACATATATATTATATATATGTGTGTGTGTGTGTGTGTGTGTGTGTGTGTGTGTGTGCGTGCGTGAAAACAGAATCTTCCGACCTGAGGAAGATTGGATTTAAAAATTACAAAAGTTAGGTGATATCTTGTTTGATGACACCTTGAAAAGGGAAAATATGTTTCAAGGTAGGCTTCTTGAATTTACCAAATGAAAGAATCTTTCCAAGCAGGTTTATTATAAAATTAGTCCGGTTGGTTCTCAGCGTCCAAGGACGTATGATTTACCTAAAATCCATAAACCGAAAATTCCTCTCAGACCTATTTGTCCATGGTCGTTTCTGTCCAGCATGCGTTGGTAAGGTGACTTGCCGAAATGCCTCTTCTTGTGATATTGACTGGCCCTTCATCAAAATAGGGTCAGAAGGAGTAGATGCGATAGACAACAACACACTGCAGAAGAACTCAAAATTGATCGCTGCATTTAAGTATTTACATTAATAGTATGCTTACCTTTTAAAGGATCAACGATAATTATTCTGTCGCCACTTAATTTAAAGAAAATTTAATGCATTGTTCTTACTTTCCGTAAAAACAATTATTGTTTTTCATGGGACATTTTGCTGCATTTTATCATTAATCTCGATTATTCCCAAATTTATTTCAAATTATAAAAATTGGTATCGAAAAAAAAAAAAATACGTCGCAGAAAATCACTTAAAAAAAAAATCTCCAAAAACTCGCAGTAATGTCAAACTGGGGAAAACAAGAACTCCAGACCTTCTTAACAAGAATGATATAGTGAAAGATATACTAAAAGAAACCAAAATATTTAAAAGCAAACGCCAATGAAAAAAAACCTTAAACCGATATTAACATCATCCACATTTAATCACCGCACAATACAAATGATCACAAAATGAAATACGAAAAGATGTGGGGGTTTGAGATAGCATTATAGAAGAAAACTCATACACATTCGTTCCTCTGATTCAGATATATTGTTACTATTCTCATTTACCACTGTCTCGTGCCTAGCGACTAACTGAAACAGTGAAAAGTATAAACTCTGTATTATGTATTTTCGAAAAGTTAAGGTGTAGGTTGACCATTTAGCTTCCAATATCAATTAACTGCTACATCCTGCTCCCTCTAACAATACAGTCGATAATTTCATTCCATACCCGTGTTGAAAAGACAGAATATGACTTTCGTTGTCTGCCGAAATAGCTTATTCCCTATATGATATAAAAGGATTCGTGGTATATTAAATTAGACAAAATCTGAATATGAGTCTCGATTTTATCAAGATTTAGTTTAGACATAATAGAGATTCCTTAATGCAATTGAACGTATAGACATATGAATACGGGTTGAAGATTTAAAAATAATGTACCTGTGAAACGAGTGTTTTCAAAAGGACGATCCCGTATTGTTTAATGTGGAAATATTTTTCCAAACGGTCTTACAAATAGTGAATAAATTAATTCGATAATTTATTTCTATCCTAATGCAAACCAATTATGTCACACGTGTGAAGTAAGATCCCTTAATATCCGAAACCTCTTCAACTAAGGTAAGGTTTTGTGATCTCGACCATCAGGAAAGCTATCAAACATATTGTGTATTTCTTTGAGTTAGATAGTTGTCAGGAGTCTGAGAATTAACTTTCTAGAACTGCATGTTGTTTTGGTTGCATCAATAGCATTAGAACGATCCAAAATTATTACGGATATAAACGGCCTATTCAAAATTCTCTGCACAACATTAAAAATGAGAGAATGTTGTGACATATAGCATGTGGGCTTGTGACTTTTGAGTTGACTACCCTCCGGAAGGCCAACGTAACGCACGCGCAGGAAAAAATGCATAGACATCTCTCATCAGTAAATGAAAAAGAAAACACAAAAAAGAAACAAACACATGCAACATCGCAGGAAACGACACCAATAGAGTTTGCAGGATTATGAAAGGACACACGTTAGTCAATAAACCTGTTATAAGGAAACGATTCTCGACCGTCTGCGAATATTCAGACATGTAGATTTCTTTTATTGTTGCTACCGTCGAAAAGTAATCTTCTCTTGCTATCCTGGAAACATATCGAGATCTGTATTCACTTTATTATATAGTCGTTAACAATGTAGTCTGATGGTGAAAATATGTTAATTATATAACAGCTGCTAACAATGAAACAATACAGCCATGCATATGATTATACAATTTGCAGCAGGCATGTCATTTGCCAGCTGTCAAGATGCTACAATTGACGAAACACACAGAAACCAACAACTGAACCGTAGATACCATCACTTGATTCGAAAGGAACCAAGTCATTTTGAATGTCTATGAAATGCTATACTAAATCTCTACTAAAACTGAAATAACTACTAATCTCAAATAACACTTTAATGAAAATTAACCCACCTTGTATATTTCGATGGTAGTAGCTGAAATAGTTTAGTAAACGAGAACATATCGAAAGTTCTAACACCGTTATTGTCCTCATTAACAATAAGAAATCGTAATGAGAAAATGAAATACAATGAAGATTTAGAAATAGTTCTTTTCCGTCAAAACTAATGAAAAAAGAAGAAATCAGGAAGGAGATTAATTCAATGAAATCCCCTAAGAGTTAGATTTAGACATGCAGCGTCAGTTTTGGTATTCTTGAACAAAATTTCGGAGGAGGGAAAGAATATTTAGCTCGAAGCTTACAGAGTTGGATTTAAATTTCGCAGGCCACATTGCATATGTACGAAGTATCGGAGGCAGGGTAGCATTTGGTCAGCGAGCCCTTACAGATCCTAGACGTAATGTTCTCTTATACTCACTCATAGCGGCTATAATATTTTCTCTTCCTTCGGCTACTCACCGTGAAGCCATTAGAATTCTCACAGACGGATTTAACGAACTGGTATTTACCGGTCGCCCAACCGCAGACTATATGCGAAAAAAGAGCAAGTTTACTGTGGGGAATGCAAGCGTTTCCAACCGGGCCACTGGTCAAAATTTATCCAGCCACCGCAAAAGCATGCTCACGTATAGAACAGTTCCGTTATTCTAAGCCAGGTCTCTATCCGAAGACAGTGCTAGACTGAGTCATCTTACGTCCGAAGACAGCGGTCTTGTCTTTTCTTGCTGCGACAGACTTCTACAGACTCGCTTTGTGCCCTTTATTTAAAGCGTCTTGACTAGTTCATTTGTGTTAACGGGGTGGTCGTATTTAATCTACAACATCCCCCTTTTGAGATGTGTTTTATTATTAAATATTTTATTTTATTTCTTAGTATTCACCCCTTCCTCTTACTAGCGAGTTCGCCACGTACTGAACTTTGTATTTCCTTGGTTTGGGGTCAGCTTCTAGTTTTTCTGCACGTTTCCTTTTTCTGGTAATCATACTTGTACGTTCAACGAATTCTTTGTGAGTGGGTGCTACTTTAAAAATATCATCCAGTACTTTTATAGGGCCTTCCTTTCTTGCGACCCTTTCTTCAGAAAAAAACTTTTCTCTAAATGATTACATACCTTTTGTTTTTCCATTTTTTTATATTTAGCATATATATAATTTTTACATTCCGTAACCTCATTACGCCGTTTTTCCGGATAACTTTTTCATTTTTATATACTCCGAAAAACACTATTTCGCAAATACTGAAAAATCGTCTGTGTTGTATTTTGTATCTGTTACTTTTTTTTTACATGCTAACAACTTGTCCAACAGCGATCTAATTTTTTTTGTTTTTTTGCGAACCTCAATTCTGCCAGAGACATAGCTTTCGGCATACTAGGATTCGGTGTTCTCCGGTATACTGTCAAAATGATTTGTAGCGATTCTTCGCTCATTTTCCATTACTTGCTTTTGTCAAAAGCTCTCTAAAAATAAACCACAAACCGTTCAGCTTGTCCATTTCGCCTTGGGTGATTCGGCGGGTTTGTAATATGCTCAGTCGAGAACATTTTAGAAAATTCTTTCAATTCGTAATTTTAACGTTATCTGAGACTGTGGCATCCGGAATGCTATATCTTGCAAACAGTTCGTGAGAAAATTTCCTACAACCGTGGAAGTTGTTCGTTTTTCACTTACAAATTTCAGGCCACATAGTAAAGATATCCACTATCATAAGATAATATGGTCCGTTTATTTGACTTGTAAAATCTATGTGCCCTCTTGACCACGAAATATCTGTCTTTGGCCAAGGTTGTAACTTTCTAGTAGGCGATTTTGCTGCAAGGTCGAAACCTTTGCATGCGTTTACTAATTTATCTATGTCTTGAACAATTTTGGTCCGGTAAACAGAGCTTCTCTTATCATATTTCATCCTGAAAATCCCGGATGTCGACTATGAAATTCATTTAAGTTAATTCTTTTGTAATATTAGAGGTATTACTACACTTTGTACAAACATCAGTACTCAGCTACATAGCGAGTAAGCGTTCAAGTCCGGATTGCGTTCTAAAAATCGTCTATCTTTCTTAGTTTCTTTTAGTATTTTTTTTTATTTTCGAAATAAAGATAGCTACTTCTGCTTTTACTTTTATTTCTTTCAGGGTAACGGATAGTTCGCGTACTATATTGCATAATATATTTTTAATATCTATTTCGCATTTAATGCTGAAATAAGTGTCCTCAAACGGTTCATTATTTTTTCCTATCCATATTGATAAACCATCAACATATCTTATTTTTTGGAACGGTTGGTAATTCATCGTGAAATCGTAATTCAATAATATGATACACCAACGATTTAATATATTGCCTGTATACGTAAGAATTCCTTTCTTTGAATCATAAATTAATGATAGAGGTCAGTGGTCCAACAGTAACCGAAAAAACGCATTCACTTTATTAATCTGTGAAAGTTATTTTACGGGTAATATTATTGCTAACAACTCTTTTTTGAACTGGCTGTAGTTTGTTTTTTTTTTTCTGCAGGGAGTCGGGAATGCGAAGCATGTGTGATGGCTTTTGTGTTTCCTCATATTTATGCATAATTACTGCTCATATGACATAGTCACTAGCATCCGAATACGAATACGATTTCTGTTTTTGCATCGTATTGCAAGCCTGACTTTAGTATTTGCTATATTTCTTCAAACATCTTCTGACACTTATAAGTCCAGTCCAACTATAAACATATTTTAAGCAAATTATTCAATGGATATCTCAAATTCTGAATATTAGGTATATAGATTTGATAATAGTTTGATAGCCGCAGAAATGCTTGTAACCTAGTTATGTTTGGTGGAGGAGGAACATTCTTAATTGCAGTTGCCATCAACGGATCTTTTTGACGACAATTTTTGTCTATGATTTGTCCTCGGTACTTGATTTTAGGCCCAAACGATTCGCATGTCTTTCACTGATTTTGTATCCGTACTCTCATATTTATTCAAAATCTCTTTTCACCTGCCGGATATGTTGTTCGTTAGATAAACTTTTAATTATTATATTATCCAGATAAGTATGTGCGAAATCACAGTCTGCAAGCATAATACCCATATATGTTTGAAATAGAGCTGGAGTTACTTTTATCCCCAAAAAGGAAGTGAGTTGAACTCATACAATCACTTGTGTATATTTATGGTTATTAACTATGAACATTCTTCATCAAACTATCTTTGCAAATACTCTTCAGAAAGATCCAGCCTCCAAATTTTTTTCGCCGTATAATTTCGCAGATTTTCCTCGCCTTAGTAATGAGTAGTTATGAGATTCTAAACATTTTTTAACACTGTCGAAAAATTAGCGCTAACACGAACCTTATTATCTTTTCTTTAAAGAAGCTCCTAGTGCTGCCCATTTTGAATGGACAATCATTTCGATTACACCTATCTTTCAAGTCTCTCTTATACTGCGTTGAAATGATCCACTGCTGCGAACGGTTTACTCCGTTTCATTTTCAACACTGACGTTGACCGTGTTTTTTCACTTGGAATTTCCCTTTGATTTTGGAACCCATTCAACTCATTCAACAGAACATCCGGGAAACATTTTTTTAGTTCTTCCTTTAAATTCTCACACTATCTTTATAAGATCGTAGTTTGTCCACTCAAATTTTAGCAGTAAAAATTTATAGGTAAATAATACAACTCAAACAATTCCATCCAGTCAGTACCGAATAAGTTTGTAGTATTTAATACTAAATAAGCTTTAGCTTTTACACATTTGATAAAAATGTAGCATTTCAAGTCATTTCACGAATAAAAAAAATTACTCACACGACACGCCACGTGCGATTTTCGAAGTTTTTTTTAATATAGGTTATCCATGTGGCTTCGTTGATTATTGCGATATCACTATCAGTCTCTAGTTGCCTTTTTACATCCACATTATTAATTTTCACATTTTCTTTGGTTTTCTGTAATTATTATTTCCGTAGCAACGCTCTGTACGAAATGTTTTCTGTGAGAACTTTTCCTTGCTTTAGTGTGACATTTTTGTCCTCTTTTGAAAATTGTAGCACTTTGAATTCTTAAAGGGTCTCTGAACTCCGAGATGTAAAACTTCCATGTCTGAAAGATGGATTAATCTTTCTTTTTGCATATTTCTAGCTTGTATATATGAGCGTTATTTTTCTTCAATTTCTTGCGTATCGCGTCTCAGATTTATGATTCTCTAGACATTCGCTCGATATTTCTTGCAGTGTTGTTTTTTGATTACGTTCAGGTTTCGTTAGAATTTTAGCACCTATTTCTTTGCCACTTTTCGCCGTTAATCCCTGAACTAAAATAAACCCTTATAATATATCTGGAGTCAGTTGGTCTAATTTGAATCTTTCACACAACTTGTTAACGATTCCAATATATGTGACATAATCTCCGTTTTCTTTTTTTGTCAGATTCGTACACTTGTTGCATAGAGTATTGAATAGCCAACTTTTCTCGCTAAAAGTTTTAGGCAGAATATTTAATCTTTTTCAAAGCAAATTACTTCTGTTTTTTTCGTAGTAGAAAGTGAAGGTATTTTTATATTCTAGTGGTGCTAACTTTCTCAACAAAAATCTTGTTTTTTCTAGCCTTCCCAGTCGCAGCTTTTTTCTCTGAAAATTTGCTCGTAATTTCCTTATCTAAAATAAGCAGAAAAAGGTAATTCCATCATTGGATTTTGTGTGAATTCTGTTTTGGCATTTACCACTGCATCGGGAGTGAACGAACTCGGGGAAATATTCGTTTTCTTCCGTATTATTCCAATAAAATTTTGTTGTTTATGGTGTTCGAACAACTGATATTGTTGTATTTTTAACAATTGGGTAAATAATCCTTCCATATGTAAGGAATACATGTTATTTTTTTCTTTTTCATTCTTTCCAATTTTTTGTTTTTTACTCACACAAAAGAGAAAAACGAAACAATGTGGTTCAATTTCTTGTCGTCATTGTTATCATGTCCGCTGAAGCAAACATTCTTTTTCTACTGCGTATGAGTTTCTGTTGCTAGTTGCCACTATTTTAACACACACATAGATGTTATAATATTGTCTTACTTGGTCTCCTCATCGTGCCATTATTAGAATTCTCTGCGACTGACTCCAGCGGAATGGTATTTACCAACCTCCCCAAAAGTCATGATGTAGCACTAGGCCAATTTATATGTGGGGCAATTCCGAGCACGTACTCACGGGCAAAATTTTCCGTAGACCCCGTATACACAGGGTCAGGTTTGTCTGCTTCTCCAGATAAGCCTTCCCTGGGTTTCTCTCTGCTCGAAAGCAGAGGGTTCGACAAGTCAGTACCGAGGCTGGAAGTGGCATACAAGACTCCAACGGATTGGTGTTATATCAAGACTAATATGGAGGCTGGATATGACACATGGTCGATTTTTATGTTGGGCGAAGCCGATTCCGTTGACTCGGGCAAAAATTCCCCGTAGACCCCAAATACATGGGGTTGTGTTTGTCTACTTCCCAACAAAAGACTCAGCTCATAGGTATAGCTTAGTCTGGGTTCTTCTCTCCAGGCAATGAGTTCGACAAGTCTGTCATGAGCCTGAAAGCGAACTACGTGACCCCAACGGATTGGTATTTACTAACCTCCTTATGAGGACGATTTTTATGTGTGGTGATTCAGATCCCGTAATCTCAGGCAAAAACTTTCCGTAGATCACGCATGCCCAGGGTCGACTACCTTCCCAGACCATGCTCTGCTCGTAGTCATAGCATTGTCTGGTTTCCTCTTTGCCCGAAAGCAGATAATTTGACAAGACAACCGCGAGCCTGGCAACGAAGTGCTTGACTAAGGTGTCTTGCTAGTTTATTTCTGTTACCGGGTTTATCTTATGTACTCCACAACATGTACCAAGGCTCGGGTATTCTTTAGAACCAGATAATCGATGATTAATATTCGGGGTGAAGACCGTGAGATAAGCTGACCTGAGTGTGTGAAGCAGCTATCAAGTTCTAACGTATTAATAATCTGAAAACCTAAACACAGACACATATATCTTAATCCCTGTCGTGCGCCGACGGCTTAGTGGGAGAAGTTCCGACTGACGCAAATTCAGTCGGGTTTCGATCCTAGCTAGAGGCAACCGGACGTCTAGCCACACTGATGAGCTGTGAAACAGCGAAACAGTTAGTCTGTTGATGACAAATATATATATATATATATATATATATATATATATATATATATATATATATATATATATATATTGTTTCAATAAAAGCGACAGACAAGGTACGACGGTTAAGCTTTTTATTTAATTTTTCTTTGTTCGAACAAGAGCTTTCTTTTCTGGACAAATGTGTGTAAAACTGTCCAAATGTTTTCTGGATACCCGCGACGATTAATTATTTTCCACTTCCCAACACCTATCTACGAGCTATCAAAATTCTTGAACGACATCATCACTCCATACCTACCTACCAATTACAGCATCACATCCACCCACGAATAACTGCAAATTTTAGAAACTACTAAACAAACCAAGGTATAATAGCGTCACTTGACGTCGAAAACATATTTACAAACGTCCCCGCCGACAAAACCATTGACATTATCATCAAATCTGTATATATAATAATTTTATCCATTCGCCAAACATCAAACCATCCATACTAAAAAGATTTACTACATTCATGCACAACCAAAGTTCCATTCTATTACCATAATGACAACATTTACACCCAAGCTAATGGTCTTAGTATGTGAAATCCACTCGGTTCATGCTTTTCCAACTATTACATGTCCCAGTAGAAAATACGATATTTACACAGGTCCGTACATCGAAAATTTATGTTCGCTACGTAGATGATATTTTTATGTTAGCAAATAACATTAAAGAAATAAATACACTTAAGTCCACATTTGAGAAAAACTCCGTCCTTAACTTTACCTATGAACTTAGTCAAAAAACAAACTTGCATGCTTAGATGTTCTCGTAGAATACAGCAATAACACTTTCATTACATCACTATATAAAGAACCCACTAGCAAAGACTCGTGCCATCTTAACTTTACAAACGAATGTCCACTTAGGTACAACATAGCAGTAATAAAAAAATTTCTAAAAAGAGCACACCAGAATTCATCCTCCCAGCTACTCTTCCTAAAAGAAGTTAATAATGATAAACAAACGCTAATCTACACCGGCTTCCCTAATTACCTTATAGACAACCAAATTAGAATATTTCTCCCCAAAGTAAGTAATAACGTTAGTGAACACACAGTCAAAAATTACATACATATTTATTACAAAAGACAAATGCACATTAATTACAAACAAGACGAATCTTTACTAAGACATATTAAAAAGAAATACACTACCCCAAATGATCCGAATAAAAAAAATCAAATTAATTATCTATTATAAAAAATTTAAGACAGCTAACCTTATCTTCAAAAATAACAACACACCAGCTAAGTCAAAATTACAAAGAACGAACATTATCTATGAGTTCAAATGCCCCTTAAGGAACTGTGTGCTTGATCAAACCGGACTCATAAATAATTACATCATTTACACAACTACATGCTTATCCAGATGTTTTACGTTACACCTATCTGATCACAGCTCCATTAGAACCCATTTAAACACACACACAAATTTACCAGACTCCATTAGAAACATACTAGTAGAAAACACAAATATATTAACTGCATCCACCTGTAAAAAAAGATACAAAAAAAATGGAGGCTTTAATAATAAAAAAGAAAAAAAACAACTCTTAACAATATTAACTAGGAATAAGGCCACAATGTGCTAACCGTATTCGGAAATTAAAACTTCCCTACTACATACTAAGACATACACATAATGCACACACTCAATTAAGCTGAAAAAACGAATCACCCTTGATAATGTCTAAAGTTATAGCCAAAAGCGCTCGGAAATATAAAACATTTGGACAGTTTTTACACACCCTTTGTCCAGAAAAGAAAGCTCTTATTTGAACACAATAAATATTAAATAAAAAGCTTAACCGTAGTGCCTTGTCGGTCGTTTTTAATGAAACATGCATAAACAAAGGATTGCTGCCTAAATATACAAATATATATATATATATATATATATATATATATATATATATATATATATATATATATATATATATATATATATATATATCAGCTTATTCCTTTAGCTTGGTTTCAAGTTTTTTCAGACTATGGTTGTGGTTTGGGCATTGGTGTGAATTCGCGATTGGGACATTTCTGTTTCCTTTTTTTGCCCGATTTTACATTTTTACAAATGTAAATGCCTCCGAAAACCTAGTCTTTGGGAAATCATCCAAATAACACACAGTCACGTTACCTCGCAGGACAAATTACAAATGTAGCATCATCGAGAATTAATTTTAAATTAATGTGCAAATAATTAAAATCCACCATATCAATACATCTATGGGTCATTTAATGCCGAGATCTAAATATTTTGATCAAGATTTTATGGCTATAACTAACTATATTTTGGATGCAATTTTCTGCTTTCAACTACTACTTTCATAATTTGTTTTTCGTCATTTTAAATAGGTACGTTTAGTAAGTTTACTATGAATATGTATTATTGGTAATTTTGCCATTAATAGGTGATGTTGTTTGGCTGATTTCGTTTAGAGGCACATCAAACACTATGGGGAACTTAATGACAAAGTCTAAATACATTGTACGTAAATTTATGCTTACATCTACACATGTTGTCCATAATTTGCTACTTTCAGGGTAAAGGTATGATTTTTTACGCATATAGTATTGTTGGTAATATTATATGAATAAGTATTTTTATATATATAGTATCGTAGTGATTGTCCTTTTGCTATGAAAATGTACTTCTGATTTTTGTTTTGTAGTTTACTATTTACCCATAGCTTGAACCGTAACTGGTGCGACCACCCCAGGTCAAGAACAACAGCAATTAAGAGGTATGTCAACGGTGCTCAGAACTTGCAGACCAGAGGCCTTACAGCAGGATGTAATTTATCGAAAGCAGTACGTCTTGTTCCCGAATGTAGGTTAAAGCAGACGTGTGAGTATGCGTGCTTTTGTGAGGAATTTTAATTCTGCATCAGTTCAATAGGTAAAATTAATTTGCTCAATTCTGTGCAAAAAGTGCATCACAGGACTTATTCAACTTCATACATATTTTCAGAAAACCGCAACTTCTGATTGGTCACTTAATATTTAAATCATTTTCTCGACTACATTCGAAAAACATCGACCTACTTCTAGACCTGACTAAAAATCATTCCGCCCAAAATCTGTCAATGCCTTCCGGGACTGTCACGAAATTACTTTCATTATAATTACCAGACACAAGGTCGTTCTCTCTCTCTCTCACTCTCTTACTCTCTCTTACTCTCTCTCTCACTCTAACTCTTGATTTCATTAGCTTACGAAAAATGTAGCAATAAAGAAATCGTTCGCGACCCCTTGCGGTCAGACGCTATCAAAACATATTCACACACGCACACATACAGTGATGTTCGATAAAAGTGATTTTTTCGCCTATTGTTTTTGGGGTCAAACTAATTTTTAATCTTACTAATATAAAGACCCCTCCCGACCACCTACTAAAAAAGTTTACTCATCCTAAGGTATATAAAATGAGATTTAGGGAAAATATTTGTGCAAAAAAAGAGATTCACTTATTTCCTGCAACTAGTAATCAATAGAAACATAAACGAACAGCTTTAAAAAAAGAATAATAGAGGTATATATAGTTCGAAATATTTAATAATCTATGGGTCTTCCTTTATTTTGAATAACCTTTTCAACCCTTTTTGGCATTGACATGATTAGATTCTGGTAAATCTCATCCCCAAGCATTGAATTCCATTAGGATAGGAAATTCACAATCAAATCCTCTTTGTTGCTCAACTGCTTTCTCGAGAGCCTGTACTTTATAATGCTCCATAAATGTTCTATGGGGTTGAGGTCAGGAGATTGGGGCGGCCATGTCATAACACTCTCCTGCTTCTCTCCAAAGTATTCCTTCATCAATTTGATTTGTGACAGGGAAAATTATCCTGTATAAAAATGAGCTTGGTAGGGTCGATTTGCACCCTTTCAGTAGAAGGGAGCAGACAAGACTCTAAAATTCTCTTGTACTGCTTGCTCCTGAGGGTCTTTTCTATAGGTTTTAAGAAACCAGTTCAATGAAAAGAAAAGCATCCCCAGAATATTATGTTGAACGGATGCTTGACAGTACTTACTGATAAATCCAAAGAGATTTCAAAGCTACTTCTTCGGATTTTAGATGGCTTATCCATTGAATTTAGCTCAACTTTCATTTCATCGGAGAAGAGAACATTCAATAAAAAAAAATCAGGTGAGTTACTTTTATCGAACAGCACTGTACATGTACGTACGAACCTTTCCAAACTTAAATACAAACATTACGGAACATTAACTCCTTCAACTCTTCGAAAACTAAAAGTTTACTCAACATATTCTCGGCTTTACAGAATTCTTCCAACTCTCTCACAGTGAACATTTTAAGCGGCAAATTCATTCAACTTTTATGAGTTCAGATAAAAAACGTCTTCCATTAGTACAAACTTTAAATCCAGTCAAAGGAAAGTAACCCCTACGCTTGTTCATCATTATACAAATATAAGTAGAAATCACTTTGTTGTTATAAAAACATTTTGTGTTCCTTCATGTTGTTTGCTTACACATTCGTAAAGTAAAAAAATGTACAGGTTGATTTAGGCGGTCAATACCGCTACATATATATATATATATATATATATATATATATATATATATATATATATATATATATATATATATATATATATATATATATAGTGAAATCATTAAAATTATAATTTCAGAATTAACAATGATAATCAAGAACAATGGCAAAACAATGTAAATATCACTCAAAATAATTGTAACTTACGGTAAACATCGGTCATGATGCTAATGAATGTCGACAATGAATGATATACTTTCCAATCAATCATATCTCTCAAAACTCCCAAATAATAATAATAATAAAACATTTCAGAACTGCCGTAAGCTTGCTCCCTGTGTTTTTTTCTATAAATATTTTCATGGTAATTCTTTGAATGAGTTCTTCCCTATGATACGTATACTTTTTAAATTTAAGCTCAGTACGAGACTGGAGTCGAGATCTCATCATTTTAAAATTGATCTATCTAGATGTAACCGTAAATTCTATGCAAACAGTTTCCTTTTTCGCAATTTTCGCTCATGGAATCCCTTCCGGTTCCATGTTTTCCAGGAAATTTTAATCTGCAAAAATTGAAATGCAATGACAATCGCAATCTACTGTTACTACCAGTCTCCTGGTTACTCTTTCCTCTTCCACTTCATTATTAAAGTTTTTCTTCCACACCCGGCAATTCATTGTTTCTTAGCATTCTATATTTCTGAGATGGGGTATTATGTACATATTTACATTATTCAGACTATTGCAATATGAACACTGGTAAAAAAAAATTGCTGACGACATTAGATTTATACTACCCAGAAAATCATACACAACTGTCCACATGGCACAGTGGATAAAGACGTTAGTGACAGGATCCAAAGCGTGAGAGTTCAATACCGGGTTACGGCAGTGGAGAACAAGGCGGGTGCTACTCGAGCATTTTTTCACCTGAGGGTCTTTAATTGGTTTATAGTGAGATATATATAAAAAGAAGAAATAAATTCTGTTATTTTTACTTTTGGTTTGTTTGATTATTATTGTTTAATCATATTTCATGTTAGCAAATGTTACTAACGTTACTTTATCAAGTAGAATGTCTGTGAAACAAGATTAACCAATGAAAGGTGCATTTTGCAGACATCCTGGAAACGTAATGCAGGCCGGACTACTGTACTCATCCCGTGCCCAACTCACTGCACATTAAGTATTTTGGTATACATTCGTCATTCATTCGGTGTTTGTGAGCTTGTTGCGGGACATCAATCAGGTGCTGTTAACCCCGCAAACAGAAAAAAATATGTAGGATACGATCGAAGCAAGGATAACAAAAGCGAGGGTTTTAAAATCTAAGCCAAATTTTATTCATCAATCTTACAAAAGTATATAGAGCTATCGTTTTGAGTAATCCGATATGAAGTCGGGAAGTGCCAATCGAAAGATCGTCTTATTTCAGGGCGGCAGACCAGAGGCAGGCAAGGCAGTACTGAGGTAGCCTGTTCGTCCTTAGGGTAACGGTCTCAAGGGATGCAGCTTGGTAGTCCTTAGAAGGACTATCGCTTAAGAATGTGGGTTGGCAGTCCTTAGAACTATCACATAAGAATGTGGTCTGGTAGTCCTTAGAAACACTATCGTATAAGAATCGGCCTGGGCTGCTGCTGCTGCTGGGTTTGACTTGTTTAACTGCTGCTGCTGAGTTCGGCAACCGGACTGGGAGCGGCTCGCTTCACTGGTGGCTGCTGCTGCTGGGTTTGGATTGGTCAGCTGCTGCTGCTGAGTTCGGCAACCGGACTGGGAGCGGCTGGCTTCAGTGGTGGCTGCTGCTGATGATGATGCTGGTGCTGCTAGGCTTGGCTCCTTCTTGTGGTCAGCCACGAGGGTCAGTCAGGTGAAAGTTTATTTCGGCAGCGGTTAGCATCGTTGCCTAGTTATCAATGTCTTTTGGTTGTCGACTAAAAATTACCTTCCACTTTTGAATGTACACATGGGTTTCATTTGGCACCATGTATATATAAATTAGTTTCTGGTAATTATTTTTAGATGTCACCGGAAATTAACGGCATTCGTTCTGTTTTCCGATGTCACGCTTTCAGACGTTTGAGTAGCCGGTAGTAACTTCCGGCCGGGTGCGATAAGCTAGACTTCGAAGACGGCATTGACAATGGAGAAGCTGCATACTCCTCGCGTTTTCTTGTTCCAGAACAGCAGTGTTGATAACTTTATCTCGCCATGTTATGCTTGGGACGCGTCATAGGAATCGGAGATGAAAGCTTGTTAGTAGTGTTTCCTGCCTAGCCTACAATCTCCATCTTCTGTAACAGCAGAATACAAAAGACGAATACGTTTCAGTTTTGTACCCAATGTTAACTGAGTGTTGTCTCATTCTGTCTTGCTGAATGTGTCTAACACTGCTGTCACTTCGGCGATGCGTTTAACAATTTTTAGTCAAGCGACAGGATGTTGGTGATGTTAGAAGTGATATGTGACTTCAAGTTCCACGTCAGCGCTGATGAATAACGGTGACGCAGAAACGCTTTATTAAGAATTCCCTTCTGCGTTGATATATCTTTTTTCGTCGCGTGGATTCGACGGTGTTTCAGAAGAATTATTTTGAAATCGCTACGCATGCTGTTATTATAGCTTTTTGCATTTCTTCTAGAATATTTGGCTGTCCAGAAACGATACGAATCTCTCAGCAACATCCAAGATATGCTAGATGACAGAGAGGACTTGTTAATTTGGTAACCTCTTAAACACAGAAAATTCATTGCTGCGTGTCATGAATGAATCGGCTACTAACTTGAGGCACGTGTTCAGCCAAAATATCTGTGTAGGCTGATGTATTTAAATTATATTTTATTGCCACCAACAATCCATATATTTACCACGAAATGATTCTAAATAAAATTTAAATTCCATCATCGGCCATAACCGTTGGTACAAGACATGAAATCTTCAGTCCTTCATGTTTTTGTACGCCAAAATTTGATTCTAATAACGACTGCCCCAGTAGATACATCGTCTCATCTGACGAGTGAAAGTTTCATTCAATCTTACCTAGTGCATGTTTGTTGATACTTAGCGATCTGTACACTTAGGTTTTTGTCTCTATATGAAAGAGGTTGAATCTGACCTAGTGTTCTTCTGTTGTAGCCCATCTAACGAAATGCGTTTGTCAACGGTTTAACCACAAAAGCAAACAATTATTTCGCACAAACACAATTGTTGTCTTAGCCAGCAAAATCCTGATGATGGTAATGGAAAATATCGAAAGTACTCGGGAAATATAAAAATGAATCCATATAACGACGGTACATTTTTTGCTGTCTTTAATCATAAAACAAGAAAGCTTATATGTGATTTCGAAAGGGTTAAAGATAAACACAACAATTGTTAATCAGACATGATTAAATGAAGATATACTCTCAATACGTGAATACATACAAACAAAGGCGCACATGTGTATATATGTAGCCTCATTTTCACTACCTAATATTTTATTATATAAGAGATTTTGAAGCTTTTGCAGCACATTGCAATGAAGACATCCAAATATCGATATAATATTTGTTTTATTCTGTGTCTTATTGAGAACACTATCGAAATTGTTTTCACACTATATTCCTAATGGGTAAAAAGCTCTCTAGAAAAATGTTGAAGTAATTTTATTGTCTTTTATAAATAAAGTTATATTTTAGATATTTAATCATTTACAACAGAAAATAACAGAGTTGTTAACATTTAATTAACACTACTGGCTATTTTTACAGTCCACGTGTTAATGCGAACGATAATTTTATTAGTTTTATTAGAATTAGTATGATGATTCTATGTTAAACCTTCTAAAATAAATGATGTTTTCTGACAGCATCGACCGTCGGACTAATCACTTTCTGTCGCCTATATTTTTCACGGCTCTTAATACAATATTTTAATATGTTTGAAGATGAAAACACGTTCAGAAGACAGAGTAAGACGACTGTTTCAGTCATTATTATAATAAGAAGATTTGCCTTTAAAAATCATCTGAAATGAGATTTAATGAGTCTATGTTAAACCTTCTAAAATAAATGATGTTTTCTGACAGAATCGACCGTCGGACTAATCACTTTCTGTCGCCTATATTTTTCATGGCTCTTAATACAATATTTTAATATGTTTGAAGATCAAAACACGTTCAGAAGACAGAGTAAGACGACTGTTTCAGTCATTATTATAATAAGAAGAATTGCCTTTAAAAATCATCTGAAAGGATATTTAATGTACCCCGTGTTTTTCGTAAAGCATTAGAACAAAATGTCTCATTAAATATAATATTGAAAATCACAAAGAAATTGATCTTTGTTAATGCATGTTTGTAGCTTTTTGTTTTTCTCTTTATTTTAATGTTGAAAGAGAAAGCTACAAAAAGGACAAATTAATTTTACTTAAAATAAAAACAACCCAATGCCAACATTGTTTGGTGGAGTTGTATTTGCCAGAGATTAATTATTAAAATAGCGATCAATTTCTGAATCGTGCCAACATCGCCGATAATTAAAGAAACCAATAATTAAAAAAGAAACATTCAGATAATAAAAACCGCTATTTTAAAATAAATCATGTCTTATCAATGACCTTAGAGAATGAAAGTATGAGAAATGCCTGAGTATTGGAAGGATTAAGAAAAGACAAAAACGGGATTCAGGAAGAGAGAAGATGGCGATTGACGTTGCATTTAAATTTTTGAAGATTGTATTTATAAAGGAAGCAAGAAAACGGAAGGGAGTTCAACAGGCGGGAAGTAAGAGGAAATAAACTGTTGGAATAAAAGTAACTTATGATTAAATGGTTGGGATCTAAACCATTTCGATTTGGAAATAGTCAGAGATTTTACCTCTAAGCCATTCACGCACATCAGAGACGGAAGTGAGTTTAGATGTACTTATTTTTAGACAAACTCGCCAGTGACTGGAGAACTCGACTCATCTTAACGAGTCATGCATCAGCAGCAGTAACAGTCATTGTTTACAAATACACCTTTCTTCCCGAAGAGCTCAAACAAAATATTTGTTCAGGAGTATGTAAATATTGTCATCCGATTGCCTCAAGCTGGGATTGCTCCTTATGAAAACTGGCTATTATTATATATATATATATATATATATATATATATATATATATATATATATATATATATATATATATATATATATATATATATATATATATGATGAAGAGGTTATAATTATCCCTAGGAAAGAAAAGTACGTATTTTTAAAAAAAGAGAGAAACCGCAAAAGCTTTTGGTTATAATGTGGATTTTTTTAAATAAATATTTTATTTTTTTATATTTTTGCTAAACGTGTTTTCGGTCTCGCAACATTCATCAGGCTAAGAGTAGATATTTGTACATATTTTTAAAAGGAATCAATTTTCCTTATGTTTTTCGATTTATAATATATATTTAAAAATTACGTATTGTAACCAAAAAAGTTTGTGGTTTCTCTCTTCTTTTCAATATATGTATATATATATATATATATATATATATATATATATATATATATATATATATATATATACACAATAGAATGTGTTACAGTAAAAGGAACAATTATCTTGCTATAAAGAAATTATGGAATTCTCAGCTGTCTCTAATTATTCTATGTCATTCTCTTCTGCTCAATTGTTTATCATTCTGCCATGTCACGCACATTTTCAGCACATATAAAAGACAAGATATTGTGAAATCGTAAGACAGCGAACCAAACGAAAAGGTAGCAGAAATCGTTGTATCTATGGCATCCAAATGTATTACTTGTGGAAAAAATGTTTTTTTTACTACTGTCAATTCATGAGCTCATATTCGTTTCCGATATATGCAAAAGTGTGGCAAAAAATTAATGCTGCACTGTGAGAAAATAGTTCGCTTCAAATCTCAGAGTCTTCAAGAAACATTTTTTACTCAGGATTTCACGACAGTTTGATTATTGATTTTAAACTTTCTTTAGCTTTAATCCGCTCATAGATTGCCGTTTTGTCTTATCGCCATAATTCCAACGGTTTCAGTAATTTTACTCATGTTTGATTTTAATTTTTTTAATTTTAAGTTCCACATAAATGACCATATTTTGAATTTACTAACTACACTCTATGTTCAGCCGACATCGAATTCATTTTGAAATGAGAAAATCTATGATCATTATAATCCAATGAACAACAATGTAAAAACATTGATTGGAAATGTATGACTTCTCAGCAGTTGGCTATGAAACAAAACTTTTTTTGTCTATAAAGGAAAAACAGTAGAATTTCGCCAAACAATGAAATATTATTTTCCACAATGTATACAACATAATTTTTAATAATTTACTTCATTTTATTTTTTGTTTTCACTGACATCGCCGAAATATTCACGTAATAATTTTCTAAATTACTAATAAACATTTTCACACATGGAAAATAATATTGCATAGTAGGGCAGATATCCTGAGTAGAAGAATAAACTGAATATTATAATGTGACAGAATTTCATTGGCCATGCTTTTAAGGATGGAGAAAATCGTAAACTCCACAAAGTATTTTCTTTAATATATGTCCATTGCTAAAATGGAAGATTCATTTGTTTTTGGTTATCTGTACACTGCTATTTGTTTTTATAATATGTGATTTGCGATCAGGTCTCTCCAAACATTATCTTTGTATTTTCAGTCAAAATCTTTGCTATTTGAATTTCTTCCCACATATTCGTTTTTTATTGATTGTTAATAGTAATATACTTGATTATCTGTGAATTGGTATGAATTCCGGTAAAAGTTTTTGGCTCGTTTTCCTATTCAGACGGTGAATTCTCCTAAATGATGCTGCCATCCCAGGAACCGGGATGGCAGCATCTATATATATATATATATATATATATATATATATATATATATATATATATATATATATATATATATATATATATATATATATATATATATATCTCGGAACAACAACAATTAAGATATGATTACACACTCCTCAAAACCTTCAATCTTCCGATCAGATGTCTTACTTCTGGATGTAGTGTACTCCGATAAATACTGCCCTCAAAATTGTAAGACATCAGATAGTTAAACGAATTATTGCTCCTAATGTTTTAACATTATGGGGGAGGCATTCCTATGTATGCTGGATAAAGACGGGACGTGTCAAACGGTGAATACTCCTAAGGTGGTGTGCTTAGTGTCGAACGCTGAAGAAGAGAAAATCGTCTTTATTAAGGTTTTACGAGTGCCGAGGTTGTTAGATGCAATACACAGAGATTAAAATAAAAAAAGGCTGATCTATTTAATATACGTTTACTCATTAACAATAACGTTTGAAATTGAAGTCAATATCCAGCGGCGACAGACTGTCTCATGATTATACGCAATCGTCAGGCAATGACGAGTGCGCATGACTGTCAAATTGACCGTCGCCACTGGGTTTTGACGTCAATATTCATTTTTTTATTTATATACGCTCTATCGCTGGTATTGGGAACTTAAACCCATGAATATAGCATGCCTTAAAACTATTTTTATCCTAAGATTCAGGAAAATTATGCAGGCCTCCCTGTTTAGTCTGAGGCACTCACCAAAAAATTCGGGAGTCTATTTCTTATCAGAACGATCAGAGTGAGTTTTCGTTGCTGCCGTACCTTCGTAATCACAGTTAGACTCATTAGACTAGAAATGTTTACGAATCATCCCCCATTCCTCAGATTGACAGGCAAAATCCTGACATGACAGTATTCTAGCGTCTGGCGTGAATGCCAAGCATTACAGCATGAATTTCGTCATGCTGCTCATTTTTCTCACAGACGATGTAGAATATGAATTGTATGTGCGTTTAAAACTCAGTAAATTTAAAATAACTTATTGCAAAATTCGCTTGAAGATGAAACAGATCTAATGATTTTAATTTAATAATATAATTACATCTGAAGTTTTAGCTTCGGTTTTCGAAACATGGTAATTCCTGTGTATCGAAGAAACCATATTTTAAATCAGTTAATTTATGAAATTTATGGTCTGTAAATTTACATTGAGCACTGTTTTGTAAAAATAAAAATAACAATAAGAACACCGGATTATATATCTTACTATTCTTTCTTTTTATTATAATACACACAAACACAAACACACACACACACATATATATATATATATATATATATATATATATATATATATATATATATATATATATGCACACACACACACACACACACACATATATATATATATATATATATATATATATATATATATATATATATATATATATATATATATATATATATATATATATATATATATATATGTATGTATGTATTAACAGTATTACTAGCTTGAAAAACCTCGGATTACACAACTTGTAGACACCTGAAGGCAAATTGCTACCCGAGGAAAACATTGAAAATCGTCTAATGTCTTAAGTCCTTAGTCCAAAGAAAAAAATTCAAGCGAGTATAAAGTCTAAAACGTAGAGGTCACAATACGCTAAGTAGAGCTGTAAATTAGAATAAATCCTAACGAGCCAGGCAAACCTACCTATGTTTTACCTAAACGGATTTTCAGGAAAAACTGGCTTGTTGACGTTTGCTTATTCCTACAAAATTATTGTTCTTTCTTGATTTTATTTTTGGGAATAGTATATACATATACTTATCTTATACGTACTTTCAGGAAGAAAAAACCTGAATACTTTCTCAGATTACAAACTAATTCCTTTATGTAGCAATCGAAGTTACAACCAGAAATTAGCTTGTCAAATATCATTTAAATTAAACTCATCAATCATTAAATACTTTGTTTTACCAAGTTACCATATATAAACATTTATTTCCCTTCCAATTTGTTTCTTTAGCTTTCTTTGTTGGTCCAGTGTACGTCAAATTATTCGCAAAGAGATCAACCTATCTTTATCGATAATTACAAATGAAGCCATTCATTTTAAAACAAATACAACGTTTCCGTATGTCTTGCTAGTGTCGACAAAGGCCGTTATTTATGTATCGGTTTTTGAGAGAAAACAGACGTCATCCGAGACCAGGGAAGGCGTTCAAGTTATCAGAGGAGAATAGAAACAGCAAAGACTTTAAACAGTAGAGGAAAAATTTGCCGCTAATGAATTTCACAACATCACCGAAATATTGACCAATTGAAAATCTATATTAATCTTAAGTAATCACTGTATAGCAAGAACGTACATATACAATATTGTTTAATATTTCTACTGTTTTACAGATTTGTAAATGTACTACTGATCGGGTCGTTTTCTATGATGAAATACGTCATTTGAATATAGATTTATGCAAAGAATGTAATAATTGTTTTTTTAAACTTCATTATTAAATTAATATAAATTTGCCACATTAATTTATTCGGAAAACGCATTTTTAATAAATTTACTACAGTTTAATTCTTCACATCTAATCCATTATTATCCACTAGGTTTAATCATTTTTTAAAAATTCGATAGCTAAATACAGGTTGAGGTAGAAATATATCGCCCATATACCTCCATATAACTCAATATGACTGATTTGTCTGTTTAAAGGCATATCAAGACCTTATTGGTCATTTCCTGCACATAATTTAATTTTTTTATGGGAACTTGTAAGTAATAAAAATATATTAATCCGATTTGCTATTTGTATGCATGGTAGGTACTCAAGATTTGTGCATATTTCTCCGGATATTATTACTAGAGGCCGTGATGTGTGTTTTATATTGTAGTTTTTTTAAGTTATATTTTGGAATATAGATTGATTTAAAAATTTCTGGCAATTTTGTTATATATATGTAATGGGAACCTACCAATAATAGTAATGGACTAGACCGTACCCCATAAATACTACCCCTCAGGAGGAAGCAGCAGATAGAGAGAGTGAGTCGGCAGTCGGCTAGACGATTACTGTAAGACATTGGAATAGTGATACTTCGAGACAACATAGTTCTCTCTGACCTAACCGGATTGTTATTACTAACACTTCTACTCTTTTGTACATATATTCTATTTGTAATATATCTGTGTTAAACCATACCTGTGTTCGAGTTATTCTTCATTGGTTCTACCTTGGACCATCACCGTGGTACAAGGACCTGGACCATAACAATATATATATATATATATATATATATATATATATATATATATATAGTATAATTATTGGTCACTTAGAAAAATGAACTTACCAATTTTCAGGGGATTCAAAATTTAAACTTTAAAACATAACAATATATGATACTATGATAACTGCAATGTGTGGTAATTGTAGAGATGCGGGATTGGAATCGAGTGGTTAAGGTAGTTGTTAGAGGAAGGGACTGAAATCATGATGATCTATCAATAACATTTTGTTGCAAGTCAAATTATAATGCCTGCCAAAGAAGGGAATGTTATTAACTATCAAGAAAAAAAATTGGGAATAGTTTATCTTTAATGGTAATTGTGATGGTAATATTAGCTGTTTCTCTATAAGAAAGTTTAGGCTTTCATTATTTTTAATATATATATATATATATATATATATATATATATATATATATATATATATATATATATATATATATATATATATATATGCTGCCAACCCGGTACCTGGGAACAGCAAGAATTAAGGCATGGTTACACACTCCTCAAAAACTTCAATCTCCCGATCAGAGGTCTTGCTTCTGGATGTAGTGTACTCCGATAAATACCGCCCTCAAAATTATAAGACATTAGCTAGCTAAACGAATCATTGATACTAATGTTTTAACATTATGGGGGAGGCATGTGTGTGAATTTTTCTGCCACATACTGAATATATATATGTGTGTGTGTGTGTGTTTTGTATGTGTGTGTGTGTATATAATTGTATATATATATATATATATATATATATATATATATATATATATATATATATATATATATATGTGTGTGTGTGTGTGTGTGTATAAGTGTATATATATATATATATATATATATATATATATATATATATATATATATATGTGTGTGTGTGTGTGTGTGTATAAGTGTATATATATATATATATATATATATATATATATATGTGTGTGTGTGTGTGTGTGTATAAGTGTATATATATATATATATATATATATATATATATATATATATGTGTGTGTGTGTGTGTGTATAAGTGTATATATATATATATATATATATATATATATATATATATATATATATATATATATATAAAGAATTGTACCCATAGAAAAAGAAAATAGATTTAAATAAAATGGATGTCATTATTTAACCTTTAGGACCCTTGCGACCAACGCTTTTTCAAAAGGTAATCGTTGGCGAAGCAAGAAACAATCAAAGACGCATTAATAAATAACAAATGAGGAGGGAATATTGGAAGACGCTTAAAATGGATTTCAGTTGTAAATAAATAAACGACTAAAAAACTGCAAAGTTCCAAGAAGCGTATAAAATGGAGAAAAAGTCACTCATAATCCCAAGATCAATCGTAAAGAACGAATAAAATGTTGCTTTTGTTTACATTATCTCGTTTGATGAAACTTAATGTAAACAGCCTCAAGGACACAGTGATGCTGATCCGAGCGAACACAATGTATGATGGGAAAAAATGCGTTATCATAATTGGCGGAACAATCGGAATTGTCCAGCAAATGCTATCCAATAGAGGAGTCATGCACTGCTTGATTGGTTCTCTTAACATGACTCTGAATACTCGAGCGTAAATAGAAGGATATAAAGAAGGATATTATACAACTTGTTATATAATCTTCAAGCATCGATGTAAATCCTAGTGAGACCCTTCAGGGCAATCATAGCTCTTACTTATTTTATATATATTTTTTTAATAAATGTCAGTATATTTTGTGTTTTACTTATATTCCCCCTTACACTATCTTCAACTATTTAGAGGGATTAATCGCTGTTTTCCATTCATCAGTATATCCTGTGAGTATCTGATTCGCCATGTCATTTTTCGTAATTGTATTTTACAGAAATTCCGACAGTTTCGATCTGATTCTAAGTATAATTATGCTTTTTGAGTCCATTCTCTTTAAAACTCCATCGTTACTCATACATTCAGTCCGTATGATTCACAGTAAAACGACATTTCGGTTGCCTCAAGTCTCATCTACAACTGTGATGTTATTTCCAACAATAACTGACATAGATGTAGACTGATATTTCATCAAACGTTAATAATATATTATTTGTTTCTAATGAAATTTAAAGATGTATAAGCCTTTATTGGGCCATTTAACATATTGTAGATTCAAAATTCATATATGAAAGGTCCGTTATTGCTCACGTTTATATTCAATTATCCACCCGGTTTGGGGTCCCTTAAAGAAATGTATTCACCAATTTTCAGGGGATTCAAAATTTAAACTTTTAAAACATAACAATATGTGATACTATGATAACTGCAATCCGTGGTAATTGTAGACATGCGGGATTCTGTTTCTATATAAGAATGTTTAGGCTTTCATTGACCGAGGTGTCAGTGCTACTGACTATTGATATATATAAAATGTTTGTAATAAAATATTTTTATCAGAGAAATAGGTATTTCAATGTCAGTATCTTTGATCCCTCTTTTTAGGAGTGTCGGGGTCTTTCTTTCTAACATTTGTTTTGAATCCGTGTGGATGACCAGAATATTAATAATAGCATTACTATCTGTCTATATATCTGAGATGAGGTATTATGTACACTATTTACATTATCCGGACTATTGTCTTCATCTTTGTCGCCATATTTATTACAACGTTTCAGACATTGTACACTCAGGCTTTCTTCAGGTGGTTGGAATGTCGAACTGAGCCCTTTATTTCGCTCAATGGGGTAGACTGTTCTAGTTCCTCAAGGCCACATGGCACATTGGATAAAGGCATTGGTTAGATCCAGTGAAAGGACCCAAAGATTGTGAGTTCAATACCCGGATAAGGCAGTGGAGAACTTGGAGAGGGGAATTAACAGGAGATAACTGATAACTGACATCCATTAAACATGGCACGTGGAACTAGAACAGTCTACTATAGTGAGCGAAATAAATGGTTCAGTTCGACGTTCCAACCACCTGAAGAAAGCCGCAGCGTACTGAAACGTTGTAATAAATATGGCGAGAAAGATGATGACAATAGTCCGAATAATGTAAATAGTGTGCGATTTTATCTCTTAATTACATATGCTTTCAATTTTACCTTTTGTAGTTGTTGTGTTATTTTCCCTGTTATTTGAGTCTTATAATAATGTGCGTTCTATACGATTAGAAAAAGGATGATCCTCGTTATGACTTCCCTGTTTCACTCGAAACCATTTTGAAAATTGAAATGAGAAAGTGTTTGTATACACCTGATAATTTATATATTTCGATAATACTTCGGTGCTATATATGATATTCATACGAAACTCAATCTTGAGAGGCTATTTATGAAAACGATTCGTATTTTGGGCATTATTACTTTGCTTTATAGCAATTAGCGGTGTTGGGCGAAACTACATTTAACATATGTAACATGTTAAAATACATTTAACATATATGTTCAATTATTTTATCCCCAAATGTAAATTTGTTAGAACTGATCCATGCGCCTATATATATATGAAATGGTTAGCATTTAGCAACTCAACATTCTAAACTTTTATAGTGGATTCAATTTAGTTGTCGCCATTGATTTAATTCCAATTCTATATAACAATTGCTGCTTTTGAAAAAGTTTAACTCTTCTTTATCTTTGTCCACTTTCTGAGAAATCTTGACAGATGATGTTGATTATTTGTTCAAAATCATTCTTATCCAAACTCGGAATAACTATGTCTGTAACGTAGCCTCTACCATCGTCAGTATATTAACAGCGGAAAGGGAAGCTTGTTAATTTCTATTTGCAGATAATTAAATAAGTGTCCGTCTATTGAAATATGTGCATGCATAAGCACAGGGTACAATGAAGGAAAATATTAAATGAAATGGGACTCTCATTTCCTGAATGTATGCCTGGTGAGATTTTAAATGTTTCCCAAATAGGTTCCATGGTAGATATGTATGACCATTCCACTATTAAATCGAGGCATACAGCAGAGTCAAAAGAAAGAAGACTGTTTCTAATGGACGATAAGAGGAATTCTCTATGGATGTATTCATATGTTGCTCTCAGGACATTGACTTTTATTAATCGTTACATCACTGGTTGATGCAAGCTTTATTCAAATTTAATTAAGATAGCACTGCATTTCGGTGGGCCATAAGGCGACTATATTGTTTCCATAGTGCATTACTGTTTGAGCTTCCCTACGTGTGTGGGATGCGTTTCTGATTCCAGATACCCTTCCAGAAATTGAGGAACATCTTGAAATCGGGGAGTAGGCATGCTCTTTACATATGTTCAGCAAAAAAGCGTCGGTATATCATTCGTTTTTTCTTTATTTTAAATTGAACGTCAGTAGACACTTTGTAGTTTATATTGGAGATAGACGTTGTAATAATTGGATATAGAATACGATATGTTTATTCCTGAGATCATCATTACTTTAGTGTTGCCAGTTTTGAAATGTGACTGATGTTTAAGATCGGGACATATGTGTTGCTTTCGACTGTATGATTATATCAAAATTCTTGGCTTTTCTGCACATTTTGAAATATTGCTAATTCTTTTCGGAAGCATGAATTTGGATCTCAATTTTCTGTTGTCTATTTCCCGCACACACACACACACACACACACACACATATATATATATATATATATATATATATATATATATATATATATATATATATATATATATATATATATATATATATACACTGACGATCCGCGCAGGGGAAACCTTCGTAGGTTTGTCTGGCTGTTTAGTTTGAATTATATGTATATATATATATATATATATATATATATATATATATATATATATATATATATATATATATATATATGTATATATATATAGATATATATATATATAATTCAAACTAAACATATATATATATATATATATAATTCAGACTAAACAGCCAGACAAACCTACGATGGTTTCCTCTGCGCGGATCGTCAGGTAATACAGTATTACATGATGATCCGCGTCCGGCAACTTTCGTGGGTTCCTTTTCTTTTGGAAACCTTCTGGCACCCCAGCATCTCGTACAGGCTTTTCGTTGGTCGATTCAGTTTCGTAGCAGTCATTTCATCTCTTAAAAGATATAAAAATATTATAAACTAGCTTAAAAACTGCCCTATAGACAGAAGGAGATGCTATAGGCAAAAACGAACTACAGAAGAACTCAAAATCGATCGCTGCATTTAAATATTGCATTAATATTTAAACCTACATTTGAAAAGCTCAAAGATTATTCTTCTGTTGCCACTTAATTTAAAGAAAATTTGATATACGTATGTCTTTAGTTTCCGTACAAACAATTATTTTATTTCATGTGTGGCTTTAACTGAATTTTCCCAATTAATTTCGATTATTTCCATATTTTTCCAAGTTATAAAAATTGTTATCATACAAAAAAATCCGTCGCAAAAAATCACGTACAAAAATAATCGAAAAAATCGTAGTAATAAAAAAATGGGAATCAAAGATTTCAGGATTGTGGTCCGGGTCCCTCATGTAATGTTTTTAATTTAATTTAGGGAAGATTTCAAAATGGAATGATATGTTGGACTATGGATTGCAGATTGAAAGTTAGAGAGGTGATTTCCTTTAATTGAAAAGGGTGCGATACACTGACATTCGCATTTATTTTACAGATTATTGTAATTATTTCTTAAAAAAAATGAAAACAAATCTTGTAAAAATTAATGTTTCATCGAACATTTTTCCTTAAAACAATATGTACCTCATACATACATACATACATACATACATATATATATATATATATATATATATATATATATATATATATATATATATATATATATATATATATATTATTCATAAAAACAATTAAAAGCTTATCTAATTAAATACTGTCTTAATCTTATTGCGTTTCGTTCTAGGTCCGATTTTCGGTAAGACGGGTTCGAAGTTTGCAAAAAAAAAAATAACAATACAAAAGTTGATTTAAATTCTCCAGAGAATTCTACTTTAACTAATATAGTCACTGGAAATTGTCACGTTGAAATTCTCAAGTTTTCATAAAATTAAGTAAAGGGGTGAAAATATTTAAGAAAATATTTTTATCAACATTTTCTCATAAATGACATTTCTCAAATAATTTAATTCGTTTGTGAATAAATCCTGAAATTTTCAACAAAATCCGACAATTATTTGATTTCTGTAAGAATTTCAAATTTAATGTGTCTGTCACCGCAGAAATGCGCTTAAATTTGCTATGCTAAAAAATACTACATCCGCTGACTCAAGAAATACAAATTTTAATCAAAATTTCGAATGTTCTAATAAGAAGCAAAATAAATTTTAATCAAAATCTCGAATTTTCTAATATGCAGCAAATCAAATATTAAAATAAAAACTATGTTGATCTTTATTTGAAATAACAACATAAAAATTTTGATGATGAAACTTTGTTTCCATTAAGTTTGGAGCAATTGTTCATCATGGTATGCTGACTTTAGCGAATCTGCGGAGGTACTTAAATTTAAGTGATACACATATTTATACCAATGAAAACACAATGATGATGAAATGAACCATCTAGATTTTACTGATAGCCTTATCTCATAGTGACCTCTTGTCTAGCGAGCAAAAGCAAATGGAAACGTTTTAATTTCACTAAAATTGATTTGTCATATACAAAGATTGGTTTTAGCCAACAACATTGAAGTAATCGGTATGTCTCAAAATGAAAGAAACTTCACTGAATTTAGCGTAATAATTGATCATTTCTCTCTTAATTTTGTTTGTTATTCATTTAGTGACACATTAGTTTCCCTATATCTAATTCCCAAGCCATTTAACTTCGTCATATGTTTTTTTTTTATTCTACTCGAGAAATATTTACATACATGTTAGATTATATTACTTTATGTCTAAAAACCAAACATCGCATTAAATTATGCTTGTTCGCAGTACAATGTCAATTTTATTATTTACCGCAGTCAAATGTCCAAAATCACATTGCTGAAAAGAAAGCAACGCTGATGCATTAGATGCAATTCACCGAAAACCGATGTTGATTCTGTTGCCCTATAGTCATATATCGAGCGTGTATTGAGAAACCAAATAGCTGCATGAATGAATGCATCATAAAGCCAGATTTCATTTTCACATTCAGATAACTCAAGGATCTACTTATACACTTATAATAACGCTTTATAAATTTCAATGAAACCTTAAACGCTGAAATTTTCCGTCATGCCAAAGTAAAAGATAGGATGCTTCCATGGAAACCTACTAATAACTTCATGTGAATGTAAATAAATATATGAGAAAAATGAGAGTGACACATATGCCGTTTTGCTGCTTTCTGGAAAAGGAAATGTCCAAAGAGACGCTTTACTATTTCAGCTTTTATGAACAAATTTCGCCGCCATTTTTTATCAGGTGATAATAGTATTAAATTATACTTACGAATGCGACACTGAAATCACAAGGCGAATTGGTTCAGGGAAATATGCCTTCCAAAAGCATTAAGGAATTTGAAAGTTTTGTTAGAAACAAAGAGAGGCCTACTGGATTCTTATGTAATATGCGTTCTCCTATTTTGCAGCAAATGCTGGAAAATCTACTCGCAGATGAAACAGCGACATTAAGCAACAGAAGTATCGTTCTACAGAAAGATACTAAGAAAACCATGGGCTGAAAATGTGATCAACGCCGAATTTTCAAAGTCAATGGAAAAAACAAACGGTCAGAAAGACAGTGTTATATTTTCTAGGACACATAATGGGGAAAGCGGACTTAAAAAAATTGAGAGAGCAGATATTGATGCAGGAGAGACAGGAGAAAACAGTGTAAATTCTAACTAACGAACTATTGTCAGTGGCTGACAGAACAGGGATTGGAAGTAATAGCGAAAAGATTGACATTACCGAGAACTAAAAAGGACAGGGAATTTTGGAAAGCTGTTATCACCCACGTCCTGAAGATACACGATATATCGAAGAAGAAGATATATTATATATACTTCAGAGTTGAATGTCTTGTAAATGTCATTCAATATTACTCATATTCGAATTAATTGCTTTTATTTTTTTTATTATGAATTATGTTTAGGAATAAATGGATTTTGTTCATTTAACAATAACTCTTGTTTCAAGTACAAACGCATTTTCAGTCAAACGAAATACTTTACTGTCAATTAAGATTTCTCTAATGTACGAGGCATTTCTCTCCTGTATTGCTTCAATAATATATACAACGTGTGTATTCATTTGGATTCGTCTAGAGGCGGACTGCTCAGGAAATCAGCTTACAAGATCGCAATTCATCTCCTGACGGAGTGGGCTCACTTTATCAGATAAAATTGCAATAATGAAACCAACGCAAACGAGTGTTTTAGTAGTAAAAACGAATAATTACTTTATAAAATCATTCGCATATTATCACTGACTCAAGTTTAATGTGAGAAGACATTTTCAAAACAATTTTAAGAACTCATCCGTGTGGCGAGAATTTGGAATCATGCATTGAAAACGAATTGTCAGTAGAATTTGATGCAAATGCAATTATTGGAGGATTTGCATAACCATCTAGTGAAATCAAACGACTGCTCTTGTAGTGATTCTCTCAGCATAGCTTAGATGTGGAACAAAGCCGGAAGTATAAGGCATCCAGTGAAGATCGAAATAAGTATTCAATCATTACACGACGTTGAGATGTCCCGATTGCTTTTTATATAGTGGACTACATGCAATGCTCTACTGTGCTCTTGATCCATATGTTAATGCCTAAGCTGTATAGTAAATAATTGAAATATATCAAACAATTACTTAAAATTAAAAATTATAATTAAATTCAATTCTAACATTCTACAATTGGTATCTACTGCCAATCATGTGTACAATAAATGCACATTGTAATTACTCAGAAATGCAGAAAAAAACAATGTTTATTTCATATGTATTTTTTGAAAATTTTGTTAATTGCTTTTCTTCTGACAATCAATATTTTTTATACCGAGTCCGCCACTCAACCTCTCCCTAATTTACAAGAAATCATTCGATTTCATTCTTTTCGGTATTATGTCATATATGATACATGATTCGATGATTTTATTACCTTTTATCTCTATAGGAAAAATTATCTTTGTTATATATTTTATTTTTCGCATATCTAGAGTTAGGTATTTCAATTAAAATCGATATTCCAAAGAGATTTAATTCTCATCATTTAATATGTTCCCGGTTATGTACAAATCATAGTTCTGTATTATGCCTTCAAACCTTGAATAAGAGGTAACGATATGCCATCTGTGTCGCAGGGGCTTCGAAATCCCAAGGCAGAAATTTGGTCAACAGAAAAGAAGCATATGCCTTCCATGCTATGTAATGATCAGAGGTTTATGTTATATTGCACAATGTTTCCATTGATTTTCTGCTGATTATTAATTCTTTTATTAGTATAACTGAATTACCTTGACGAAATAATATTTGTCTCAGTAAAAATTATTAAACAATTTATATATAATATATCAAATCATTTTCTTCTTTAGGGAAAAATAAACAGAATGAAAAACATAATTTTATTAGGGGATAGACCAGTAAATTTCCTGCCTGAATTTTCTTAGCTGAAATTTGCTGTGAAATTTTCCTTGTATAATATTAACGGCGTGTGATCAATGTTTAAGTTGAATTGACCAATAGTTTATCGTAAAACGAAACATGTTGTGTAAAATAGACGTAACTTTCATACTTGAAATTTATTAGCTGAAATTTGTTCTGAAATGATCATTGTATAATTTTTAATGTGTGCATTCAATGTTTGATTAATGTGGATTCGATTATTACGTTTTCAATTAGTGCGCTACAATTTATATACACAAATCCGATTAGTGCATACATAATACCCGATTAATGAGGTAGAACCTTCTTCATTTGAGCCATAGTAAGTGAAAATTTATTTATCGATGCCCATATTCACCGCACTAATCGAGGGATTCCTATATTAAATTAATTTATATTCAGGTTACATGATAACCGAAGATATTTTATGTAATACAAACATTAATAACTTTCATCATTAGACAGAGGACATAAGTATGTATATTTCGACAAATATTTGCATTTTTTAACTGGTATCAGCAAAGCAACTGAATGGCTACAGTTTGTTGAAGAATTTGGAACAGAAACATTAATAATATGCGGGAAGAGGAAAAACAAATCAAGAAGACAGTAAATAGCGATTGACACTGCATTTAAGCTTTTACAGATTAAATTTAGCTTGAAATAGTGGAATAGGAAGAGAGTTGCAAGAGCGAGAAGTGCGAGAAACGAAACTGTTAGAAAATAATTTACGTTTAAATCTAGCCAGCTGAACTGTAAATTGATGAGATATCGACGGTAGTCTAGTAATGCGCTTAAATGAAACAAAACTAGGTACTACAGGGAAGAGTTCATCCAAACAATTACCCTTAATGTATTTATAAAATAGACAGAGACAGGGAAACTTACAGTTAGATATATTTGAATGGTCATACCCTTAATTACTCGATATTTGACATGCCTAATATTTTACAAGATATGTCTAAACGGGAAGTTATTAAAAGTAGTAAATTTATATGCGATATGTTTTTTCGAGGTAGGCGGCTCTAAAGGATTAGAAAATACATATTCAAAATTCTTTCTATAAACTGACAAAATTCACTCCGTGATCTTTCCTCTTCCTTTTACAGTTATAACATGTTACATGCCAGATTTCGTTTTTCATGTCTCACTAAACACTTAGCATACCTATTTTCCTTTTTCTATTTTGCATTACCAAATATAAACATAGAGACAAATACCAAAATATAGAACGATAGAAACATACACCTCAAGTGCAAATTAATACATACGTTACAACACCAAAAATGATAATACAATTTTTGGTTTCTTTTACTTCTCAGAAAAGTACATAACTGCTTCTGGTATGCTCTATCTTTACAAGAGGCAGTTCAAATTTAGAAGAATGGAACTGCTGCCTAATCTTTTTTCCCTGAGGTCGTAGAATTCAAATCCTTTATAAGTCCTTTTGGGGGATTAACTATTTTCCATTGTAGAACCGCTTTACCATATTCTGACAAGATATATCCATTTGTCCACATTTTACGAAACCCGCAGTTAATATTGCCAAGTTCATCCTCATTCCATTTGAGTGCCATTAATAAAATAATGTTCAATTAGGGAAATTTTCTTCCCCCAAAATCTTGGACAGACACACAAGTGGATGCTTCACTTATCCCTAAAATCTTCACGTATTCAAGTCTCGATTCCAAGGTTATATTTCTAACATAACCTTATCTACATGCTTACCTATTCATCCTACGTTCATGCAACAACTACATTCAGTAACCCTCATTGAATTGAGTGAAAGATTAGTTAAAGAAAGAAACTTTGAAACTCGGAGTGTGATATTAACCAGAAATGTGATATGTTTTACTCACAGTTGTTGGCGCAAAACTATAGCTAACGAAAGAGCAACAAAGAACAATTACCTGTTTTAGTCTCGTTTCTAGATTCGTGTTCCGTGTTGTATTGGCGAACAAGACTAAATTAAAATATTAATGTATTATCAAGTTGTATTTCTCGAAGTAGCGAATGTTTGCAAAATACAGGGTGTCCATAAAGTTCGTGTGCACTTTAAAAAATGTATCGCTTTATTTGTATTTGCGATAGAAATAATTTTGAAGAAGGACTAGAAAGAAAGAAATCTATATTTTTTAAGGTTTTATTGTAATTTTATTTAAGTTTTCAAATGTCCTCCATCATTAGCAATACAAAGTGTAATACGATTTTGCAGTTCACGGAAAACATTTGCCAACTGATTTACAGTAATGCCTGAAATCACATTAGTTATTTCAGCTATACTTAAAACTAGGTACATTAAACTTTAGAACATTTTTTATAGATTATTTTTATCGCAAATACAAATAAAGTTATAATTTTTAAAATGCACACGAACTTTATGGACACCCTGTATATTCTCATGTCATTAACAGTAAAACCATTGTGATATTCAAGTAGAATTTTATTCTATTCTGGAATTAGAAAAAATTAAGTTCAGTATAACGAACATTTATAATGATTTTAATTAGAGCGAAACCTTTAAAGAATATATTGTAACCATCGAGAGGTTACTGGATATTATTATTCTCAGAAAAAAAATGTAACTACGTAAATATTTATTTTATAATGACAGGTGTTACAATTAAATGTAATTTGTTTTCAACGCTAAACTTCATGGTAAACTCTTCAACCAAATGATGAACGACCCGATATTTAAAACAAAACATGTCAAAGAAAAATGTTTTAAAGTGAAGATTACTTTCTCAATTGAAGTAGCTGGTTTCTTGAGAGTTGTCAGTTTCTATTATTTAGATCTTTCATTTAAACAAACTGACAATGTTTATAAGACAAACACACTGAGTAATTCCTTACCAAGAGAATCCAAGTAAATTTTAAAAATTGGCTGGCTATATGTGTAAATCTTAAATTGAATAATGAAAATATATTCGAGAAAACTCTTCCTCATTTCCCAACATATTACCAAATATAAGACAAGGTCCTGTTTTTATAATTACGTATTTGACAGTCCGACTAATATGCAATTACATTTCTCCGTTTATGCATCTGGTCAGAAGGATGTTCATTAAAATTTGATAGGCATTACTTTTTTATTCGTCGTTTATGGAACACGTTGTCACCGACATTCACTTCTATGGGAAATGACTCTTATATTGTATCTGAAGAAAGGTCAGTAGCAAACCTCTTTGTAGAGTTTGAGGGTTCCGAGGATGGAGGACACTGGATTTTCTTTGGGCTCGTTTCCTCTATTCTATTTGTCTTCTCGTATTTTAGGAGGATGTTTCTTTTATGGACAACTCTTCTCCAATAGGTTGTTTCTGTAGCTTCCGTCCAACACAATTGATCAAACAGATTTCTGTCTTCAATAAAGTGTTTTCGATTTGATCCATGAATCGACGACGTGGGGCTCCACGTAGTCTCTTGTTAGATGCAAACACTGGAATGAGAAATCTTTTTGAGTAGGTGGATGTCTTGCATTCCGCTAAAGTGTCTAGTCCATCGATGTTGATGGGGAGACCTGATGGTTTCTCGGTTCTCCATCTTTGCGTGGAGAACGTCTTTGTTTGTGATTCGGTCCTGCCACGTGTTCCGCAAGAATTGATGAATTTTCATTTGATGGAACCCTTCAAGAGAGGGCTTGTCGATTCAGGAGAGACACCAGGTCTCTGAAGCATACAAGAGAGTTGAGATGACAGTAGCTCTGTAAACCATCAGTTTGGTGGTTTGTGTTTGCTCCGTATTGCTGAAGACTCTTTTGAATAGCTTCCCGTATTCTGTTTGGGCTGTCTTGATTCTGTAATCGAGGATGGTGATTTTGGCTCCAGGTGGTGATTGATATGCCAGCCGTGTTTGGAGCAGCACCTTTGTCATTACCACTTTCAATCCGTAGCACATGTAAGCTCCAGAGAAGTTGTCCATTGAGTTCTGGAGGTATTCGAATTCTTGGGCAAGGCTGAAGTTGTCATCGTCCTATTGGAGCTATGCGACCAGGTTGTTTGGTGTTCGAATCATCGATCGGATGCGAACTACGTAGTTTTGATACCTATAAGAGGGATTTCGCATGTCTTTCATATTTAGCCTAACTACAATATTTATCGGAAACACATTTCCTTCTATCCTTAAACTTCAGCTCTAGATTTCATATCCTCAGACAATAATTCAAATGTCAGTTAAGTCCTCAGAAAGATGTTTAGTTTTGATTATGAATACAGGAAGGTCTCATGGGAAGAAAAGATTATATGTATAAATGAAAATAATCATATTTAAAAAAATAATTCTTGATCTGGCATAATCTTCATATATATATATATATATATATATATATATATATATATATATATATATATATATATATATATATGTGTGTGTGTGTGTGTGTGTGTGTGTGTGTGTGTGTGTGTGTGTGTGTGTGTGTGTGTGTATACACTGACGGAAAATAAATTAAAAACTATGAATATTTTCCCTAGATTAAACATACAGATAATACGGCGGGATTATGTAAATGATTACATAGATCAATTTTTGAGTACTCAAACATATCGAGTGTTTGAATACTACTAAGATCCCATTTATATAGATTGTCTCAAGTTTGGACATATAGACAAACGCGTAGATAGGCATGCGTACAATCGTACTATTATATTATTTCATGTCTCTTGTACTTATTGATACAATACAACGTTATAAAAGGGAGGACTCAGACTTCCTAACATCATGGTTCTGTATATATTGTATAGGAAACACTTGATGACATCGTTGCTGCTAGAAAAGTTACTGGATATAATATAGCACAGCTTGAAGACCTCACATATATTTATGGGCAAGTTCCTTTCTTTTGCAGGAAGATCGTGAAAAAAAATTGATATATTCTGGTCAGACATGACGATGACAAAAATTAACAGACCCAACCACCAAAGGTGCGTTCTAACTGATGACATCTAACATCCAAATGTATGTGTTATTTTGACACTAGATGTCAAGTTAACGCGTGTTAATTTCTGTGAAGAAAGTCAGCAACTCCACCAACAAAAATCAGACGAAAGACAGCAACAATTGTTTATGGAGTTATATAAACAACAAATAGAATTCCAACAATTTACACTTCAGAAAACAAAACTACAGCAAAAACAACTTGAAGAATTAATTGTAAATTTTTGTAACAGCTGCAAAAACTCTGAAAAAATAGGACATTTTCCCAGAGTACTATCTAGAACTCGATTGAAACATTCGAATACGTACCAGAGGAAGACAAAACAGTCGAGTCATTTTACAGGCGTTATGAAGATATTTTCAATGTAGCCTGTGAACAATGGCCTAGTGAGAAAAACGTACGTCTGTTATTAAGGAAATTGGGAGCTATCGAACATGTTACGTTCATAGACTATATATTACCCAAGAAAATTACGGACTTGAATTTCTCAGAGACTATTATGCTCATAACGGAACTATTCGGGCCTAACATAACCTTGTTCCACAAACGTTGGAAATTCCTGAACACAGTCAAGGACAACCAGCAAGATTTTCTAACGTTTGCAGCGTCGGTAAACAAGCTCTGTAATGATTTTACCTAGCCGAGCAGACTGCCGACGATTTTAACTGCTTAATATTCGCACAAGGTCTAGTATCAGTAGAAGACGCCGAGGTCAGACGTCGAGTACTTACCAAACTCGAAAACGAACAGGGATTGACTCTCCAAAAGTTAGCAGAGGATTGTCAAAGAGTAATTTCTGTCAAGTGTGACTCAAAAACGATCGAGGAATTAGGTGGGGCTCAGATTATAAAAATCAGAAGCAACCCAACCTCTTATTCCCCGAAAAAAGACAAAAGGCAAATCTCATGTTCTAAATCCCACAATAAACAAAATACGAATAGGCTACAGAAACCTCTCGGACCATGTCACCATTGTGGAAAATGGCATTGGATTAAATTCTGTCCATTCAAGAAGAAACAATATTGCAAAATTTGCAATAAAAATGGTCATAACTTAACTAAGTGCTGGTACGCCAACAAGACGAGGAAAAACAAAAGTAAAATTAGGCAAGCCCAATCAGACAAATAGTCAATAGGAATTTAAGAAAATATGCGACTGTTGATATTTTCAATAACTCTATAAAATTCCAGCTTGATTCGGGTTCTGACCTCTCGATTATCAACTGGCGTACTTGGAGAAAGTTAAACAAGCCGACCCTATTAAAGACGGATAAAACAGCAAAATCCGTGACTGGCGAGAATATTAACATCTTAGGCCAGGTGATCCTTACAGTAACACTAAATCTATGGGATTGCCCAGTGAGCACTTTTTGCCGAAAAATAAATAGTACAACGTCCAATTCGGAAAATCTCAAAAAGGAACTCAAACAACAATTTCCCCAGTTTTTTTTTTCTGGCGGCCTTGGGAAATCTTCTAAATTTAAAGCTAACTTCAATGTGAAGGACGGTGCAAGACCAGTTTTAAAAAAGAAACGGAATGTCCCTTTCGCTGCTCTAGAGCAGATCAACAAAGAATTAGATAGACTCGAACAGGTGGGCATTCTATCAAAAACAGATTTTAGCGAATGGGCAGCACCTACAGTCTATGTCAAAAAAAAAATCCAACCAAATACGAGTATGCGCAGATCTTTCCACAGGGATAAACGATGCTTTGCAGGATCATCATTATCCCCTCCCAAGCCCTGAAGAAATCTTCAACAAATTGAATGGCGGAAAAATCTTTTCCAAAATAGAACTCTCAGACGCATACCTTCAGATAGAGGGGGAGGAAGAGAGTTCTAAATTGCACTGCATAAACGCCCATAAAGGTCGGTACAAATATAACAGACTGGCTTTTGGGGTCAAGGTAGCGCCTGCAATTTTTCAGCAGGTCATGGGAACCATGCTGGGAGACTTTGACTACGCAACAGCCTATTTGGATGATATACTGGTGACCAGTAAAACGTCGGCAGAGCACCGAAACCATATAATAAACGTATTCAAGAAGTTTCAAGAATACGGGCTTATGGTTAAGGAAGCAAAGTGTGATTTTTTTTACCAGAGATCAAATACCTAGGACACATTATAAATAGAGACGGTCGTCAGCCGGATCCAGAAAGAGCCAATGCAATCAGAAACATGCCGGCCCCAGTTAACGGTCAATCGTTACAAAGCTTTCTCGGCCTTGCTAACTTCTACCAAGGTTTCATTAAGAACATGCAGAATTTGACAGGACCCCTCAAAGAACTTTTAAAAAAGGATAAAGCATGGGTATGGACCCCTGAATTCCAAGACGCATTCGAGATGATTAAGAAAACACTTACTTCGGATCTCTCTCTCACCCACTACCACCCTAATCTCGACATCATAGTCGCAAGAGATCCAAGCCCATACGGTATCGGTGCTTGCACTCTCCACAAACTGCCAGATGGTTCGCGAAAAGCCATAGCACACGCATCTAGATCTTTACTACCATCAAAGAAACAATATTCCCAAATAGAAAAAGAGGGTCTAGGGATAATATTCGCCGTCACTAAGTTCCATAGATACCTACATGGAAGACTGTTCATACTGCAAACGGACCATAAACCTCTAATAACAATTTTTGGTTCCTAAAATCTAAAAGTATTTGTCATGCGGACAGTTTATCGCAACTCATTCCGAAAAATACGGAAGTTTTTGAAGATTCCATCATTGCTACACTAACGACGAATTATGAAATCAAAAATATGGTTGCGAATGCAATTAGAGAACTCCCAGTTACTTTGGCCGATATAAAAAAGTAATCTCGAGAGGATGAATTCATCGAAAGTATAAAAAACAAAATTCGCAACAAAGACCTAAATATGCCTGAAGTTTTCTCCCTCTGCGAGGATGTTCTACTGTATAATGACCGAGTAGTGATTCCAAATAGCCTACAAAGAAAAATCCTCAAGGATTTCCACATGGGACATCCGGGGAAGTGCCGTACGAAAAGCCTCATTCGCTGTTACGTATATTGGCCAAATATGGACATGGCAGACATGATAGAATCTTGTAAGGTCTGCGTACTTGCAGCAAAATCTCCGACCACGACATTCAAACCATGGCCAAGCACAGACCATCCATAGCAGAGAATTCATGTGGATTTTGCAGGGCCCCTAGACAACATGTACTACCTTATTGTTGTGGATAGCCACTCAAAATGGCCTGAGGTCCTGCAATGTAAAAAACAACAACCAACAACTGCACGATCAGATTTTTACACAAGCTATTCGCTCGTTTTGGCGTGGTAGTGACTGATAACGGCACTCAATTCACATCAAGTGAATTCAGAGACTTTTGCATGTCGTATCAAGTGGACCACATTACGACGCCTCAGTATCACCCCAGGTCGAACGGTCAGGCCGAAAGGTTCGTGGACACTCTAAAAAGAGCTTTAAAAAAGGCACTAGGCACACCGTCGGATAGAGCATTACAACAGTTTGTGCAGGTGTATAGGATAACCCCTAATCCTAACACGCCTATGGGACGCTCGCCTGCAGAATCAATGTTCGCAAGAAACATCAAGTCCGTCTCCCTAAGAAATATTTTAATCTTGGTGACAAAGTCCTTTTTAAGGCTTACAAAAACAACATAACATTCTTGGAAGTAGGCAAAATCAAACAGAGAATAGGCGAACTGGTCTATATTGTCCAGGGACCGAAAAATACCCACAAACGCCATATGAACCAGCTCAGGAAATGCCGTTTGAAGAAATGTGAGGAATCACCAGAAAATATCTGCGAAGAGCCGATCGACGTAATATTCGAATATTTCGATCTTGACACGCCCCAAGTCTCTCCGGAAATACGACGCTCGGGGAGAAAGAAAAAATTCGACGTGAATCCCAAGAGGAAGAAGTATTAACAGTTTAATTTTTTTTTCCTTCAAGAAAAAAAAAAAGAAAACAAAGAAACAAAAAGAGGAAAGCTCTTGGAATGGGGGGTGTTGTGAGACCGATTCTTTCCTACACCATGGACTCTCCCAGTATTATATTATTATGTGAATGGTAGTATCACGGGAGTAGCACCAGTAATGCGCAGCCGGGTACGATACCAATATCGCACACCACTGGATAGTAAGCTCTGCTTACTCTTACATTATTCTTTGTAACTTTTCTGTTTAATATATCTTTCTAAACTCTAACCCGTGTTCCGTGTTTTCTTTCCGTGGCCCCTACTTCGGGTCCACATCAATATTGTACCCATTTTTAAACACACACACACACATACATTCATACAAACATACATGCATACATACATGTATATATATATATATATATATATATATATATATATATATATATATATATATATATATATATATATATATATACCAGGTGTAACAGCAAAAGTGTACAAATCGTGTAACAGCATGCGATAATTTTACATCCTACAAAATGTTTAATATCTAAAAAAACACTAAATTAATTGAGTTTATTTTCACCAGATTTTCTGGTAAAACGTTTAAACATTTTCCCAGTATTAGTTGTAAGAATCACTGAAAATCCTTTGAGTTATTCATCTGTAAAGAGAACAGGTTACAATCGTTTTTTGTCAGTCACACTATCTTCGTAATTGAGTAATGTTGAGAGGAACATATCAGCCAGGCCTTCAGTAATCGTACCAACATTCATATTCTGCCTTCAGTGTCAAAGTCCATTCAGGAAGAATCAAGAGAACGAGGGAAAAGCTTAAAAAAGAAGGAACAGTAGAGAAGATAAGTGTATCAGGAGGTCACAACAGCAAGAGGAAGGATGATTTCAACTAATAGCAAAATACATTCATATTGTTCAAAGTGTAGTATTAGTGTCATTAAATTTCTTTGAGAATGTCAGTAAGATACATTTAATCATTTATAAGATACAACGATTCAAAGTTTATCTAAAAGGTTTGCTATATTTATGGGTATAAAGAATAGGGCGTATGAATATATAAAAGTTATACTCGCACATATTTATATAAAGTTTATACAAGGTGGTATATATATATATATATATATATATATATATATATATATATATATATATATATATATATATATATATATATATATATATATATAAACATGGATATATATGTATATATATGTTTGTGTGTGTGCGTGTGTATATATACATATATATATATATATATATATATATATATATATATATATATATATATATATACATGAAGAAATATAGTCTTAGGGTGAGCTATATTTATGGGATAATGTGCTCAATATCAGACATAGAGCGTGTGTAAATATAAAAGTGAACATAGAAGTCAACACTTACAGGCGACAGTCTGTTTCATGCTAGACGCAATCGTCAGGCCATATATATATATATATATATATATATATATATATATATATATATATATATATATATATATATATATTGGAAGTCACTTATTTGTTCCATCTCAAAATCTGATTGTTTACAACGTATTACAATTTTGCTATTTAAAAATATATAAAATCCTACAATATCATCTACGGTCGTTCTCGATTCTGTACATATGAAAAATCACTGCAGTAAATAAATAACTGAAAAAAGAAGACAAAATATAATATTGACGCCGACAACTAATTTTCTGCGGCTAACCGAGTATGTATGTATATATATATATATATATATATATATATATATATATATATATATAGAGAGAGAGAGAGAGAGAGAGAGAGAGAGAGAGAGAGAGAGAGATTGTCGAATCTCTATCTAGTTTTTTCTGAAATTCATCTAAACAAAAAATCTATAGAAATGTTGATACTTGACCTTTTCCTAAGTTCAGGTAGATTTCTATATACTTGGTGTTAATACTCCGAAAAATATTAACATTTTCTTGCGGTGAGAATGAAATAAAATTCTTGAGATTATCACATATACAATATCTGCTAGGCAGCGAGACATCTGAATAGGTCAACTGGTATTTATCATTTTGGGGGCCTGGAGTGATGGAAAAGTTAGCTGCTAATAGCTTAATAGAATTTTCACCTTACTGCGTTAGTATAGTTTGTCTCAGATTCATGTCGACAGTTACTGCACTAGTTTCCAACATGTCTTTAAACCAAGTCCCTCTACGTAATCCAATCATTATTTATCCAATGGATACAGTTCACTCTTCTTTCCATGTGTCAGAATCATCTCCACTTTCGTCATTTCATATTTCCCCCCATCTCATTCATATTAAAGAATGTAACCACATCAATTGAGTTTTTATTATTATTAAATGGATTTGCAACTTTTGCAGCTATTTCTCTTAAAAGACTTATGTGCTTGTGGTGTAGAAAATCGTAACGCGGAATAAGAAACTGGAGGATCGAGTTCGAATCTCAGTTCAGTTCCTTACATTCACTTACGAGTAGATATATTTAGGAGATGTATGGGCCACTCGCATCTCCCAGCTAAGTGTTAATCACTCGCGATTGTGTCTGGAAAAATCATTGTAATTCTCAGATATTTATAATGACATATTCAATATGAACAATTATTCGTCTTTTAATCGAAATTTGGTTTCGCCTTTAAATAAAACATAAAGTACAGGCAAACCATAATAAGATAAAACACTAATAAATCAATCTCTAAAACACATTGATACGATGTCATGTCGTCATTCCAACTGAGATCATGAAGAAAATTACAGCACGACCCTCACATTAAAACTGTAATAGGAGAATTTCGCGATTAGATTAGAACTGAATAGGAGATAGAATATCAAGCGAGACGGGTCAACATTTAATGAATAAAACCAAATTACTTTGTTAGATGATATCGAAGACAACTTTATGAATTGAAATCGGACGAGAAAAATAGGGACTTGTGATTTGTATATACAGTGACTGTAGCTGGAGATTGTGCAATTGTTTGATTCTCTTTCAAGACAATGAATTTTATGTCTTGTCTATGGAACTTCAAAATCATTGACGTGTCGACCAGATAACGAACGACCAGATAAAAAATAACTTAGGCCAGTAAAAAAAAGCTGACGGACATCGCTGCTTTTTATACTCTGCTGTGATCGACTCTCATTTGGTCTGGTGTTAACCGATCGTCACATCTATTTTGGTGCACCGATAAAAACCTACCATACGGACCATTAAACTTTCGCTAATTTCTAAAATATGTTCCCGAATTCATGTAGGCGTCTTTCAATATCACCTTACAATTTTCGATGATATCACCATAATTGTATTTCTCTAATATTGTCTTCATATTTTTATGTGAACGTCACAGGTTTTGAATCATACATTATTCCTTCCGTATTCCTCCGTTAAGAAGAACTTTCCAATCCACCGACAATTTCATGGCAAATTATCTCGCGCTGAAGATACCCGGGACTTTACAATCCTAACAACTTCACGTCTTCGTTCAAGAGTTAACTATCGGGCATATCATCGTAAACCACATTTATTATTTCTGCTTCTTCCCTTCATATCACGCACCTCATTCAATAAATTAAGTGGTTCTTAGATCTTCTACTTAAAGAACTTTAGAAATAAATAATTTAAACTTTTTACAGCTCAAAAAATGTTTCTGCTGTTAGAAAGTTGCAAAGAGGTAGGCTTATTAAATTAAATTATTCTACCTTTATGCAAGGTAACCAAAAAAGTTCTGTCCGTTTTTAAAGGAAAAAAAAGAAAACGCTTAACAGTATGTGTAAGTAATCGCCATCGGCATCCAGCACATTCTGCGAACGTGTCTCCAGCTGTTCAATGCCCTTGCGGTAGAACTCGGGGGGTTTTGACGCAAAGAAGTCCGTAAGGGCTTTCAGCAAGTCTGCTTCATTGGTGAAGGATTTCCCACGAAGATGATTATCCAGGGAGTAGAAGAGGTGGTAATCGGATGGCGCAAGGTCAGGTGAATAAGGTTGATGGCACAAAGTCTCCCACCCAAGTTGCTGTATGGTATTCCTGACCACTCGCGCGACATGCGGCCTGGCGTTGTCATAGAGGAAAAACACACTTTTGCGATTCACCAGTGCTGGCTCCTTCTGACTGGCGCGATGCCTGTGCACACGTTTCAATTGCTGCGAGTATAGGTCTCCAGTGACCGTTTGGCCCGTTGGTATCAGTTCATAATGAACAACTTGACGACCTGTCCACCAGACACAAAGCATAATCTTGCGTGGGTGCATCGGCGGTCTTGCGGTGGAAGGGACTGCATCCTGAGGAGACAAACAATGACTGGAACGCCTGGGAGTTTCGTACAGAACCCACTTTTCATTACTGCAAATCACTCGATTGAATAAGAATGCGGTACGGTGGCGAGAAAGCAGCGATACGCAAGCTGCCACTCGTAGTCCCTTGTGGACCTCCAACAGCGTTTGCAGAACCCACTTGCTCAGTTTGTACGCCTTACCTAGGCGGTGCAAGTGAAGTCGGAAACGTTGAACTGTCTTGCAAGTTCACCACACGTTAGACTACTGTCCTCTTCAATGGTCGCCTTCAGGGCGCCGTCATTCAAGACCTGTCCACTGCGAGGCTCATCATGGAGAGACAAATCTCCTGACTTGAATTTTCGAAACCAACGGCTTGCAGTACGTTCATCCAAAGCTCTATCCCCAAACGCTTGACATATGCGGCGACTTGATGCAGCTGCTGATAAACCCACTTTGTAGTCGTAAATCAAACAGCCCCGAACGAGATCTCTCGACACTTCCATCCTTCTCACAACTGTCCGGCTTATAACTGATTGTTGGGCACGGTGCGCGTGCTTTTGTATAACGTCTGATGTTCCTACTTCCGGCTGTCCGAATTTGAAAACAATTGCTACACGCATTTCGTATATATTTCAACTTCATTCAATGACTAATCAAAAAACGGACATAACTTTTTTGGTTAGCTTGTATTAATTACATTATTTTCCAAAATATTTTGATGAATATATTTTCAGTGCATTCACTAAAATATTTGTCTGTCATTTTAACTCCTATACGCATATTCGTTTATATCATTTTGAATTTGAGAAATAATCATCATTCTGAACATCGATTCAAGCTTCTGTATAAGTTTCAATTTTCAAATTCAAAATTATATGAATGTCAGGCTATATTGCGACAATGCCGTTCGATCATTGACTGTTAAGGGTTTAAGCATGAGCAGTGTGGTACCGATGGAAATTAGGAACAGTGAAGATAAATATGAAAAGAATTGGTGAAGATCGCAAACTAGATATGCTGATGATGGAACTGAATGGCATCATATTTAGCGTAATTAACACATTGGAAGACAATAAAATTTAGCTCTACTAAATTAACTATCGAAATACTTAAATAAATGTTAAGAAAATTATTACTGCTGTGAAATTTTAGAAGATAACATCATTGCGAGCAACCTTCTTTAAATTCAATGACAGAATAGATAAAACTGTAGTTAGATTGATAAAACTCACATTCTAAAAGCAACCCAAGTACATATAGGGTGCGGCAGAAATACCTCCCGCATAAACCTTCCAGAAATACCTCCCGCATAATGGTAAGATATTAGTAGCAATGATGTCTTCATCTATTTTATGTCTTACCATTATGTGGGAGGTATTTCTCGGAGGTTAATGTTGAAGGTATTTCTGCTACATAATGTAGACCGTGTTAAAAATTCAGATCAGCAGAGTTAATGATTTTAAAATATCTCTAAAGTTATGGTGGGATAGAAGACTATAGAATTCTGAGGAGCGTCTAAATGTAAATATAAGGTAAAGAAATTTCGAAGAAGTGCTGTAAGGAATTCTGGGACATAAAATTTGTATGAAAATGGTGAAGTGATATTTAACCTCTCAGAAAATCATAAAATGTCAATTATGAATAAACACTTTTAAAAGTGGAAATGTTGTATTCTTGGAGAAACAGAAGATAAATTGACTGAATAATTGCCGATAAAAAACGAACGCGTTCAAGATGTGACCTTTATAAACAAATCTAATAACGAACAGTAGATTTGCAGTGTCAGTTTTTATTTTAAAATTGGTGTAGTATATTCAAGTATATTTTGTAAAATATCACGTATTAAGCACGGACGGAAAACCAACGTAGATTTCGCAGTTGGATAGTTACAAATGCGCAGATCACCTCTGCATACTTCGATGTCTAATAAATCTCAGCAGTGATTCAAAGATGCATGAGTAATCTTTACCTGTTAATATATATATATATATATATATATATATATATATATATATATATATATATATATATATATATATATATATATATATATATATAGAGAGAGAGAGAGAGAGAGAGAGAGAGAGAGAGAGATAGATAGAATGTAGACACGAATTCCTACTTTCTTATATAAATTACGTTCATTGCGTTGGTATGTGAACATAAATATTCCTGTCCTACAGGCATTTTCTCTTGATCGATTATTAACGATTTTATATACATTTCTCATTGTAAATATCTTACAAAATACCAAATGGTTTATTAATCTAAATGAAATATGAATTAGAATAAAAAGAAAGCCTTGGGAGGTTTAAAATGAATTTGAATTTATGTTTGTTTTTGTAGTAATAGCCTAAAGTTTGTTTTATGAGCTAGAGAGAAAGAGTTTAATCGATAATCGGTGATTCTATTTGCAACTTGTAGGACTGCTTTTAACAACTCCATAGGAAATAGATCGTATGGAGCTATCCTTGGGAGCTACCGCTTATTATGTTTTGTCTGAAAAAAATGTTACAAAATTATGTCAAAATTAATTTCTGACCAATTCCTTTGAGCAAATGATGCTATATTTTCTACGAAGATTTTATTACTTATAGATACATAAGAAGGTCAGGATAAATCAAGTGATAGTTAGGAAGGATCAATTGCTTAAGCGGGAATGTTTGATAATCTAATTTAGACGAATATAAAATGAGCCTACTCAAAACAGACACCAGCATATAATATTAAAAGCTTGTACATACATACATACATGCATACAAACATATATCTATAGATAGATACATATATATATATATATATATTTAAAGACATTTATATATATTATGTTTAACGTTCTTTTTATAGATACAAGTATTTAAGCAGATGCTCTGTTTTATAATAAACAGTATTAAATAACATTTACCGGCCTGAATATATATAAATGTCTTTAAATAAATTGTCGGACTATGTCCAATTCAAATATATATATATATATATATATATATATATATATATATATATATATATATATATATATGCTTGTAACATTATATGCTGCTGCATATATGCATACACACACACACACACACACACACACACACACACACACATATATATATATATATATATATATATATATATATATATATATATATATATATATATATATATATATGTATAGCTTGTAATATTATATGCTAGTGTCTCTATATATATGTATGTATATGCATATATGCAGCAGCATATAATGTTACAAGCACGCACGTACACACACACACACACACACACACATATATATATATATATATATAAATTAAACATTGAAGTTAACACTCAGAGGCGACAGGCTGTTTCATGCTAGACGCAATCGTCTAGCATGAAACAGCCTGTCGCCTCCGAGTGTTGACTTCAATGTTCACTGTTATATTTACACACTCTATCTGATATTGAACACTTTATCCCATAAATAAAGCACACCTCTTTATATATATATATATATATATATATATATATATATATATATATATATATATATATATATATATATATATAAATATATATATATATATATATATAGTACAAGTAATAAATCCGTTAGTATATAATCCTGGTGGATCCTAATAATATAAATGATTAATAATGTTCCACAAAAAGAGTTCAATGTATTTATTATAACCGATATATATATTACATAATACAGAAATCCAAAATTACATATATGACTACAGACTATTTCAACTAAAGTTGAATGCGCTAGCCTTCTGCTACTCAAATGATGGACTGTATTCAATTCCGGAATTAGGAATTTAAAATTAACACTTAAAAAAGACAGCTGTTGAAAAATTGATAGGGTCCAACTCATAATATAGAAGATAACAGAAACTGCCCGAGTGGTGTTAAGGTGAGGGCGGATGTAGTCTAGACTAAATCGAAAGAAGCTACACAAATTCAAGCCAGATATTATACATGAAACTCCAAGTTGGGATTATAAGAAAGATGATGTTAAACTAAATGTCAGCCGAAAAAAGATATTTTATAACACGAAATTAATATCTATTAATTATATAACAAACAAAAATTGTTACCACTTAAAATTACCAAAATCTACTTACAAATAAGATATAAATATTTTAACAATAAATCGTTTTCATATAGTTTATCTTAATAAGAATATTTAAAAATAAAGAAATAATGATATTAAGCATTTAAAATTTTAAAGTGAATTTAAATTATTAAGAAAGCATAACATACCCAGAACATATAAAAACAAAATCCTTTTTAAAAATTAAATGGATAAACAATAAAGAAAACAAAGAAAAGGGAGTTCATAAATTAGTAGAAGGTTATTATATATGATTGAAATAGAGTAGACAAAATATTTGAAATAATTATAGTAATCTGTTTAACATTAGAAGGATTAGATAAGTAAAAATAAATAACAAAAATATTATAGAAGTTTAAACCTACTCCTATGACGACATTCTGAAAGTAATTAATTCCTTGGATTTAATAGTTTGCTTTGATTATTGAATTCTATTATACTAATTTTTTTCGTCTAAACATAGGTTGCACCTATTTCTAAGACTATTAGGAGTATCAGCGAAACATAATTTTCCATTCAATCTGAGGATTCAAACCTTTCTCCCTCAATTCCCCATATTTTTTTTAAAGAATTGTCTGATATTTTAATATTGGGTTAATAAAAGTTTGCCAATGGTTGCAAAGTTTTGTTTCATTCCGCCGCGGATATTACAATGTAATCATTGAGATTTAATTTTTTGTTGGCGGGGGTAAATGGTTGTTTGGTATATCAACTTAGTAGCTGTGCATTTTCCTTCAGCTGGACAATTTTCACTATTTCTACAATTACAGGGGGTTTATTTTTAGTCCCATGGAATTTAATTAAAATCTACTTATTATGAGATTTGATAATTCTGTACATGTTATTGGTGCAGGAATAGCTTATTTTGATCGTTCTCCTATTGAATATCTTACATAGAGGATTGTTTTTGTGAAAACGTTTATTTATTAATTTCAAAAACTGTTGTCCGATATTAGTATTGGATAATTTACAGAAGGATGTGGTTGAACCATATAATTTTTCTTTTTATATTTCTATGCCTACAGCCCATTTTAGATACTTCTACTACTTATTTTTAGGGTTAAGTAGGATAGTTTATTTTTAAAACCACATTTATGGAGAGCATTTTCATACAATTCTTTATTTTTATTGAAGAGATTTATACTAGACAAAAGTATACTAATTCTAGTGCCGACATTAATAATTATATTTTTCCAGTTGTATATGGATGGTTAGAATCAACATTAATATAGTTGGGGGATTCATTCTCTTTATAGGAATGTGTAAATGTATTAGTATTAGGATAAGGGTGATATCTAGATAATCTACTATTTTGAGGTTAGAAGAAATCTCAATCCTAAATACCAATAACTTAAAGGCTCTAATTATTTTCTTCTGTATCTTCAGCGTAAGTGGACCATTGCTATTGGGAACGAAAATGAGTCCATTATCTCTATATAGTCATATTAGTTTTGGATCTAAAATTGTAATAATTATATCTAAAATATAAGAACACACTAGATCAGCAACCTGGCCTGACTCATATGCTCCCATAGAGATATCAAAATAGTCATTACGGCACTTAATTCAGGTAGAATCGTTAAGTGCTAACAGTGATTTCCTAGATGTTAAGATGATACTAGTCTCATCATCAGTTATCTCCCTATAGCTTTTCGGAAAGTTGATACAATCAACTAAGAGATCTCTGGAGATAGAGTAATGAAAGTCCATTATTTCAAACTTAATAAAAGTTGCTCTTTCTTTATCACTTATATTGGTTAACCATTTTGTTGTATCTGACGGATCCTTCCAAAGATTGGTACAGGTTGTAAGTAATAGATTATCAGTTATTTTTTAAATTATATTTTTGGGGGATTGACCTAGTTCAGTTTTAGTAGGATTTATTAATCTAGACTGTATATTATTAGTAAATTTCGGATTGTGGTCTTTGTTTAGGAAATTCCCATTCTACCAGCAATATCAAAATTATAACTAACTTGGCAAATTCATTGTCGATCACGGAGATCCTACTGCTATAACTATTTCTTTTATATGTGACTGTAATTCTATCCGTGGAAACTGTATGGTTGTGTGAAGAGTTACATTTATAGATATTTTTAGATTACTCTTTTCACAAATACGAAACCTACAATCTAAAAAATTACAAAAAATTTGAATTTGCGTAGCTTCTTTCCATTTAAGCCAGGCTAAATCATCCCTCGCCTTACCTCCCCACGTGAAGGTTGACTTGTCAGCGATGTTATGGGTTGACTCTCTATCAGTTTGTCAACTGCTGTTTTTTTATAGTAAATTTAAATTTCTAGTCCGAAACTGAATATAGTCCACCATTTGAGTTGCATAAAGCTAACGCATACGACATAAGTTGAAATAGACTACACTTTAATGTGATTTTGGATTTCTATCTTATGTAAGTTGATATATATATATATATATATATATATATATATATATATATATATGTGTGTGTGTGTGTGTGTGTGTGTGTGTGTGTGTGTGTGTGTGTGTGTGTGTGTGTGTGTGTGTTTGTGTGTGTGTGTCTGTGTGTGTGTCTGTGTGTTTGGAGTGAGACTCAAATTTCTTTTTTCTAACAACTCATCTGGCACGAAATATTTATTAATATATGTTACTTAGCTCTCTCTAACCACACATTGAGCAAAATTTTAGTGAGAGTGTATGTGTGGGAGTGGGGAAAAATGTTAGAGGGAAGTGTATGAATGCTCTAGAGAGAGGTGTAACAGAAGTAAGAAGAACAGGAAGGCCTAAAGTTGTAGGTGGGGATTATTATTTAACAGAGAGAAGTTTTAAAGAGAGCGAATTATGCATCGAGGAATAATTCATATTTATCTGTATCTCACTCTTTACAACTGTTATTTAACTCCTCTCTTTAAAACTTCCCTCTCATATTTTTTTCCACTCTCACTAAAACTTTGCTTTTTATACCCGGAGTTATATTTTCCGATTTCTTTTTGAATTTGTAGGTCTGATGAATTGGAACATGATTACGATTCCAATGTAATATATTATAACCATGGAATATTATGGTTTAAGCCTTTTATAGTATATATATAATAGAAATTATTAGCCGTTTCGTCCTATATTTGGGACTCATGAGCAGTGCGCATCCACTACCGACAATTGAAACCCTGACAGGTAGGTTATCAAGCAAACGTCATACCAACTTTTCCAACGTCATACCAACCTATTCGGTGACGAAGAGGTAGCAAATCAGACTCAAAGCCGCTCGCTCACATATTCCGTGGTGGACCTCAATTGAGATTCTCTTGCTTCTAATGCTCAAGTTTGAGCGGCTTGGTGATGGTAGTCGTTGCTCCGGGGGCACAGTCCTATGTTGAGGTTTCAGACTCAATGAATTACTTAATTTTATATATATATATATATATATATATATATATATATATATATATATATATATATATATATATATATGTATGTATGTATCTTCCAGAACTCAGATCATGACACTAAAACACACATATATATCAAAGAAAAAAGATGTTATTAAAGATGTTATAATAATGAGATTGAGAGTGCTGTTTTTAAAATACTAACAACATTAGACCGGGCAAAATATATGGATAAATATGTAGGACAGACTGGATTCAGTCCAAACTGTCTAGGGGAATGAAAACTCTGAATTCAAAATTGTATATAGCTCTGGCGAAGCAAATACTATGCAGCTACCTAAGGGAAGCATGATTCGCATTGACTCAATGATCCCAGCACCGTCGACTCTGACAAATATGAATTTAAAGTATCTCGTACTATCAAAATGCCATCTAACTATTTTGTTTTACGCTTTCTCTAGAGCCAAATAAATCCAGTTTAAGTTATTCAAAACCTGAGGAAAATGTAAAATAAATGATATAAAAACAATGAAAATACAAAATAATATAAAGGATAAATCTACTATCTATATTTCTCATGTTGTCTGTCTGTGTGTCTGTCGTGGGCGTTGTTACCTCGCCCAGGCCGCATTTCTCACCCGATTTCGATGCGGTTTTCACCACAAGTTTGCAAATGGCTGCCGTAAGGATATGACGGAACCCGATTTTTGAGTTCGGACTCAAGTTCCGAAAAAATCTATAATCGAAAAAATCTATAATCGAAGAAATCTGCTTACAGAAGGAATTATCGCATTTCAACAAAACTTGACACCCTCTTAGAGTCTACCATTAGAAGTGTTGTCCAGAACTTCCATGACCACAGACCCCTAAACAGCGCGGAAATCGATAAAACCAAAAAAACGATACGCCCAGATTGCGCCTGAACCGCATGTCGGTTTGTAGCGAAATCCGACCGGATTTATGAGGAGGCCATTGGGAGTCACCATGTGAAGTTTCAACTCTAAGCGCCCCCCAAACAGAGTGCAAATCGACAATCGGTCAACGCTTAAAAATGTTCTTCCGGTTGGGTATTTCCTAAATGCAGATTAATTTAAGGTCACGCTATGCGCGGGAAGATACTGGTCAGTCCGTACAGTGGAGTGGAAGAAAACATTTGACCTCAAATTCTGGAATGGGTGCAGGGCCATTGAAATTCGGCTTTTTTATCCCTGCTACCAGGTCAGACTTTGAGCCACAAATGACATATTCGAATTTGTCAACACTTTTGCTTTAATCGTCGCATCTTACCAAAATAAGCACTTCCTTTATTCGCGTCGTTACTGAAAAAAAAAACCGCATACGTGCTGAGTGAAAATAGTTCCGCCCTCAGCAGTCCATTTACCAATTCTTTAAACATTTTCCCCTAGCCCAGGCCGCATCCCAGACCTGACGAAGATTTTTTGCGCTAAAACAGCAGGGCTTCCTCCCAATCCATTTCAAAGCTAATTCCGGCAAACGGTTAGTGGCTTCTCGTTGTCGCACAAACCAAACGAGCAAACGCCTCATTGAAGCCCCTTGCATTCTCATCGCCGGCCAAGCCAAGCTGCATATGCAGCAGGCAGCTTGACCTCGTTTACGGCCAAATAATGCGCGCGTGCATGAATGCGCGCTAGCATCTTCCATTTTGTGTGAGCTCATTCATTGGTCTAAGTCATGGCCATTGTCCAGGCTACACCAATCAATGACAAGTAATGCTCCCTTTAAATACCTTCAGCGCGGCTGCATCCGCACTCACGTCTTGATTTGATCGCCATTAACGCATCTGTCCTTGGATTAATTGACAGCTTCCTGCTACCGCAAGTTACCTATTTGCTTAAACGTTTGCATTACCTATTTTTTCTTCGCGTGCTGCCTCTACTGCGCAGCCCAATCCATCTTAGCGTTCCATATATATTTCCACCTTTTCGTAGTTCAGTTTTGCTACTAGACAGTTAACTGCTGTCGCAAGTTACTTATTTACTCAATCGTTTGCCCAACCTATTTTACTTCCACGTTACAGTTTTCATTGTAAGTTGCCTTTACTACGCGGCCCAGTAGACCTCAGTACTTCACTGCCTATTTGCTTAAACGTTTGCATTACCCATTTTATCTCCGCGTGCTGTCTTTAGTGCGCAGCCCAGTCCATCTTAGCGTTCCATACCTATTTCTACCTTTTTGTAGTTCAGTTTTGCTATTAGACAGTTAATTGCTGTCTCAAGTTACTTCTCTTCTGCCTTTACTACGCGGCCCAGTACACCTCAGTGTTTCACTACTTTTTAACCTTCAACGTTTAAACGTTTTGGTTGCGTAACCTCTCCCTACAGCGACGTTTTCATACTGCCAGAAAGCACGGCCCATAGCTAGAAGCTTTTTCCATACCGCTCCACTGCATTTTTAGTTTTCGTATACAACGAGGTTGCACCGCTTCAGCTTCGGCATCAATTCAATTCGAATTCTTACACAGCATTTCTACAACCCTTCAAATGGCTCCTACATGACGAACATCCGCACGTGAGAAACTGAAGAACCCTAACACCGTTAACGTTACACATGCAGAACAGGCGACTGCGGAGGAGCACTTAATAACTCCGGTTACAGATGATCATATAGCGTCTACATCAACCTCTGCTTTGCACTCTTCTGTGTGCCGTGGCGATGACCAACATGGCAGCTCTGCAAAGGCTGCAAAAACACCCGGGTGAGGCAACCTTAGCAGGCGTTCTAAAAAAAGCCTCACCGGCTAAGGGGAAACGGGAGCAGAATTCCATTGAGTGCGCCTCCTTGGGGGAGAAGCGGCTGGCGTCTAATTTAACCTCTGCTTTGCACTCTTCTGAGTGCCGTAGCGATGACCGACTCGCCAGCTTTGGTAAGCGTGCCAAAATACCATGGCGAGGCAACCTTAGCAGGCATTCTAAAAGAGCCTCTGCGGCAAAGAGAAAGCGGGAGGAGGAAACCGAGGTAGAGGCCTCTTTGCGGCTTTCCAGTCAATCTCAACGGAGGCAGTATGTTTTGTCACATGAAACGCTTGGTGAGCGTAACTACCGTTTGTACTGCAAATCAGTTTACACATATTCGTTGAAAAGTAAGTGGAAACTTCCTAAACGTACGATTTTTGAATCAAGCACGGGCAACGCCGGGCCATGCTGCTAGTATAAGATATATACTAGGTTGAGTCATAAATATTTTTCCCTTTCGTTTATCATTTTCTTTCTATATAAAAAAGGCAGCCTAATTAAATTTTATTCAGTTATGCATAAGTCATTATTTGCATTGACTTGTTTTCATTGATCAGGCAGTACTTTTGATAACTTTCGTATAAAATTCCACAGGTTCCGATGCGGAAATGTTTTCAACGAACTCGTGAATCCGGTTTTCATTAAAAAATAGTTTCAAGAAGAAGAACATATTTATAAACTAATAATTACACAGGAAGTAAACAAAAACTGAAGAAACTTTTTGATATTTTACATAACAGATGAAAATTTAAAATGGCATTGTGTAATGGAGTTTGTTATAAAAAATATATATTAACTGAAAATTAAAATCATTTTAGATATGGAAATATTATAACTTCATAAAATGTCATCTCCATTCGCAGGAATTTACAAATCGCTCCATCTGAACATAAAATGTTTATTAGATATCAGGATTTGTATACGGGACTTGGGCTTTGGGAAAAAATCAGTTCTTTCTTTGCAAGTGTATTATATTTTAATAAGCAACTGTACTAAAATTTGACTAAAACTTAAGCAACACCGCTACAAAAAAAAATAAAAAAAATAATTAAAAACTAGTGTTAGTAAATATATATTATTTTACATTGTATTCGGCCTAGTTTATTTACATTGAAATTTATTTAGTTATATTTAATAAATATTATAACTTATTATTATATATTATGTTCGGATTAGATTATACCCGAATATATACAATATATCCGAAAAACACAATTGTTCCGTTTAATTTTAATCTTCTATGTTACTCAGATGTTATGCCTAAGATATTCTCAGTATTTTTGGGAATATCACCATTCTGTTGTATCAAATATCTTCTTCATATTTCATGAAATTCACCAAATTTCACGGTCGTATAGGAGGATTAATATTACACAGGGTGCAATGAATAAATTGCCATCTACATTACGCAAAACAGAAAATAACACTGGCATTTATTCTAACAGATATATTTACCAAAATTGCACAAAAATATCTTTAAATACTAAAGAGTAAATTTATTCAATAGAATCGTAATGGGTTTCATCCACGGCCGCCAGACGAATTCGGAATTTCCCCCAACTCTTCTGGACGGTCTACTTGTTTAAGTTGGTGAAAGCTGCGATAATCTTTGCCTGGATTTCATCTTTGGCGTTACAAGGTGTTTTGTTGATCTCTTTCTCAACGACGGCTTACACACACTAATCAAGAGTTTGGAGTCTAGGGAGTTAGGTCGCTAGATGTAAAGGGTGATGTAGTCGCAGAAATTGTCTGACAGCCATGACTGGTTACTTCTTCTGGTGTGCCATGATGATCTATCCTGTTGCCAGACATAGTGTTTCAGCAGCACCCGCCTCTCTTGACACAGGGCAGCACTACCTCCTCAAATAAATTCATGTAGTGCTCTATATTGAGTCTGAGGCCCTCAGCAAAACATTCGTGAGTTATTTTCTTATTAGAACGATCAGAGTGAATTTTCCGAGCTACCGTACCATCTTAATGACGATTAGACTCATCAACGCTTTTCTAAATCCTCTGCACTGTACTCAGATTTACACCCCAAAACTCTGGAATTGTCGTATGCCAGGCAGTACAGAATACCATTTCCAAATTTCTGGCGAAGTCAATTGCGTCATGGTGTTCTTTTCCTCATCAAATGTCCCTACCATAATGTGAGGTCGACAAGATTTAAAACCAAAAAGGCGCATGTGAGAAATGAAACTATAAGTTGGCGACAACTCATCGCACCCGATATTGCAATTACCTGGGCTTTTTTAACGTTTTCTTTTAGTTTCTTGATTCTCCATATAAAATTTGGAGTGCATCTAATTTGGGAGAACTGTTTTAATTTGTTTGGTTAGCCGCATATCAACACCTTATGGGTCATTAAATGCCGAATTTCATTTTCTTGGGAGCATTAGTAATTTTCTTCATAGAAATCTATTGCTTGTAATATTTAGTTTTTTAAATTTTCACAAAAATGTATTGCTGGTAATCTTTTTACCATGAGAATATATTGCTGGTATCTTCACTGTAAAAAAAAAGTATATTTATAGGTTCATAGTTATTTAACCACCGGTTTTGAGTTCAATATTTGTCCATACTAGCGACCCGAATTGATGCTACCTGGGCCTGGGAATAAAAGGTAGTTCCACGCTACTTAGAATCTCTCGATCAGCGAACTTGCTGTCGGATGTTATTTATCGTCATACCCAGGACGCTTTATGAATTTCATACAGTATCTGTGTAGCCTTAAACATCTGCCTCGGTATATATTCTCCTCGCACTTTGATATAAGGATATACCTGTCTATGAATAGGTATATGTGTGCGTATGAACGTAGATTATAAATATCGTTATTGTTGATAATATTGGGTAATGACTATTACCGAACGATTTGTCACTTGGTTTAATCCCAACAAGAAATCTTGATGTAACAATAACACATGAAAATAAACAGAAATAATGTAAATGTTTTTATATATAAAACACTAACGTAAAGTACTAGAGTGATTTGATATATATATATATATATATATATATATATATATATATATATATATATATATATATATATATATATATATATATATATATATATATGGACACTTAGAAATCGCTCAGCTGGCTTGTTTCCTAGAGCGACTGTTTGCTTAAACGTTCATTGATCGAGAAAATAGCGTTGGTAGGGAAGAAGGCAATCGACTGAAATCACTAACCGTCCAGACGAGAAAGCTTCTCATCACTTGGCGACTAGAATAGAAACTTGTTTCTTTCGTTCTCTATTTATCTAAGATATATAAGCAACAATGGCGTCAAGAAAAAAAATCATTGCTCTTAAAACAATTTCTCTAATGTCTTACGAGTTGTTATTTTTCCGACATTTTTGCGTGATTGTTTCTAAGTCGATGAAATCAGATATTAACAATTTGTATGTTTGTGTTCTTGTGGATCTATTGTTAGTTATTATATGTTTTTATCGTTACAACACTTTTTGCGTCTCTTTTTTTCTCACCTTTATTTCCCACTTATCATTAACATTTTCACCTGTTATGGCTTTTATAACTTCTCTAACCTATTTCTTATTATTTCATCTTTATCCGATTTCTCCATATCAACTACTCTTTCCGATTTGTATATCTCATTATTAACTTATTTATAACTTCACGCTCACCTCCTGCATTTACCTACCGTTTTAATCAATTTCTATCTGAGCCATCATTATTTTTATTATATATCATTAGATTCACCTACTTGTTATAAAACCAGAAAAATAAAACTCACTTATTCTATACTTATAATAAAAC
>OZ038481.1:113570090-113605090 GCA_964036315.1 Acanthosepion esculentum
GTAAGTTTAATATATTCTATTTATCATCAATAAAAACGCTTTGTTTTATTTTGTTTCGGACTTTCTTAATATATTGCACGGATATGAAATAAACATGCAATTATTACGTAAAGGCATCATTCCTATCTCCTGGTACTTAAAACATTCAGATCGTCATTTTTGCTAATATCTGATCTATCAACCTAAACATTTAAAAATAAACCAGGTGCTTTTATAACATTGTGGTTTAGTATTTTTTTTCTTTTATAAGTATATTTTTGTTTGATCGCTTACACAATAATAAAGTTATAACCACAGCTGTACAATTATTGTTATAGCCTTTTCAGAAGGTTCTATTTTTTTTTTACATTTAACTCTTGAATTAGGCGATGCTTTCTATTGAAAGAGAATAAAAACAATTCTTAGTTCCAAGTTACTTTGCAGACGCCTACGTTCATTGCACTATTCGAAAAAAAATAGAGGGATTCGCATTCTTTCCAGAAGAGGTGAATAGCATATTTTCCGGTTACAAAAACGCTTATTTTCTTCAACACAGTGTTAAATGTCTGCCTGTTTTATGAATAGATATGAAAAACTGAAATGTCGAGCATGTTATTGATATGGGAAGAAATTTTTGTAAACATAAAATTTGCTGACTGTGCATCAAGGTATTCCTTGCTTTCAAACGCCGATATTCAATGAATTATTCGGTTAAATTCCATCCTATTTTTCTAATTTTCTTCTCTTATTTGGCTTTTGTCGTCTACGTCAAATATATGTACCGTCCAGTTACCATAACCTTTCATATTATATATATATATATATATATATATATATATATATATATATATATATATATATATATATATATATATATATATATATATGTTCTATGATAATTCTTCTGATGAGTTTGCGATTATGTAGCTCAACTTTACGAATTTAAGCGCAGTAAAAATTGGCAGCTATGTCTCATACTTTTATAGTTGAAATATAACTATCTTCTATTCTAATAGTTTCTTTTCTTACACTTTTTGTTAGCTGAATTCTCTATAATTTTCTTTCAGTCAGATTGTAGCTTCACAAATGTAAATACAATGCCAATCGCTATTGTTCTTTCCTTTATAAGGTTTTCATTTTCTAATATTTTTTCGTATTCAGTTAACACTTCCGTTCTAATTTATTCCTTTTCCATGCTTGGGACGAAATAATTAAAATAAATGTCATAATATGTTTATAAACTTTTCTAAACTTGAACATAATTTGGAAAACGAAAATATAAACGATAACTGCTATGTATTTTTTCAATCAGTTAAACAAATTAGCAGTTTACATTTAGTTGTGTATAATATGTAACCTTACTCAAAGAAAGTTTTATTAATATCCTTGGTATAATTAATTTTAAAACTTTTAAAAAGTTTCCCATTATTGCCTACGTTTTCGGATAATATATTAATATCAAATATTCATTTATTTACTGATATAAATACCAAAAGTTGTTTTCTGTATTGGCCCTGTCGTGCTATGATTTTAATTTACAGTCATTTTAGATTCAAGGATTCAAATAAACGTTGACTTCGAATCAATTGTAATTCCATATTTTTTTAAGCAAGGCGGGAAGCCACTAGCACGCATGGGGTTACAGATAATTCGAGCGAGTGCAAATAGAAGTGATAGAGGAAAGGATGAAGAGAAGGATAGGGGATATATCAAATCATCTGGAGACATCGATTAACATTACATTTGAATAGTTGGAGATTATAGCTATAAGGGAAACAGGAAAAGTGGGGGAGTTCCACAGGCTAGAGGTGCGAGAAATGAAGCTATTGGAGTTGAAGAGACGGCTACATTTAATAGTTTCGACAGTGAAAGTGTGTGAGCAAGATGACAGCCTAGTAGAACGTTTAAATTCATGAAGTTTGGGAAAGCAGCTCATCGTTGAAGTTACCTTGAAAGTATTTGTAAAAAAGACAGAGGCAGGCGACGGTACGTCTGTGATAGAGCGAATGCAGACGAGATGCCAGATCAGGGCCAATTACATTGCATATGCGTCCCTGGATCTTAGCAAGAAACTTGAGACAAACAGAAGGGGCACTAGACCATATATGGCAGCAAATAATTCCTTGCGTAGTCCCCATTATTCGTTGAGGATATATACTTAACTTAGATGCAACAGACATTGAGTAAATAAAGATTTATGAGAAACATAAAGAATGCGCTCAACATCATTATGTCAAATTTTGATTGAAATACACATTTGAGCTCTAGCTATAAATTGCTTATACAAACGTTAGATCAATAGGTGGAAAAGTTGTACGCCTTAAATGTTGCGCAATACTTATCAATAATGTGTTCCTACCTTTAAATATATTGGCTGTTTATTTAACTCAAATAATTATCATTAAACATATTGCACATCTAAGAAGACGCGAGGTAAAGAGGTAAACATAATGTATTTAGATATGGCGCCATTTTAATGATGTCGGACATTGAATGAAACTTGTCACGTAATTCAACGAACATTGTGGATTTCTATCCTCTAGTTTTACTCCTGATGTTTAATTGCCATTACTCATAGAAAAAGTGAAGCCCTCGATAGTAAATACATGAGAAGACCCATAGAATTAGATAACGCAAAGGCCCTTGACAACGTCTGGAATAGGCTGTCGCTGCACACACTTTCTAGCTAAGGAATATCTGGAAGTGGCTTCGTGATTATCAGTACTTTCCTTCAATCATGAAGGTCGTTTTTACTGACCTTATTTTAAAGCCCATGTGATCGACAAAGTAGTTCTTTCGGTTTTTCTCTTCATTCATTTTTGTTAACGATTTGCATATGAAGACACTCATCTCATTAGTAAATATTTATGCACATGATAGCATAATTGTCAGAAATGAAAATGTATAGAACCTTGCCGATAACCTCTCCTTTGACCTTATGCTAACAGCCCAATGGAGAAAACTGACTTTTAACTTTAAATATCTCAAAAGTCAAGCTAGTATCTTTTAATCAACAGCTATGAAATACGAATCTTCTCCAACTATAATGAACGGTTGTATTCTGAAATAGATTTTTAGGCTTTGATCGTCTATTTAAAGACAAGTTAACATAAAAATTAGAATTTATATATGGTTAAAATATTAGAAACTTACCGGCTTATCTTGCCGCCTCATAAATTACTTCTGATACGTGTCATTTTACACAAGTGACATTTGTCATAAAATGGAGTATATCTGCCATATATGAATGGAACTACCCAATCCTCGATTTCACATTAAAACAAACATTTATCCAACCATTTAAAAGATGATTTATTTCCCAGATTTCAGCCTCTTTTCCACAGATGCAACGCAACAAACCAATAATTACACTATCGATATTTCCATGCTAAATGTTCATATGAGTACCAACCCTCCCGATTCAGATTATGCTCATAGCTGGTACTTGTTAGGCAACGTCCACAGAGTCGAATGAAAAAATTAATTCCGTATTCAAGCCGCATGAAAAAGTTCCACTCAGCTTTCTTCGTATAACCGCTACTTTCAGCAAATGGTTCCCAATTGAATGGGTGACGGAAAAATACACTATTAACCTCTTCAATTCAAGGATCTATCATTGACTCTCTTTTTATTCTCATCCCTACCGTTTTCTTCCTTTCATATCTATCTCAAACATCTAATTCATCTCACGAAGGACATATGAAGAATATTCCCTCAGATTTGAGCCTTTCTTTCAAAAAATATATTCACAATTTCTTATTGAATTTACTGAAAAAATGTAGAATGTTAGGTCAAAGGAAAATTGATTACATGTTTAGTCATATCAACTGGTTTTATCCTGATTGAGAAATTGTTCCTATATTACGAAGTTAATCTGAAATTTGTGTAAATCCGAAAGTTATATAACCCTATGTCTACTGATGAACTTATTTCAAACATTCATTTGGACATTTTATGCTTTGTCTGAATGATTTCTAGTCGTACCTATATTCAATTTCGATACATTTTCTAAATGACTTTTGGCTGCGCATAGCTGATTTCATTTTTGTATAATATATCAAGCGTTACTGGTGGATGTCATATAATGACTAGAAGTCCGGAAAGAAATCGCAACTGATTTCGTTATATTCCTTTTCAGTAATATACTCTTGAAAGTATGAATAGCCACCCCACTCTAGCTATGTGCTGAATAGCATGGCTAACATAGTTAGAAAAAGCAGTCTTTGATAGGTCTTCTCTATTTAAGTGCTATGTCCCTTTAAGACACACTACTTCTCCTGTCCCTTGTAGTTTTCAATAAGTTTTGTCTTTTTGTTATTTCTCTCAGGCCTTGTTCTGCCATCAACTTGCTTAAGCCCGTTAAGAATATCACGCGAAGCCTTCCCCGTCCCCCTTTCCCTGTATTCGCCCTGTGAGTATCAGATTTTCCAAACCCTCCTTTCTCATTACTTGCCCCAGAAATTTTAGCTGCCTCTTCCTGGTGTTAAGTATAAGTTTCTTCTTTGTTTGCATCCTCTCCAAAACAACAACTTTGCTCACATGTTCAGTCCATGTTATTCGTAGCATTCTTCTGTAGAATCATACATACGTCTGAGCCCTCGAGCTTTTTCTTCATCTGTGAGAAGACGTAAAGGAGGACAGATATTATGTAGCAATTCAGTACTCTGTTCCTTGTTAACAACGAAAACCTCCTCGATCTCTCTATTTTTGCCCATTTTTCATTTAGCCATTCTTCTCTCGCCTGCCGGCATTTCGTCATTTTTACGTTGTGTACTTTTTTTCTATTTCGTTCCGTATCTTGGCAAAGTTTTCTATCTCTTCACCATCATGTCAAGAATCTAACAACTGATCCATTCGTTTTATTTTCTTCTTCGTCCATTCTCTTCGGGATGATATCGTTTGCTGATGTCAGTAAAGCTTCTCTTAGTATGTCCAATTTCGAGTTTCCATTTCCCTTTTTTTCCCCGTATCTTCTTTTCACACATATATGTTTCCTTCAGGTTCAGGTCGATGAAGAGTTTGTTGTAATGCCATTTGTGTGCTGAATTGTGCTTCTTCATTTTCCGTAATTTCACCCTTAGTTTATATATTACAGGGCGATGGTAGGTTTTTTCTGTGAACCATTGCAGTCCTGAGATTTTGTTGATAGTTACCTAGTCATTTTGTTTTTTAGTTTTCCCTCCTGAGCTTCTGCATCTCCATAATCGTTTCGTATGTTCTTGGAACCATGTTTTACGCCGTTTATGTTAGCAATCGCTCGATGATTGTCAGGTGAAACTTGTTGTACATACTGGTCCTTACCAGTCAAGGAATTAATTCACATAGACGTAACCTTATTCCCGCGCTTAGGTTTCATAATTTTTATGTTATTTGCCATGATATTTCTAGTTAGCTCTTCGTTGACTGATCGAGAGTTCTTCCGCCATTTGTTATGTCTTATTTTTTGTCTTGCTGTCTTGGTAACAATCAACCTCACTCACAAGAACCTGTGTGTGTGTGTGTGTGAATGTGGTGTGTAGGGGTGTTAAAAAAGACTCCCAATCTGTTTGCGCATAAAGGCTTGTAGATCAGAGTTTGTAAGTAAGCGAAAGTTTGGTAAGTTGGGATAATAAAATAAAATGATAACGTTTTATCCGATTACCCGCTATTAACACAATACGCGACTGAAACTAGCATATTAATTTAACAGGTCCGAAACAAGCAAAAAAGAAAAAAGAAAATAATTCCAAGCAGCATCATGTAAAAATGATTTCTTATTACCCACAGTCGTAATTTCAAACTAGTCTTTCTAAATTCGAATCAGTGGTCATTTAGTGAAGGTTTAGGTGGTCTCTATAAATACGACTCGATGTTAGAAACCAAATGCGATGGATTGGATGGAATAGTGAGGTAGAGCGTCGAAACAAAGACGAATGACTTGGTTGGGAAGGAGTTTAATGAGGTGCCAGGAAGATCAACCCTCTTTTAAAACCTTGAAAATGGCGACTATCAAAACCTAACCACATGATCCTGCACAGATATGTTTAGACCAGGAGTGCAGTTACTATCCCTTGAAACATTATACAACATATTTCAACAACAATGGATGATTACAATGGAGATAGATTATCAAGAGAGCTGTTCATAAAAACGGTCTTGGGGTCATACAGAATTAAGAGTCTGACGACAGTTTCGTAGACTAAGTTCTTGTTTACCAATCCAAGTGTTTCTTATTTGAGCTCAGAGAGAAGGCAAAATACAGTTTGATACTTTCCAAGGCAGGCAGAACCACTAAGCAAACCTATCCGTGTTACACAATCTTATTTAATATTATATTAAATAAGAGTGTTTAACACGGAAAATTTAAAAAAATGTAAATATGTTATCGCATTTTTCTTAAATCCTTTGTCACTTCCTGACCAAAGTCATCAGTCCTCTTTCCATTTACTTTTTAATTATCTGTAAATTGCACTAATATCGCGAGGATGACAGAGGAATCGTTTCCTGCTGCATTCTCCACAGTGTTGAACTCGGAGTAATTATTCTCCAAGATTCATTTTCAGGCTTACGCTCATATTACGTTAAGACACCGGTTATCGTATGATAACTGAAGTTAAGCAACAGCGATCGTGGTCAGTACCTAGATGGATGAGCGCTTCCAAATATTGCGTGTTATGAGCTTGGATGTGTGGGTGGTGTAATGGTTAACGAATTGGAACTGGAAATCGGAAAACTGAGTTCCAATTCCAGTCGGATTCGTTATATTCATTTATACATAAATACTCTTGGAAAATATATGACTCAACCTCAAAATATAGGTTACTTACAAGGACTTGCAACAGTAGAAAAATCATTATTATCTCTACAAATATTGCTATTTCAAAATATTCTCTGGCTTTACAACACTTGTAAATAGTCGATAAGCCGGTGAAGAGAAATAAGTCACTCAATCGATCAATCAAACCTAAATTTATTGCCATTCAAGGCTTGAGATACAAGTCTACATTACTATTTCATAATTATATGTAAAAGAAATATATTCATGTCTGTCTCAAGGATTTCTTTTGGGAAAGTGAACGCCAAATCTAGGCTGGAATTTGCAATCGGCTTTCCGATTTTCTGTTCACTGATTGACCTCTTCGGCGACGAGAATGATTAATTTTTGTCACTATATATTTCCTCAAAGCCAGATCTATGAAAATAACTTTTTCTTTCATGCATATTGCCTTATACGTATTAAACTTTTCGTATTATATTATTTACACATGAAATACACAGAATCACAAAAGTACTTGTGGCATATCAAAGGGTTTGTGTGCGCGGTTACCCACATTCACTTTGTGATATACCACAATGAAAAGACTGGAATATTATAGAAGCCACGTCAAGGAAAGTCAACTGAGACAAATTAAACACGCATAGTTTAATATGTTTTGATTTATACATTTTTCCATTATTTTTTTTTGTTTCCCGAAATTTTCCCTCATGGGATAATAATACAAATGAAATTATGTTGTAACTTTCTCAGCGTAGTTTAGTTTAATTTAAATCTACAAAACTGTGGTACACATCACTACTCAGCAGCTATGGTCTATCAGACGAACTAACCTAATAATTACTACTCCGGGAAAAGCTTTAACCGATGTCTTATCGGTTCATTGTAGCAGAAATACCATATTAAGTGAAGTGATATTTAAAACATAGAAATAATAAAAACGTCCGAACTAATCACGAACTGATTACGTCAATTAGGTTTAATATATTGGGATCTTTTAAACAAACAATCGTATTTTTTGTATTGTCATCAAAATGTTATATATTTGTTATGTCAAGCTAACTAGAGAAAACTGACGATATTATAATCTGACAAATTGCTTAAACCGTCCTGGGTATGACGTTAAACTACATCCGCGTCCTGGGTATGACGTTAAAATACCTCCAACAGCAAGGCCTCTGATCAGGAGGCTTTGAGGAGCGTGGAACCACCTCTTAATTGCTGGTGTTCCCAGGTCAACCCTGACCCGGGGTGATAGCACCTGTTAGGGTTCCAGCTATGGTCAAATAATTAACACTCAAACTATGAAAGTGTAGAAATAGGTTTTAATGCCAGAAATACTTTGTAAAACGTTATTACCAGCAATAAGATTTAAAGAAGAAAATTATGACCAGCAATACATTTTTGAAAAAAACATGTTACCAGCTATATACTTTGGAATACATAAATACAAGTGATCCTATTTTGAAAAAAAAATATTACCAGAAATAGATTTTTGAAGAAAAGTTTTAGCAGCAATATATTTGATAAAAAAAATATTACCAGCAACTAAAATCTTAATCGGCATTAAATAATCCATTGAGGTTGAAATGCCGTAAAACAAAACAAAACAAACAATTGCTTAAAGATAAAAGAAGAAAATACTGATGAAATATATTAGCTACTTGCTCATCAGATATTCTTTCTTGCTAGTGGTTAATCTAAAAAAAGAAATGATGCGTTAGACGAGAAACGAAAGGAATATTTTTAGTCTGTGTTTCTCGGAGTAGGAGGATACATAATTATTTATATAAGGATAATTGTCCTCATTGTTGTTGTTATTATTACGATGTTTCGGTTGTTATGCAATCTTCCTTCATCAGGTGATTCTCGATCCAGCGATCTTTCAAGGAAATCGAACTGAAACCTTTATTCAATCTAGAGATTTATATTGGTAACATGTCACGAGATACCTCATCTAGTTTTTATTTAGTACTCTGTTATGAAATAAATATTTATGAAGTAAATTTGAAGAATGATTTATTCGTAAAATTATAAATATCTACTAAATTATTAAGATATGTGAACTAACTATAAGGAAATCCTTATTATTTACAATTTTATAAAGTTTGAATCGATTGGCAATTCGTCGATGTTACGATAACCATTCCGATAAGCAATATGATATATAAATACCGTAAAAAAATCTAATAGCTAAATAATGCTGGTTACATTTCTTGTCAATTCTCAAGAACAACAAAATGTACAAATTCACTTTCAGATGTTTAGGTTTTATTGTAATTCTAACAATCGCTTTTTGAAGCAATAAATATTGATGAGGAGCGAAGGCAGTTCAAATAGTAACAGTGTCATAGAAAACAAAACCTCCTTTAGATAAACCGGGTTTTTGTTTATTTTTTCGGGCACGCAGGACAATGTTTGCTATTACACTTTTCCGATTTCCGTACAATGAAGTTCATTTATAGAACAAACACTTCAAAGAGTATAGTTCTTTATAGAAAATATATTTGGCGCTTTCTTGTTAGTCACTAGCTGGCAAGAATATTTCGTTTTCCCGGTTAATCACTACGGAATTGCTGACGTGAATAATGATTACTTATTTTTGTTTTTATGTCTGGATGCCTCAGGTCAAGCCAAGCAAAGTGCCACCTCTTATCATCGCAATTAGACATTTCATTTTTCTCCTTTCTTTTGAAGACCATTCATAAAATATTTCATTCATAATATTACAATGATATATAAATCCATTCATGATAGTCATACTATTCATAATGTGATTGGGGGTTATATTTTCAACAGGAAATTAAATTTGTAAAATTAAATTAATACATTTTTTCTTGCATATATTAACTCGCAATAAAAAACGTAGCTATTTTAAGTAAATTTTAAAGAAAATAAACTAGGTATTAGTTCATAGATTATTCAACCATATCTATGTCATTCTTTACATTAATTTTATCTATATCAGGGACATAGAGGGCATGACATATTTCTCTGTGATGCGGTGTCTATGTGGTTTTACAGGCGTTGATAGAACTGAATTACTTCCCATGAAGAGAGTTTTATAGTGATAGAAATAAGTGACAACCCGATCCGATTAGGTTGAGTAGGACGGGAGTAGTCGTATACGACAGCAAAATTTCACTAATTTCTATGGGGACTGTAATGCGAGATAATGTCTAGCGTTGTACTAATGGAGAAAAAAAACTCACTTGGACAGTTCCGAATTGCTGACATTACTCTGCGCAATTGGGGAAAGGAATTATCTGAATTCAACGTGGGATATTTTAAAGGAGGGAGCTTTTAATAAATATGTGATCACAATGGCAACTGAAAAATCGTGAGAATACCCCCTTTAAAGTATTTAATGGCGGTTTTTTCCTAATAACTTTTGGCTCGATATTGATGTAAGCAGATTGTTTTTGCTCGCCTGTGACCATTCTTTTCAAACATGTGAAGGTTTCGCTGGGTTTGAGCTGAGTACCACAGATCAAATTGCAGTCAATTAAATATTATATAAAATTAAATCGCGAGACAGCTATACTTCGTATCAATTCTAAGAGAAGTTTTTTTCTAATACAAACAAAGGTCGTATAATGCATATTCGATATCACGGTAATGATGTGTGTGGGGGATTATTTTGAATAGGCGTTTCGGCATTATAAACGTCTGCAGCATGACCAGAATATTCTCCCTTTTTCAGGTCAAGATTTTCATTTTTACCCAATGAAACATTCACAAACCTTACACTAAGTTATGGCACCATAAAGGGCGCCTATCGTTTTGTTTTCTTCCTTTCCAGAAATTAACAAGCACCAAATAAAAAGAATCCATTTAATTTTCCATTTCACTTGTCAAATGGAGTATCTAAAGCCAAATCCTAATCGAAACGCGTTAATATTTAACATTTTAAAAGATGTATATATCATAATTTGCTGTAACATGTGAAATGACCTGTTCAAATGGCAATTCCGGAAAAAGTACATTAACTGCTTTTCCCATTCCAATATATTCAAAATCATGACCCTTTTTAAGCATCTATTCCGAGGATACGACGAAATACAATTGCATCTCTTGATTATCTGTGAGTAGGAGGAGATGTCTCACCCGATCTAGCACCAACTTCTCACTGGCGGAAAAAAACTGGTTGGTTGCATTTAATACCTCGTAAACCAAACTAATTACATTCCGTTATCGCCGATCGGATCCCGAACTACCGCCAGTAACGAAGGAAAAATGACTCCCGCATAGGCTCCAAGCCTTGAGAGTCAATTGGGCCTTAAGCTCACACCAGACCTCAAATGGAAGTCGTACATAAGATGCCTCGCTAAATTTTTATGAAAAATAAGAGATTCCATATACGGATCCAGTAAGTACCTGATTCTTTTATCTTTTCAAAAGACAGATAAGGCCGGCAATGAAGTGCTGCTCTCATATTGTGACAGGAAATACCCAGTCAACACTTTTCAGTGCAGATACAGTGCAAAAGGGTCTCCGACTTATTTTAGGTGAAACATTATCTCGCAATCGAAATGTGGCAAGGCGCTCATTGCTCTGTGGAAAGTATAATGAAATAATCACATGATTTATCATGTAAAATCACTTAAAAATTAAAAAAGGTTATTGTATTAATTTAAACTATACTAACATTATGAAGAAGTTTAAATTGATTACAACGCTCTTTGAAGGTTTCTGAGCCGTCGTTTATCAATCGTCTATACATATATATATATATATATATATATATATATATATATATATATATATACGTATAAAAAAAACTTTATAAACTGGGAGGCGGATTCCTTACACGTAACAAAGACAAATGTCTATATGAACATATCCGCAAATCCTTCCTTCTGAGTTCAAATTTTACTGTCGACGTAGTTAAATGTGCAATCCAAGATATAAAGCAATTATTTTACACTCATTTGGATGATTTCCTGACACCAAAAGAACGTGAAATATCATATAAATATATGTTCAAATGACCATCTTTGTACCTCAACACAGCAACTCATAAGAAATGTTCAAAATGTCCTCCGCTTCCTTGTACGCACGCATGCACCTGTCAGATCATTCCCTGGTGAACTCTTCAAAACACACTCGCACGGTGTCGAATGGTTTCGCAGGCCCCTATGGCACTTTGATGAATCATATCTGCATTATTAATATCTGAAGAATAAGCCAATATTTTGGGTGGCCCCACAGATAAAAATCCAAATGTTTGGGGTCGAGGAAATGTGCAGGCCATGGAACCGATCCTTTCATAAATATCCATCTATCATGGTAGTTGTCTGCCTGTGTGTCGTAAAAAATGTGACGAAAATGTACTTGAGCCCCATAATGTATGAACCGCATGCGTCTTCATTTTAGCAGGGCCACAACTTCTAGAAGGTCTAGAATGTGCTCGAATAAATTCCATGTGGGCAACTCCTTTAAGTCGTACTGGGAGAACATATGGACCTACCAAACAGTCACCAACAATTCCAGCATACACATTAATCTTAAACTGATGCTGATTCCCCTCCTTCCACAAATCTTGACTGTGAAAAGTTATTATGCCATCATATTTTCCAAATGTTGACTAATTTGTAAACACGACTTAAGAGACAAACAATGGGTAGATGGTCTGTGCAATAAAACATCTGTGAAAGTTCTCCCGTGGTGAGAGATCAAAGAACAAAAACCCTGCACGCGTTGCAAATGATACGGATACAGACGTTACTATTGAAGTATTCTCTATTCGGCACTGTGAGATGCACGAAAGCGAGAATGTGTTCTAACGTGCTCTTCCTCGATCAATAGATTGTGGTGCCACGCATACTGTCTCAACGACGTGATGATAAGTAGCTTCAAAGATTAGATGAATCTGCTGCCGTCGGTCTGGTAACGAAATCTGTTACAGACGTCCAGCCTCTCGTCAAGTGCCACTCGCGCAGCCGTAAGTAAACATCACATCTGTCTGTTTACGATATGAATATATTGCTATTGTTAAACAGAATATTCTCAGTTAAATCATTATTGAACGCGTGAAACGTAGAAGACAGACCTGCCACAAAGGTACAAGAATGACAATTATAACATTGTCTAAATGGCAACACAACGCCATATTCCGAAAAGTTTCTTTAAGCTTACAATGTATATATGTACGTATGTCACTGAAAATGTTTCCAAAAACGAATACTTATTTTTTCATGGAATTTTGCAGTATTTTGTGTAAGCACTGTGTAGACAATATTACATAGAGATAAAACTGTGATGGTCTATGCAGAAATAAACTTCCGATGAAAGTTCCAACATCAACTGCTTCATTGCAAATTTTTAAAAAAAGTGATTCATGCAACAAAACTAAAAAGGGAACTTTTATGCTTAGGAAAAATATCATTTTCATTCCATCTTCCAATGAGTCAAATTCTCACCGGAAGTTTTTGAAACAGACGACTTTGCAAATTTCCACTTAATATTACTATAGACTCTCATTGACCATTTTTGACAGAAAATGTATTATTGTCCCCACTGGATTATGTCATCTTTCAAATGATGAACATTTCCTTATTTAGAGAGCACCAACGAAGTCCATTTCATAACTAAAAAAGAAAACAAAAAAATCAAATTTACTATACATATATAATAGGACACCAGAAGTGTTAAAACAAAATGGCTGTTTTTGTAGTGATGTTATGACATATTTATGTTATAATTTTCGTATAAATAATTAGATTTGCTCTAATCTATATTGAGCACAGTATGCAGAGTATTTGTTGGTTATTGGAATTTATTCCGTATACACCAATCCTAGACTTGTATATATATATATATATATATATATATATATATATATATATATATATATATATATATATATATATATATGTGTGTGTGTGTGTGTGTATGTATGTATGTATATATATTGAATAAGAATAAGGATCGTCCTTAAAGGTTCTATAAAATGGGTACTACATTATGGGTTCCTTAAAATGGGTACTACATTATGAAATTAAATGTTCCTATCTCCTTAACTGAATCATATCAAATTTGCAGGATCACTCAAGACTGACAAATAAACAAACAAAAAAAAAACGTTGAATGATTTAGATTACACTAATCTAATATCTAGATTCCATGGAGCCAAAAAAAGTCAGAAAATAAATCAAGCGACCCGAAATCTTCAATGGCTTGCATCCTCACCACATATATAAAACTGTCTCCATCGATAAAACTATTATTAATTTGACGAAATCATTGATAGTGTCAAAACACCTAGCATAGGAATTTTTGCATTTTGTCATTCAATTACTTATATATATATATATATATATATATATATATATATATAAAAGTGGACATGAAAGTCAGCACTTAGAGTCTGTTTCATGCTAGTGCAATCGTCAGGTGATTGCACTAGCATAAAACAGACTGTTGCCTCTAAGTGCTGTCTTCCATGTTGTTGTGGTGGGATCCACCTAATCTGCATAGGTGACTACCAACTATATAAATAATGGTTGGTACCGGAAGACGAGGAAGAGGAATCACGAGATCCAACTAGAGACTCTGATCGACTGCGACTAGTCAACACATTCTCCAGGAACGTCTTCCCAGAAATATACAGAAATACTATATGTACTTATTGTGTACACTTTCTTGTTATAATACATTCTTGTTCTAAGTACATTTTGTGTTGCATTATTATTACATTCATTAGGCGAGATTCAACAACGAGTCAAGACTCAACACATGTCCACTTTTATATTTACACACGCTCTATCTCTGATATTGAGCACTTTATCCCATAAATATAGCACACTTTAAGACTATATTTCTTCATATATATATATATATATATATATATATATATATATATATATTTGAATTGGACAAGGTCCGACAATTTATTTAAAGACATTTTATGGGAAAATTGTGACAACGAAAATTTCTATGAAAAAATCTCGGACATTCAGGCCGGTAAATGTTATTTAATACTGTTTATTATAAAAACAGAGCATTTGCTTAAATACTTGTATCTATCAAAAGAATGTTAATCATATCATATATATATATATATATATATATATATATATATATATATATATATATATGTGTGTGTGTGTGTGTGTGTGTGTGTGTGTGTGTGTGTGTGTGTGTGTGTATATACGTGTGTGTTCATGCGCATATATATATATATATATATATATATATATATATACATATATATATATATATATATAGATAGATAGATAGATAGATAGATAAAGCGGCTGTGAGCATAGCAACAACCATTTTATGTTAACTCGCTGCTTTTCGAATTGAATGTAGTTCAAACTTTTGAAAGGTGTTGCTGAACTAATGACTTTTCATAATAAGATTATTATTGTTTATTTACATTTATTCAGATAATAGTGGCTCTCATTTCCCAGCAGAAAGACAGTATATTCCAATTGACTACCAGTTTCCCGCCCAAATTTGTCACAGCTAATGCGTTAACGGCCATAATACTAAAACAATGAAGTTACGGACTCAGTCCATTATACCGTCCTAACAATCACTCAGTTATCAAAGTGATAGAGATATTGTGGGGCTTCGAAAGTATGAACAACCCCTTCAGAAAAAGTATATCAAAATGGAACAACATATATAAATGAAAATGGGAGAAGACATTTGCTGTCTCGACGTGAAGATTTTTGTAGAAAATGCATTTACAAATATAAGAGTTGAGGGGCTTTGGGCAGCTCAAATAATGTAATGATTATCGCACGTATCTCGATAGAACAAGTACGTATGTGTATTAATTTCGACCTTGTGTGGCATCAACACTATTCCGAGAAAAGCATTATACATTAACTTATTTATTTTTCTTAATCTGTCTATTTAGTGTTGTTTGTTACCTTTATTATTGATTTCTTTGTTGTCAATTAGAATTATACCGCTTACATAAGTTTGTATTATATGTACCCTCTCTATGGCGGAAAAAATAGCTCTACTTACCTTTGCAGACCAATAGAAATTACTAAATAAACAATTAGAACCCATCTTAAAATGCAGACAAGAAAACAAAATCTTGTATGTTAAATAAAATTCGAAAACTAAAAAAGAACAACAGAAAATAAAAACAAATAAATAAAAAATAAAATGCACTAAAATAAATAAATATAAATAACTAAGTAAATCAAACCCTATAAGTAAACAATTAAGTAAGTTAAAATATAAACAAATTAACAAACTAAGAATGCACGCATAAATACTGCTCAGCATAATAATACCTATCAAAGACAAATAACAAAGCTTTTCCATATTATAGTTAACACTATAAAATAGAATAATAATAATAATAATAATAATAATAATAATAATAATAATAATAATAATAATAATAATGGTAACAATAATAATAATAATAATTCTATAAATCATGTACCTGCAGGACATTGTTTGTTATGGCTCATCACAATGCCATATCCTTTGTAGCTCTTAGTAAATTTTGTTTTTTGGTTAGCTCTCCTAATCCCTATTCTGATATTAATTTACTGAAGCTTTCTAGGTAGATTATGCTTTGTTTTCATCCTTCTCTTTCAATCTGTTTTGTGAGTATGACATTTTCGTAACCCTATTCCCTCATTATATTCTCTAGAAATATCAACTGTTTCTTCCCGATATTCGGCATAAGTGTCGTTTTTACTTATATTTTCTCTAAAACATGTCCGGTCCAATGTATTTTTAGGATCCTTCTGTAGAACAAGATTTCTGTTGCTTCAAGTCTCTTCTTCAATTGCTTTTACTGTCATTTTCAAGAACTGATATTATGTAACATTTCCAATCTCTTTACTTTAATTCAAACGTGGTTTCTTAAAACTCTGCTTAGCTTTTGGAAAGCATATTTTGCTATCTCAACGCAGATTGTAGTGTGATACTTTCTGTTCTGTCTACAAACACTCCTCTGATCTTTAAATTGTTGTACTTGTTTGATTAGGTTGAACCAATTTGCAATTTTCGTGTAGGATGCTCCTTTTGCAAACAACCACGTAATCTGTTTTCTTGCATTCGATGATTCGCTTCCTTTACTTTCAAAGAGATTTGGACATATGCTTCCAAGACAAAAAAGACAAATTGATGTCGGTATATTATTGAATTTGCGGAGCCTAAAATTTTTTTTTTTTCAGTTGGAATGGGAGATATATTGTCAAACATAATCGGAAGGAAGTGAAAACGGGTACGCGGGATTTGTTTTAAATATTTATACAGTTCATTTTACTTAGAGTATTGGCAGATCAAACTACTGGAGTACAAATTTTCTCGTGTGGACAAAAAATCCCGACAGTTACTTATTATCCGCATAGTGACGGTCTGGGAAGAGACAAGTTAATTGATATTACAGAGTTTTGTAAATAATGTTTTGTCTGTTGAAATGTAGGCTACGTAACCACAACATTAAGAGTTTTTTTTGTTCGTTTTGCATATTATGAATCGAATGCGAATTTTACTACCTGTAGGAGATATGTATCGGGAAAGGGTTAAGAGAAAAACACTTCAAAGACTATGTCTGAGTTGTTTTTAATTGAAAATGACCAAAGATAAATGAAAGTATTCGGAACATAAAAAAACTATTTCGGTAATTTACAAGTTTCTCTTTCAAGACAAAGAAATCTTTTTTGATACCAAGAAATATCTCAATATATACTAGATATTCCATCAAAGTTGTATTTGGTAAAATATCAATTCTCCTGACACACACACACACACACACACACACACACACACACACACACACACACACATATATATATATATATATATATATATATATATATATATATATATATATATATATATTAAAACATTAATAGATAAGACAACCGATTCATCATTCCAACCTTAATTGTTTTATGAGCCTTCGCTCAGAACTCTTCACTGCCATTTAAAGAAAGACATTCGAATGACCAAAACAAAAACAGAGAATGTCTCATATCGAGAATATTTAACATTGAAAAACATAAAGGAAAAAAATTAATTATTTTTAATAATATGTGGAAATCTCCACCCTTTACCTGAAGACTGTCGTTAGACCAGAAACACAGTTTGTAAAACTATGAAAAATAAAGAATAATATTTTTTTAAAAACCCACATTACAACCCAAAAAGCTTGCGGTTTCTCTCTTCTTTTTAATATACACACTTTTCTCTCGTTGGAACAATTATAACCTCTTCATTTTATATATATATATATATATATATATATATATATATATATATATATATATATATATATATATAAAGGTGAGAATTGAAGTCAACATTAGAGGCGACAGGCGGTTTCACGCTAGATGTAGAGGCGACAGGCTGTTTCGTGCTAGACGCAATCGTCAAGCCTGACAATTGCGTCTTGCCTGAAACAGCCTGTCGCCTATAATGTTGACTTAAATTTTCACTTTTATTTTTGCAGACGCTCCATCTCTGATATTGAGAACTTTATACCATAAATATAGCACAACTAGAAAGTATATTCCATTATATATATATATATATATATATATATATATATATATATATATATATATATATATATATATATATATATGCGATGAGGACGAAAGTAATATATAAAATATATAAATTTTAAAGTTCGCAGCATTCATTCAAAAAAGACCTCGATACAGGTAGTAGAGCGATAATTATTTATTATATATGTATATATATATATATATATACACATATATATATATATATATATATATATATATATATATATATATATATATATATATATATATATATATATATATATCGGTAATTGTGTATTTCGGCCGCAATTCCTATTGACAGCCAACAAGGAAAGTAAATAAAAACTTAACCGTAGTACTTCGTCAGTCTTTTTCAATGAAAATTGTATAAAAGAATGATTGCTGCCCAGATACACAATTATTAAATGAATCGGCAACCAAAATAATTCAAGTATAAATAAGTAAATGAGGAGCAGTACATTGTCAGCTGTTTTTGATTAAACGCATACATATATATATATATATATATATATATATATATATATATATATATACATATATATATATATATATATATATATATATATATATATATATATATATATATATATATATGGCGCACTTTGCTTGTTTGTGATTTTGTCGAACGCACAGTATAGCAAGGAAAGTTGGACAACATCTGTGAGAAAAGTAGCACCATGACGCAATTCACTCCGCTAGAAATTTTGAAAAAGCATGCATTGCAGCCTGGCATTTGGATCGCAACTTCCAATAGGCACATTTCAGAATGTTTGGGTGTCAATCTGAGGAGAGTACAGAGCATTTAGTAAAACTTGGGCGAGTCTAATGGCGATAAAGAAGGTGTTTCCTGTGATGGTTACGTTATACCTCTATTCATCTTCCCACATATCCTCAATCTTAACAGGAAAACCTACATCAAGTGCCTTGAAGAGGTAGTACTGACCTGGTTGACATGTGCGTCTGCAGGGAAACTTGTAGTCTGGCAACAGGACTTTGCATCATGCTTCATAAGCAGGAGAACCAATTCATGGTTGTCAGACAATTTGTGCGACCTCTTACATATGGCCACCTCATTCCCCAGAGTTGAACAGCTTGGAGACCAACAAAAATCTTTTTAACACCATAAATGAACGGAAGGCAAGAAATATGGCAGCAATCACCAATTTAACAAGAGACCGTCTAGGAGAGTTGCATGTTATTCCGAAATCGTCTGGATGCCGTAGTTGAAGCCAATGGGGATTTTCTTGAATAAATTATCTCTTTCGTATTTCTTTTTCCCCGTATAATATCATTCCTCCTATAAGACTGGGAAAATTGGTTGATTTAATGAAATATAAAGAAAATATTTGATACCACAGAAATGTTATTTTTCCAAAAATTGCTGAGAATATTTTAGACATGACATCTGAGTAACATAGATGATTAAAATGAAAAGGAACAATTGTGGTTCTCGGGTATATTGTATATATTCGGGTATAATCTAATCCGAACATAAATCTATTACGACTAGTTTATGATATAATATCTAATAAATGAATATAAATTCAGACAATAATTTACCCATCAAATGTGTATATATATATTCATATATATATATATATATATATATATATATATATATATATATATATATATATATATATATATATATATATATATATATATATATTGTGTGTTTATGCAGTATTTTTTCATTGATACATTTTTCATTAAAAAATGTAGAGAAGTATTGTTTATTTTATGAAAACTCTTTTTATATCGTCTGATAAGTTTAATAACATTATCATTAAACGAAGAAAGAAAATCACAATATTGATACATGTTTTTTTTATTCTATCTACGCTTTCGTCTTATATAAATCATTATCAAAGATGATAGTTACATTACAATATATTAATCAATACATGGACAATACAGTGATGGTAGTTTGATTCTGTTTACATGGAAGATTTCCAAGCAACGATAAGAGTGAATTCGAGAATTAAGTATGGGAAGCCGTTGGTATAAACCAATGGCTTTTGATACCAATTATAGGCATTTAAGAATATTTGTGGATATTTCACAGTCATGACTATGTAATAGGTAACAAAATAATTATTGTAGTTTTCATTTACTTGGAGTCAGATGTATGATCTTTTTTCGAGAAGTAATCTTATAAAATTGTATTTTATCCTAATTAGGGAAATCACAGATTGTATAGATGAGCAAATATCCAGCATGACAGAAACCAACCAGCAATATGAAAACTGACACTAGGCCTTCAATGCGAAATACTGTTTCAAGCTGCTAGACGAAACGGCTGGGCCGCTAACACTATAATAAATGCTGATTAAATATGCATTTCTTATATGTTTACTCCCTTTATATCTAAACCAATTCTTGTTCCTCTCTATCCACCTCTCTCTGTTATTCTCATAAAACAACCAGGATGCAATCGTTAGTTCAGACAGCGGTGTGAATGATTTATATTGAATATGAATTCCTTCGTTTCTGTATTCATATGACTCTGTTGTCCCCGAAAATAAATAGTAATCGACTGAGTTTCAGGATCTTAATTTCATTTATTTAAAACGATCTTCAAAGGAGGAATATATCACTCAATTATGCAATAAAATATTTGTGCAATATGTCATTTCTAGATATCAATATGAAACGCGACCAACAAAGATACGTCTCAACACGCAGATCTAATGTTAAAGAAAAGTGTTTGGCAGACAGCAATCTGGACATTCAAAACACTACCTACTTAGTTGCGAATTCCTAAATTTGTTCTCTTGGATACCGGGCTATTCTCACAGATTATTTCAGCAAACAAATAATCAATCTCTGGAAAATTCTCCAAGTAGTGATTTAGCTCTGAAATACACTATTAAAACTTTGAAAATATGTGGTACACAAATTTTTGAGAAATTATTTTTAAAATGTCATCTCGGAGAAAGGAAAATTCTTTGGATGATTGCTTCTGTATATTCCAATGTGATTATTGATTTCTGAACATTATTAAACGGATCCCTGTGAACAATTCTTTATCTTTACTAGGTATTAATTTGCCTGCATTTTTTTTAGAAATATGGCTAATGATTGCTGTTTTCACGATTTGTAATTCAGAGTTCTATTTTGTTTTTCTTTTGCTATCTAAACTACAGCAAACATGCTAATTAGTCCAGAGATGGGGGGAGACAGGCCCTCTTAAAAACCACAGAAGCTATTCCTATACAAGATGAATAAACTACAATAAATAAAATAGCCTTCACAGAGGAGAATTTATATTGAAGTAAATATGTTATATTTCACAGACAGAAAAAACCACCATGCACACATATATATATATATTTGTGCGTGTGTGTTTGTAAAATTTCAGATAGAATATTTTTGTAAAATGACAATAGGAATAAAGAAAAAAGGAAAACTTATCTTAACGGACGCGTTTCTGAAACTGTGTGTCTTTATCAAGGCAAATGCAAGTATTTTATATTGTAACAAGTATTTATAAATAAGTGAAAAATTTTATGAATTAAAAAAAAAATGAAATATAAGAATTATTCATCAGGCTAGCTGATAAATTTCGGTAAGATATGGAGGATGCTAAGTGACATAATTTAATGTCTGATGAATGAAAATGAGTAAAAGATATACTTGAATTATTTTATACACGCAGGCGAGAGAGAGAAAGATAGAAAGTGAGAGATTGGAAAAGAACATAGAAGACGTCTCTCGTCCTGTATGTAACAAGAATGCTTTGGGCCTTTTGAGAACAGGACGTGTATATATATATATATATATATATATATATATATATATATATATATATATATATATATAAATAATATATTATGATCCCTCTCTCGTCGAACTCGACGTATGAGGGTCAGACAGATCAGTTCCCAGAAACTGAAAGCCCGACAGCCACACAGGATTTGATTATAGTGGTGAAGGCTTTGTGCAGGGCCATCCACACTTTTTGGAGGGAGGAATACAGGGACCTGGTGCAACGGATGCCACAAGGTCCCCAAACGACCCTCCGCAGGTTTTGAATTCAGAGTATATATATATATATATATATATATATATATATATATATATATATATAAATAAAAAGGAAAGACACAGTTAGATATAAAATCCGGTGTTCTTATAGATATTTTTATTTTTACACAATAGTGCTCTATGTAAATTTAAATTTACAGAGCATTAATATTATGAATTAATAGATTTAAAATATGGTTTTACCGCTACACAATGATAACCATGTTTCAGAAATGGAAGCTAAAGCCTCTGAATTTAATTTTGTTATTAAACCAAAGACATTAGTTCCATTTCCTCATCAAGCGAATTTTGGAGTAACTTACTTTTTAAAATTTATATATATATATATATATATATATATATATATATATATATATATATATATATATATATATATATATATATATATATTACTAGAAATACCCATAGTTGACCGGGTTTGAGGCATCCAAGATTGTACTATGTTTCTGAAAGATATTGATTGGAGAGTATTGAAGATAATACAATATTAACTGGCTGTTAATATGCATGCAGGTGATACAGCTATATACATCAAGGTAACGCAATAGAAATGATTGTCAGATTTCATGTGGAACAAAGAGGTGCTTCCGCCTCGTCAATATCATCATGGTTGCATATAATCTTATCATGTGTTCTCTATATTTTGGTCTGTAAATGAAGCAATCATGACATATATAACAAAATAAAAGATTGAGGAAAACTATCAACATATGCATATTACAATATCTAGTTAAGTATTAAAACAAACATCTATAATAAAAAATAACTTTATAGTAATGTTTATTTTCAGTATAATGTATCCAGTTGCCTGGTGCTGCCTTCCGTCGAGTATTTATTCTGAGTCTCCTCTCCTTTAGTTCTTGAGTCTCGGTTTGTCTGGCAACTGCAACGCCACTGAATATCTATACAACTTCTCATTTCCATTTCTTATTGAGTTTTAGTCTGTCTATCTTCTGCAGTCCAATGGGCATCTAATTTACGTATTCTGCCAGATTCTTCTTGATTTTCAGACTCTCTTGATGCTGCAGTCCAGTGAGCATCTAATCACCATCTTAGATCCGCTTGTTCATGCCTTTGTGACGCCCGCAGAGCTGCATGTCTTTCAGCGCCTTCTCTTTCTCAGCTGATCTTCAGTTTCGTTTCCTCTTTCTATTTTCCTCCTCTGGAATTGCATGGCTGGTACAAAAAGGAAAAAGGAAATTGGATGGGGGACATTGTAGTAATGTCGCAAATTAGTATTTGCCATACTCAACAGGCAGAACAGACATCTGAATGTTATAGAGCTGTTTAGCTTTGGTCATTAAAGGAAAAATCGACTTTATCAAGAATTCAAATATATTGGAAAGTCGCATATTAATCAAATTATACATAGTGTATAAGATTATGTAATATCTCAGAAAAAAAGCGCAACATATGTAAAACTACACTAGAATCCATATTAATTGAATTGAATGATTATATAAGGTTGAAATTGTAGTTATTGTGTAGGTTATAGGAAACTAAATTTGAGGACAAACAAATGTTGGCATGCAAAAATGAAATGAATGTAAAAAGATGTCATAGTTGAAATTTCATTTACATCCATGGAAACAATGTTTTATCGGGCGGGGATTTGAGCACCCCTGGAAACTCCACCTTTTTTCTGTTAGATATATATATATAGTCTATAACATTAGGTGTCATACAGAGAATCTCTTTCTAATTTCATAAGAATCTATATAATAGTTTTCTTGTTTAGGTTTCTAGGGGGCTTAGCCACTACAGCACCCCTTCGGACTCTATATAAGTTCTTTGGGAGTTGGCTTTACAATATATAAAAGTGACTGAAACATATAGCCCTGTGTCAAAAAAACCCTAGATAAAAGAGTTTCAAATACTCAAGTTAGGGGCTTCCAAAATTGTCAAGATATGGGATTTAGCCTCCATTGTTGATATTTTGGGAATGGGCATCATTTAAGGTCATTTACCTTAGTTTAAATTTCATTTAAATCGAAGCGAAAAATTGAGGGAGGCTTGTACCTCCCCTCCACCGTATTTCCGCTGGTCAAAATAATATATGCTTATATGTAATATCATATTACATCCACTCTCATGCCGGAAATCTCTATTCCAAATTCCATAAAAAATTGTCCAGTATTTTTTTAAATCCCTGGGTACATTTATTTTCGGTGGGAGGGTCTGCCATCCTTTGCTCCCCATTAAAATACATAAAACATAGCTCATTACACTGCGTTTCATGTCCACTATGTTCCAAATATAATCAAGATCAGTGAAGTAGTTTTTCCACCTAAAGATTTACAGTCAGACAGATATAAACACTGACACAAGCAGAGGTTCATCTTTATTCATATAGGCATATTAAAAACCAACATACATGTTTCCATATATATATATATATATATATATATATATATATATATATATATATATATATATATATATATATACGATATTGATAAATCTTATTTTAATAATATTTTTGTTTTGAAAATGATATCTTCTTGAAAATCATTAATTTATGTCTTTCCGATGACATTGGCTCTGAACTTGGTATCTATGCTCATGGCACAAATATTTTCTCCTGTATCGATACTAAGTCTGATTGGTCCGATAAGGTCAAATTGGCGGCTGATGTAAAAAAACGATATTCAGTCTGCTTTTAACTGGGACAAACGATGGCCAGTTAACGACTCCAAAACTATCAGACAGCAGTTTAGATTTGAACGAGTCAAAAAACAACTTTTGCTCATGTTAACAACAATCAGAAGGTCGTTTTTATAAATGTGATTAAGAAGTTTAATCATCTGAAAGACCCCTTTTTGCCTTCCATCAGTCTGGCTGATACTAATATCCAAGAGATTGACTAGATGAGCCTTACGAGTTAACTTTCTCGACTGATATGAAATGAAATGACTATATTGAATCACTTGTTAGATTAGCTGGTAAGAATGTCAACTGTGTAATGCTAGATAATTTTCTAGGTAATCTATCTTACATATCTATGCCTACCATTTTCCCGTCCTTAAAATATTGATACCACATATGTGCTGGTTCTACAAACACATATATAGAGATCTTTAATAAAATCCGAATTAGAATCAGCAATATTATTGGTCTCGATCTGACATCTCGGCTACAATCTCTTCCCCACTACCGTAAAGTTGTCTCCCCCGTGTCTTTTCTATAATTACTTTCATTGCAACTTTTCGGATGCGTTCTTCGCCAGGGTGCTTAGACTTTATAAATATAAGCGTTGTACCAGACTGGCGACGAGGTCTCACAGAAATAGAGTTAGGATGTCTGATATAACCGTAAGTTTTATACTAACAGTTTCTTTTTTTAAACTTTTTTTGCATTTCTAACTTGTGGAACTCGACTCCATTATTGAATATTTAAAATAGACTATATAATTTATCACTAAAGAGACTGGAAAAATAGCCGGTTCATTGTTCCATTCCCGTAAGTATCTAACCTCCCCCGGTAAACACTGTATTTACAAGAGCACGATCAGGCAAAAAGTAGAGTATTGTTGACATATCTGGGATGGAGCTGTTTAGTCCCTACTTACTGGTTTTGATAGTTCCATAGCGTCTACCCGGCCTTGTGGGCAGTAATCTATTTTCCACTCTACAACCAGACGAAACGTCACCAGCGTTTTGCTACTCTATCGCTGTTTCCATGGCATGTGTTCAAACGAGCTGTCATCTTTACATCTTGCATCACTGACCTTTACGACTGGGGCCCTCCATACCACGTACACAAGATGTAATAATCTCCAATCACTTCGTATACCATTAGTAAGAATTAAGTTCACCTCTGTCAACTTCTTACCAAAAACTGCTTCTTTGCGGAACAGAAACCTTACACTAAAATCTTGACCCATTCAATTCTAGGTTTAACCGCTATCTTTTGTGTATAACCACATAAACTTCACTTCTTGCCTTATTAGACTCATAAAACCCCACATTAGCCAACTAACTTGAGCGGCTCTTGGGATTTTGTTTGGTGAAGATTAGTATAAAAAATTAAATTATATATATACATTACTCCCCAAAAGGAATATAATAAAAAAAACTCTACATATATCAAGTTTGTTTAATAAAACAAAATAACATGACATTTGAAAGATTATATTACAAGATATCAGCTCAGAAGCTTCGTTCATGCGACGTGTACATTCTGAATTGCTCTCAACACCATACTGTTGCTGAAGAAATTTTCGTCAGTGTACCAACGCTTCATGGCACTAATTAGTCAACAATTCACACAAACTCATTAGGTATCGTGTATTTATGTATCCGGTATTTCGTGTCGAGATTTTCGAATCTGAGATTCACATTCTATTGAATTGAGGATATCCAGTTAGGCCGTTACAGGTACACTGTTTCAAGTACAGATAATAATCATTGTCTCTAAGATAGTAAGATCATTAAATTACTGATAATGTCTGAGTCAACCGAATAATCTCGAAATAAAACAGATCAATAACATATAATTTGGAGAGTCTATCCAAACTTTAGAACCAGTTGTCCAATAACGAATTCGAAAATTTTGAAAAAAGCAATAGAAAAGCAAACATTCAGTCTGTTATTTGAATGTAATAAAACTTCTTTTATTTCTCTAAATATATTCGTCAGAGGAAAAAGCGGTAAATAATACGTTTCCCTTTCTCTTTAATCACATACTTTTATTGTAAGTATATATTTATTTATATCAGAATTTTTACGCACACACACCAATCTATGTGTGTATGCGTATATATATATATATATATATATATATATATATATATATATATATATATATATATATATATATATTAATGCGACTCAGAATTCCCTTGATATTTTGACAGATTTATTGGTTGCTGGAAAGAGATGAGTGTGTATTAAGTTGATGTTATCATTTGTTCTTTGGAGGTGTGTATGATGTGTGTAATTGTATATATTTATTAGTATGAGGATGTATGTAAGTGTGTGACCTCAAAACATCTTCAAGCATGTCTGTCTTGTGTGGATGGGAAATCTGGTTAGGGCTTGACTTATGAGTAATATATTCATTCTATGTCTCTTGTTAAATTTGTGGTTAAGCCCTTATGGATCAAGTGTTTTGAGGCGCAACATCCATTTGTCTTCATGTTTCTCTAGAATTGTCTAATGTTATATTTCTGCCTAATGATATATATATATCTATATATATATATATATATATATATATATATATGATAACATAAACTGTTATTAAATCACTACAGAAATGTCCATGTTGTTTCAACATTTCTGGTGTCTTCTCATGTGATGGTATTGAATGTAGTATATATATATATATATATATATATATATATATATATATATATATATATATATATATATGTATATATATATATATATATATATATATATATATATATATATATATATGTAGTATATATATATAATAAAAATATATATATATATATTATATATATATATATATATATATATATATATATATATATATATATATATATATATATATATATATATATACTATATTCAACAACGACAGAATTGTTGAAAAAACATGAACATTTTTGTAGTGATTCGATAACATATTTATGTTGTAATTTTAGAATAAAAAAATTTAAAAATTTTTGAAAGAATATTTTTTTAAAGAATATATATTTTTTTCAGTTTATTTTTTCAATATCGCCAAATTCTTCTGTATGCCACTCTTGCCACTGTTTATCTCACATTGTGAAAACAGAAAATCTACGAAGTTCTACATTGTAAAAGCCTGCACGCAAGTTTACCGTCGCTTAACTAGTGATCAAGGCACATTCCAGACATTTTGTCCTCAGTAGATTATTTTGTCTTTTAATCAAATTGCCATTACCTATGTCAAAATTGTAGGCCATTTCGTTACGGTGGGAATCCAATGCAAGTTTTTTACAATGTCCATTTTGTGCTCATATAGACGTTTAAACGCCTAGGTGTTTTTCCAGTGTATTCATTCTGGCAATTTCTGCACTTGATAAAGTAAATTTCTCCTTCAAGTTATGGCTTGTTTTGTTTTATTATTGATAATATCTTTGGATGTTTTAGTTAGAGTTGTGACAACATGTATAGAGTTAAGATAAATTAATTTCAGTTGTAGTTTTGATAGAGGTAGTGGGGAGAAAAATATATATTTTTGATTCGTTCAGTTTTTCAGGAAAGACAACTCTTCTATTTTGGAATACTCAATGAACCTTTTATTTCGCATTGATACGAAATAATTACGGTATTGCAGAGTGTTGAAAGTATTTTCAATATATATATCTAATCTTCGTGCAAAAATTGAGGTCTGCATATGCTGAAACTTTATAAATAGAATCCAATGATCATTCCAGAGATTATTTTGTTGTTTTGATGGGAATAGTTTATGAAGTCATGAATCTTAGGCTATTTTCAAATCGGTGTAACATGATGTTTATGAAAGGTAAGTATTAGTTTTATCCATTTCGCATGTAAAATCCATTGTGTGATGGGCTCTTTACCACATCTACCAGATACGTTAATTTAGTATCACAGGGATATATTAATGGAGCATCATCAATATTTCGGATATAAGTTGACTGCTTAAATAAAATATATATATATATATATATATATATATATATATATATATATATATATATATATATATATATATATATTTATATATATATATATATATATATATATATATATATATATATATATATATATATATGGGTCGCGTAAAAAAGCAGCATATCACGATGAAAAAAGGCCAATAGCTCAACGCAAACAAAGTTTTGTAATCAAATTGTTTACGTTATTATAACGAGGAAAGACTAAAGTATTTTTTTTATTATTTTGTGAAATGTTTTACTCCTTTATAGCACGTGTAAAATTTTGCTTAAAAATTTTGGACTTATTCAGAAATGAATCAAATTACTTTCGATATATTTTTTTAGAAAATCTTGTTAAAAAGATATAGTTTTTTAATGTTTGAAACCCCTTACATATTTTCATGAAATTTCGAGAAATTAAATATTTAAGCATGGGATTTGTTTTATTAGTTAACAACAGGACTCTTTATAGAAAGTAAATCACCAGTGTTTTTTTTTCTGGGGGGGGGGGAAACAGTTACCCGTTTCATAAAAAATCTGCTCTGAATTATAAAAAGAAAAATGTAAAAAACTATGACATTAATTAATTAGAAAAACTTTGACTTGCTTTTGTAAATACGTTATATTTAGGACATTATTTTGTGAAGAAATAACAAATTTTCGATGAATAATGTATTTTTATTAATTTTTTTTCATTTTTTAAAAATTTGTTTATTAACATATGAATACTTCAAAAATCGGTTAAAATTCTTTATTGCTTTTAAGCACGTAATTCAATGATAACGTTAATGGAAAAGTAAATTAACGAATCGAAATTTGAAAAGCTCATAACAGTCATTTGTATCCGATTATTTTTAAATTAGTTTAAAAATTAATTTTTAATGACAAAAACATTCATATATTTCTATCTATTGGGAATCTACATGACATAATCCTTTAAAAGATCACGAGATTTGATCGTTGTCTTAGGCACGGTAATTTTTTCTCTTCAATATCCAGATCTGTTTCACATCGTTAACTTGTTTGCAAAAAGCCCTTTCAAAATTTCTACATTTTTACTAATTATTTTTATTTTAGGTATTTATTTTAGTTTGGGTCATATTTCATTGAAGTAATTTTTTTAAGTTAGTAAGTTGTTAAATAAGATAAAAAAGATTAAGAAACTTAGACTTTAAGACTAAAACAAAATATTAAATAAAAATAATTACATAATTCCTGAATAAATGTTAATATTTAAAAATTTCTAGTTAAAAATAAAAAAGCGTTCGATTCCTTAGTAAAATTTGATCATCCATAATATCTGTCATCAACAATCAATATTTAGATTAAATCGATAGGCATGAAAAAATTCAGACACATCGTTAAGGAATGTTTGGATACATTTATTTATGCTATAAGTAAGTACTGTTTGTTTCAAATCAGATTAATTTAACTTTAAATGTTCTAATTTTACTCAAATAACGTGTCAAAAATTTATAATTTAATTTAGGAAGAAGTTTAAAATCATAATTTTTTTTTGTTTACAAATTTCTTAAATATTAAGAAAATGGCCGCTTTTAAGAAAATCGAGCGTATATTTAACATTTCCATCTATATAATTTCTATATGAAATAGACTAGATTCTTTTACTTACTGCAAGTAATAAATTTAATGCGTTAGCTTTCAATTAATAAAAACATATTGAAACAAAAACTTTGTTTTCGTTGAGTTATGGGTCGTTTTTCATCGTGATGCTGCTTTTTTACGCGACCGAGTGGAGGTACCTATATTTATATATATATATATATATATATTAATGATATTTTTACTAGAAACATATTTATAGAAATATAACTAAAATAAATTAAATTAAAAATAATAATTTATTATTAAAATATATATTTTGGTCGACGTTGTATCGATGATTTTTGAAAAAAGTAAATGCTTAACAAATGTAGGTTTTTAATCTGTCTGTTTTTTGTGTGTTTGTGTGTGTTTACAATTATGCCTATCTGCGTATGAATATCATTTAGAAATGGATATTATATATAATACATCGATGTAAATATATTTTCACGATTTTTTTAAATTTTTATTTAGTTCGATTGAACATGATTTTAGTACTGTTAATATATTAGAAAATATAATCACAGTCATAGCAGAAAGTGACATAAGCGGGCCAAATTCAAATTTCGTCCTAATCTATTAGTTCACTTTCGTACTAATTTACTTAGCTGATTCGAATGTAACACTTCATCTAGCACTAGCTATAGAGACAAATGCAACGTGATATTTAGAACGTTGCAGTTGTCTCTCTAGCATTTGCTGGTGACCAATCTATAAGAAATAATTGAAATCTGTTAAGAAGGCGAAGCGAAATGTACACACTCTGTCATTATAAAGCCGTCATGGATATTTACAGATAAAGAAACAAAATTTCTAATGAACGATGTAATTTTTTAAAATATTAATTTTTTTCTGTGGGCCCATCCCTCCAGAATCTGACCACTCATGGCATTCAACAACTTCCTATTCTTTGCAGATCTTCTTAACATCCGTCCTATTCCCCATTCTAGCACCGAGTCACATAAGCTCGTCAGGCAGATGGAGTCTGCTTCCTTCAATCTACATTTTTTTCAAATCCATTGATAAACGTTAGTCTTAAGAGGGGAGCAAAAATAAAATAACGGAAAAAACTCAAGAGACAATATAACTTAAGTCAGAAAATAAAAGAAATACAAAATTCGAATAACCAAAATAAAAATAAATGACAATAGTATAGAAGTATAAAGAAAAGCAAATCCCGAAGACGAAATTACAACATGTTTTACACTCAACTTCATCAGAAATGAAAGAAAAAATTTCCGAAAAATTATGAAAAATGAAACAAATTTATTAAGGTAAAGGATAATAAAAATCATATAAAATATAAAATGGCAACGATCATGTAGAGAAATATATAAAACAATATAACCCAGAATAGAATTTAATGTTGTGACCAGACCTTCCGGCTTCAAAATTAGAACTTCATAAGTGTTATATGGAAATTCCCTTACGGATAAGAAGTGTTTATCAATATCTAGTTGTTCAATGTGACGCAGAAATCACCAGGAACGAGAACAATCCTGTTAAAACGCGACATGAATTAGGAGTGGAAACTTATTAACGCTGAGGAAAGATCAGGCAGTTAACAACAAACGCGTTTGTCCTCAAGATGAAAAGATTTGGCACCCTGTCAGCAAAAGAAGAACAAAAAAATGATAAGGATGCTGCTCTTCCATTTCGTATGAAGAGTTAAATAGAGAGAAGGTCTTTGGGGAGTAATTTAAAAGTAGAGCAATATTATTTTTCCACATCAGTGTTAATATAATAGTTTGGCCTATAGACTAAATGAATCTTTTATATTTTTTCTTTTTATTGGATAAGTCCAAGTTGATAATATTAATATATTTTGTATATTTTTACTAAAGGCTATATGATTTTGATCTATTTCTGCCACGTGGATATAGCGTCACTAATATGCTAAAGAATTTTAATAAGAACTTTTTCCTATTTATATTAGCAATGTGGTACTTATAATAAGGTAAAAACGTATTTTCGATTGTAAATTATGAATTGCTTTTCTATAGTTCAAACAGATACAGGTACACAATCACAAATAAGCATTGCTAGCATCACAACTCTCGAAATGAAAGAAGAAAAAGGAAAGAAGAAGTAAAACTAAAGAGCGAGTACAAAGTAAGAAAAAAAAAACGAAAAAAGGACAAAAGATCACGACACCTTACACGTACGCACATCCGCAAAGACGGGCGCACGTGCTCGACGCACACCCAAAGATACGGAATATATATATATATATATATATATATATATATATATATATATATATATATATATATATATATATATGACATGTGAATTTCTACCATAACACTAAAGAACATTTTAAGTTGCATCCTTAAAGTAATCATGTGATATATTGCTTTATATATTTCTATATATTTTAAATGTTATTTTATTTTTATAGGATTTGTATTGTTGCTTACATTAATATATTTGTCATGGTTGCGGTATATATATATATATATATATATATATATATATATATATATATATATATATATATATATATATATATATATATATGTTGGTGGGTGTAAATTGTCTGTGCATGTGTATATGCATATCTGTAAATTCAAAACAATTTTACTTTTCGATTTACTGCGTTTTTTATCGTTCTATATCAATTTTAAATTCACCAGTTGTATTTCCAGGCCTGAAGTTGGACTCAGCTGAAATTGAAAGTACTTGGGAAAATAAAAATTAATTGAATGAAAATGTTGTTATTTTTCTGAATCAATTTTCTACAGCTACCAAGAAATTTGTTCGTGGATTTGAAAGAATAAAATAAAAAATAAACAGACATAGTATGTATAAATTATTTAAGCAACACTGAATGAGAATATGCTGCCTAAACACACGCACAGGCACACACACACTCACACATACACATGTTAATTATTTACTTCTTCGAAGCACGTTTGTATTGTTAGTATGACGCTTGTGTCGTATTGTAATGATTCGGATTCGATTCTCGGTAGTGGATGCGCATTGCTGATGAGTCACAGTGCTTTCTGTACTCTGTTGAAGTTTCTTCTAGACACAACGAATTAATTAATTATGATTATTTTAAATCCTCCTTTTAATTACTTTCACTTGTATATCCTTGCTTGAAAAGGCTTGAAAGCTATGGATGGATCGGCTTGGGAGAGAAGACGTGGATCATGGAGGCACAGGCCTTTGGGTTAAGGAAACTCGGATGAGTTACACCACGGAATTAGTGAAGAGCGGCGTTATATCAAGACTAATTACATACCTCTTCGTCAGCGAGGCCCGTTTGTACAGTCAGTATGACGCTTGCATCGTATCGAAATGGTCCTGTTTCGCTTCTCGGTAGTGGATTCGTACCCCTGATGAGCCCCAACTATAGGACAAAACGGCCGTTCAGTGCACTGTGTTTGAGTGTTCTTTTAGACTCGATGAATTTTATTATATATATATATATAGGAAAATATGCTGCCTGCACACACACACATGTTAATTATTTTCTTCTTCGTTTTCGATTCTAGCCAGACGTCTAGCCACACTGATGAGCTGTGATACAGCGAAACAGTATGTCTGTGGATGACATATATATATATATATATATATATATATATATATATATATATATATATATATATATATATATCCTTCAGTGAAATAATTATACATACATATATATATATATATATATATATATATATATATATATATATATATATATATATATATATTTTTTCACTGAAGTATATTTATATTATATATGACAATCGTTTTCATATTTTACGTGCCCTAAAAGCATGTCATCATTGATATTTGTTAAGTAAATGAAACTCCAAATTGTTTTCAGGGTTTATGTATTTTATATTTTTTATGTATATTAAAGCAGTGCATCCCTTAATTTCAGAAGCAATATTGGATCAAGTAAAAATTAATGAAAAATCATTTTCCCTTGCAACACGCATAAATTAGGTGAATTAGATCTGTAAATCAAAATTTCTTTAATTTATTAAAATTAATGGTAAATATTCTGATTAAAAAGATTTTATATTGATATGAAAATGAACTATTGATTTTAATTCAATATTTGATCTCAAAGTAATAATCGATAGAAAAGGTTAACATTGGATAACTAATTGGAACATCAATTCTGATTAAAACTATGTATATCTATTTTCTCTGAACGAAAGAATATTTTCTAAATTGTAATATATTTTAAAAGAATCTGAAAAAATTCATGATTTTCAATAAATATTAGTTTCGAGTTTACTGTAAGCTCTGCCATTAAACCAGTCGTAAAAATGTCAAATATTTATCCACAGTAATATTAAAATGTTTGGATTTAAGGAATCACGACAATTGATCTGTAGCTGTTCTCTAAATAATTACTAGTAACGTGAAAATATATTTGTAAATTTTGCGTTATTCAATCTGATTGAAATTCATAGATATCAAACAATACGTCACAAATTATAAACACAAAATACCATTTATATTCTTGGGACTGCCA
>OZ038481.1:113607590-113655090 GCA_964036315.1 Acanthosepion esculentum
GTTTTAAAAGTTTCAAATTAATCAACGATCCTTAGCTAAGAGTAAACGCTGTTACGTAAGCCAGAGTGGCCAATCAAAAAACAAGTATAGGATGATTCGAAAAATTTGACAACTAAGCAAGGCTATCTAGATATTAAAAGATTTATAAAATTTGAAATTAAAATTAAAAGTAAAAAATTAAAATTACCTATTTAGAAATCTAAATCAGATCTCTATTAAGTTTTAAATTGTAGAATTACTAAGGAGAAAAAAAAAAAAAAAAATAAAATAAATCTAAAAATAAAAATAAAAGATATATATGCTATTTAATTTATATTTTCATTGAAATTAAGTTGAAAGTTGTATTTAGAGTCCCAGACATAGATGTATACATTTTTCGTTACATTTCAGCATGTTAGTCGCCTCTCACGTGAAATCACTCGAACAACGGCATGCCAAACGCTCGGACGCATCTAGATATATACACACACATACAAAAAAGCAAACCACACATAGGCAAATGCACTACACCTACACACACACATCGATACACACAGGCACACACATCTACATTCAATATGATCCAGACGGTCAAATGTCGAAGCTATTCGTGGCTTAATATGTTATTAAACCAATTTAAACTTGAAAAATTTAAACAAATAACCATATATAAATATACATATATATATATATATATACATATATATATATATATATATATATACATATATATACATATACACATACACACACATACACATATATATACATATATACATTTTTGAAAACATATAGTTTTCGACACATTTACAGACAAAAGTAAATAACCACCTCCACATATAATTGAACACTCGCACATCCGCATATAAATTAATACATGCACCCGCATAGACACATATAAGGATAATAGGTACGCATACACAGACCTACGTACATAAACATACACATAGATAAGCACACATATATATATTGACCCATACGTCGACGCAGAAAAGTAAATAAGGCAAGTGAAGAAATACATATAAAGATGCAACCATATACAAGCACACACATACATACATACACATCTAGATGTACATACATAAGCACGCATGCATATATGTATATACACTAAATATATATATAGACATTTACAAATACAAGTGTATTAATGAAAAATTAAACAAACGTAAATTAAAACGACATGAGTATAAAAATGCATATACACATCCGCTAGTACATATATATACACACATACATACGCAACTACACATAGATATATACACATATATATCTACAGACATACATATACATACATACATACATACATATTCACAAATATATATACGCATATATACATACATATATATATATATATATATATATATATATATACATATATAAACACACATACACATATACATACACACACATACACATATACGCACACACACATACATATACATACACATATACATATATACATAAACATATAGACACATGCATAAAAAGGAAAAAGAAATAAGCATACATAGACCAACTTATATTCTAATAATATTCCAACAACATTATGATAAAATATATTAAAAGTTAATCATAATTTAAGAAAAGAACAACGGTCTGTAAGCAATTAAAGGTACTTTATCAACAAAAGTAGATTTTAGTTTGTATCTATGATACACTCCAAGACACTAAAGCCTACATACAAATACACATACAATGAAACACCAACATATATATATAAATATCTAATCCTATATAAATACCCTAATCGACACATCCAGATAAACAATACAGAGACAGTCGAGCTCAACCATATAATCACCCACACATACATATAAATATACACCCATATACAAACACATAAACATATACATATTTAAACATACATATATAAACATATATATGCATATATAAACCTATACATACACATAGAAACATACATACTACATATACATACATATATGCACACTCACACATACATATACATACATATGCAATAGGCATACATATATCTACACTCACACAAGTACACATAAATATCCCCATATACCCATACATATACTCACACATTTAGTGGTAGACACTTACCAGAATTTACTCCCTTACTCATACACATAAACAGGTTAACCCATGATAGAAGCCAATATACGCAACGATATACCTTCATAAAAAAAAAAAAAAAAAAAATCATATATATATCCCTATATACACATATACATATCCTACAGTAGAAATAACTCTACATAACATACACATATATACATCTAAATACAGACACGTATGATACTTTGTAAGTACCCAGTACACATTCATATCGATAAGGCGACTATCATGCTAAAAAGGTAATAGTCTATTAAGTTTCATTTATCATTATCATAGAAAGTATATGATTTCTATACTAAGTTAAATTTAAGACGATGCTTACAGTTAACTGTTAGTTCATATCTTTGATTTAAAAGATCAGTCTTATTTTTAAATCTAATTATTTCAAGTTTCTCGTTAAGGCATAAGTAACACGGGGCATATAGTGAGTTACATGTCCGGGCCTTTCTAATTAATTTCCATTTAACCTTAGGTGTTTTATTTTTCTCTTTTAGACTCCAAAAGTATTTGGATAATGAAGTCATATATTTATAGTTACTATTATTAAAAGATTGCAGGTGACCCCGCCAGCGTTCCTTGAATGGTCTCATGGTGCAACCTATGTAGAATTTCTTTATATTTGGATTTTCTAGTGTTGATATAGTACTGAGATAAACTACAGAGCTAGTTAAACAGTTATTATTTAGTGGACAATTATTGGGATTCCTGCAGTTACATGATTTATTATTTGTGTCATTTTGCTTAATGTTACTATGTGCAACCTTGTGGGTTGTCAGGCTCTCCGAATTTATATACTTGTTGAATATACTATTGTTATGTTTTTTAATTATTTTTTCTAGGTTATCAGCACAACTATAGCTTAACTTAAGAGTATTAGAGTTAAATATTTTACTGAGTGAGTTGGTTCCAGATTTGGGGAAATGTTTTTTAATGAGGTTTAGAAACAGGTGCCCCAATTTGGTTTTAACCATAATGTTAAAAGGGGGAGTATACCATATGATTTTTCTAGATCTCTTTCTACCATTATTGTTGCTATTTATAGGGCTTTTATATTTAATATTAATATTTTTATATCCACTATTTTTAAGTGCGGAATTGTAAAGGTCACTATGCTTATTAAAAATATCACTGTTTGAAGAGTTGTTACTGATCCTACATTCAATAGAATAGGGTATGTGTTTGATGATTGCAGGGGGGTGGTTAGAATTTGGATGAACGTATATTTGATTGGAATTAACTTTTACATATGGTTGGTATGTGTTGCTAGTGAGGTCTAGGGTGACGTCTAGGAAGTCTACTCGTTTAACATTAGTGGAAACTATTACTCTGAGACCTAGATCCTTAAATACCTTATGTATCATTTTTCTAATACGATCTACTTTAATTTTAGTGGAATTCCTAACTACTAATAACCCGTCGTCCCTATATAATCCTACACTATCAGAATCTAGGCAATCAAATGCACTTAAATTATACAGAAGAAATAATCCAACAAGATCAGAAGCTTCAGCAGAATCCAGAGAACCCATTGAAATGTCAAATTTTTCGTTACAGGACTTTTTGGTCCACTGTTCATCTTTGTAGATTAGAACCGAATTTCGGCACTCCATGATGGTATTCACTTCTCTTTCAGAAATGTTGGAGTATTCCCGAGCGAAAGATTGTAGATGTGTGTGCCTGTGTGTATCGATGTGTGTGTGTAGGTGTAGTGCATTTGCCTATGTGTGGTTTGCTTTTTTGTATGTGTGTGTATATATCTAGATGCGTCCGAGCGTTTGGCATGCCGTTGTTCGAGTGATTTCACGTGAGAGGCGACTAACATGCTGAAATGTAACGAAAAATGTATACATCTATGTCTGGGACTCTAAATACAACTTTCAACTTAATTTCAATGAAAATATAAATTAAATAGCATATATATCTTTTATTTTTATTTTTAGATTTTTTTTTTTTTTTTTTTTTCTCCTTAGTAATTCTACAATTTAAAACTTAATAGAGATCTGATTTAGATTTCTAAATAGGTAATTTTAATTTTTTACTTTTAATTTTAATTTCAAATTTTATAAATCTTTTAATATCTAGATAGCCTTGCTTAGTTGTCAAATTTTTCGAATCATCCTATACTTGTTTTTTGATTGGCCACTCTGGCTTACGTAACAGCGTTTACTCTTAGCTAAGGATCGTTGATTAATTTGAAACTTTTAAAACCATTTATTCTATACTCTATATTATCACTTGACAAGACACAAGAAGTGTTGAAACAAAATGGCTACTTTTGTCGTGATTTTATAACATATTTATGTTGTAATATTCAAATAAATAATTATATCTGCTCTACTCTGTATTGAGCACTCTTTAAAGAATATTGATTGTTGGTTATTGGATTTCATTCCGTATATACCAATCCTAAACTTGTATATATATATATATATATATATATATATATATACATACATAAACACACATACACATATACATACACATATACACATATACGCACACACACATACATATACAAACACATATACATATATACATAAACATATAGACACATGCATAAAAAAGGAAAAGGCGTTTGGCATGCCGTTGTTCGAGTGATTTCACGTGAGAGGCGACTAACATGCTGAAATGTAACGAAAAATGTATACATCTATGTCTGGGACTCTAAATACAACTTTCAACTTAATTTCAATGAAAATATAAATTAAATAGCATATATATCTTTTATTTTTATTTTTATTTTTAGATTTATTTATTTATTTATTTATTTAATTTTTTTTTTTTTTTCTCCTTTGTAATTCTACAATTTAAAACTTAATAGAGATCTGATTTAGATTTCTAAATAGGTAATTTTAATTTTTTAATTTTAATTTCAAATTTTATAAATCTTTTAATATCTAGATAGCCTTGCTTAGTTGTCAAATTTTTCGAATCATCCTATACTTGTTTTTTGATTGGCCACTCTGGCTTACGTAACAGCGTTTACTCTTAGCTAAGGATCGTTGATTAATTTGAAACTTTTAAAACCATTTATTCTATATTCTATATTATCACTTGACAAGACACAAGAAGTGTTGAAACAAAATGGCTACTTTTGTCGTGATTTTATAACATATTTATGTTGTAATATTCAAATAAATAATTATATATATATATATATATATATATATATATATATATATATATATATATATATATATATATATATATATATGTATGTATATATATATATATATGTATGTATGTATATATATATATATGTATGTATATGTATATATTAAATTATATTTTTTTATACATTGGTTCACCAAATACAACTTTTTAACAGCTTGTTATGACTGTAAACATGTACATTATGAAGCTAGTATTCCTCCAGTCAGTCAGTTATGTGACATACTGATACACACTTAGGCGATGTTTCTTTCGATATATGACTGACAGGGCAGATTATTTCCCCGCAGTAGGTTGCTATTTCTTTCTGCGGTAGACCAGTTATCAACCCAGGCTATAGAATCCGTTCTGTCTTGCTATTTACTCATAGATGTGGGGTGAAGAAATGGATTCATACTTTTTCCATTGTAATTGGCACGTAAGTGAATGTAATGGATTCGACTGGAATTCGAACTCAGCTCTCCGATACCTCAATCCGAGCCGCTATCTATTACTCAAAAAAAGACGTGAAACTAATAATGGTATGGATTTATTGAATCATTTTTTTATAGGGGAGTAAATTTTGGAATTAGTAGGTGCACATTATGGAGATATGTAGGACGGATAACGGTAGATCTTAAACTTGAATAGGTTAAGATTGTATTGATCAAGGAAGCGTCCTCGCGAATGAATGGTACAAAAAGTATCAGTTCGGTGAAGGAAGCTGAAAATTCCTCCTTATTAATGGAATACTATGCGTGGGGAGATGTGTCGGCACTGTGCATATCGCATTGTCGGTCCTAAGTTTGGATGTCATAACTGTTGAAACAAAGGGAAAGCAGCTCGTCTCGATATTTGCTATGGATATATCGAGATATTAGTGAAAGACTTGCGATGTTCTCCCTATGGAAAAGGGGTAGCAGTGTTGAAAATATTTAATTACACATAAGAAGAGTTTTTGAACTATGTCTGTCTAGAAAATGATAAGCTGGTAGATCCAAACCAGTTAGCACGGCAGTAGTCAATTTTTGGGTCGGAGTTGACTCTTGTAATTAAAGAGTCTGTTAGGTGGAGCCAAGTATTGTGCACATATTCAGCGGTGACGTTCATCGAAACCGGAAACTTATAATGACAAAACCTTCTCCACCCAAATACGTGTTAAACTCATTAGTTTAAATTTTATCGTTCCATATGTATCACAAAGAAAGTGATTTCTGGCAGTCATTTTCGTCAACATGTGCTTTGTCCCTCAGGAAATGGGCTAACATGGGTCTCTACAACTACCTGCCCTTTGTAACTCTTAATAATGTTGTTGTTTATATCTATCGTTCCTAATCCCTGTTCTGCCACTCATTTATACAACTTGTAGATTATTCACCGCTTTGCTATTTACTTCTTGCCTTCAATATGCGATGTGAATGTCATATATTTCAAGAGATCGTTCCATATAATGTACCATGGAAAGTTCAATTGTCTCCTGCTGCTTCTTTTTATATATATATATATATATATATATATATATATATATATATATATATATATATATATATATATATATATCAATTATGTGGTGCGTGTTCAATTTATATTACGTGAATCATTCATACGAAATATCTTGCCATATCATTAACTATCTGCTTTTCGTATGAATGATTCACATAATATATATATATATATATATATATATATATATATATATATATATATATATATATATATATATATATATATATATATATATATAATTTCCATTTTCCCTAAAATCACTTCAATAGTCCCGTGGTCAACCATTAGTATTCTCAGCATTCGTCTGTAGAACAATATTTCTGTTTAATCAAGTCTCTTCTTTATTAGTAATGAGCTTGTCTAGCATTCATTTTCATAAAAGAGGACTGATATTGAAGAACAGTTAAATTTACTTTTATTTTTTTCCAAAACGATATTTTCTTGATTTTTAATGTTTTACTTACCTTTTGGGTTCAATGTAGATAGACTAATCATCAATGGGTAATATCAAGATATAATAAAGCTAGCATACGTGTTTTATTAATATACAGAATTTCATAAATATGCTGAATAATAAGCATCTTTCTACAGAAGGAATGCATGACGGAAGAAGAAGGCATCAACTGTAATCATACAGAATTATTGAATACCTTCGAAAATTAAGCAAAGTGTTAAGAAACGGGACATTTCCGTTAGAAACTAAGAAAAGATTATTGAATGGTTATTCGATATCGGTTCTCCATTGCGGTTATACGAAACTTAGGAAAGAGTAACAATGTATGCGTGGAATTTCCACATTTACTGTATTTTTGCACTGATAAATATTCAAATATTGATGTATTTCTGGTCTTTTCAAAATCATATGCTAACATTGAAATAAAGCATGTTTTAAGGTTCTTAAATACCAAAATTATAATAATAATAATCGTCTTCGTCACCACAACCACGACGACAGATATTAGGTCGCTTCCCATGCTGAAAACCTAACCAGTCGATTTCATTCACATAGGCTGTATAGAAAGTCGACTATCGCCACACTAAAGTGTTGACCATTGACTCTTCCATTGACTATCAAAGTAATTGCAAGCACTGAGAGTAGCAAAGTGTGTTACACTTATTACGATATTTGCTGGTATTGTGTTATTAATATACGTGATTATCAGTTCTTTTACTAATCTTGTGTTTCAGTGTTTTCCTTTGGAATATCTGTAACCCTAAAATATGAGTTGATACGAGAATTATAACAATATATGACAGTTGAAAGCCTGGGAAGCATTCATTGATGTGCTGCACGTGTTGGTAAGTCGGTTTCGCAGAGCATATCCCTGCACACATCAAGCCGTAACTGGTGTCCTTCAAAATGAATATTCGCCTTGGTTACTAACACTTAGCCATTGACTTCTTCGAAGTAACCCCTGATTCTGGCCATTGGCTTCGGTCTAATAAGCGCTCAACCCTGAGGTGCTATATTATCATCGCATTGGATGCATAATATGGAGCAGTATATGCCAGTCTAGATGGAGGTCAATCTTTCAAGAAAGTGAATTTTTCAGCGTGCTCACGTCGAATGTCACAGAAGGTTTCAATTGGGTGTAACGGCAATATCATAGTAAACATTTCCCAAGCCCTTTTTACACATTATATTTGAGGGACGCCTAAGACGCTGGGTAATGACCCAGCCACCCTCCCAAAGGGGAATTACTGTCATTGAGACGAATCCTCAGATCTTGAGCTTAATATTATATTTAAACGACGGTTGGGTAGTAACTAGATCAGAGATATCTTGTCAGGACCATTAATATTTCTCATTTTTCTTTGGATCTTATCAATTATCTCTACATGCACTGCAGGAAAACCGGAAGATAGTCACAACAATATTCAAAACATGGACGAATGGAAGAGTTATACAACACATTACAACAAATGTTTTTTTTTTAGGAATTTCTAATAGAGTTACATTTATTAAACTTTAACTGCACGTAGAACATGTATTTAAGTATTCAGTCAAACAATCAAATTTTTTAGAAACACTACAAAAAGTAGCCTACGAGGAAAAACAAATATTTAGTAACTTACAACTATTTTTTTAATTACTATACCTTTTTAATAAAAGTTTTAAAATTTTACTTGTATGTTCCAAATTAGGATGGGCTTGTTCTTTAGAACGTTCCAGATCAATTTTATGATTATTTTAGGACTGATTTAATGCATTGATCATTTTTTCCTGTCAACCGTCCTTTAAATATTGACGAAATGGGAAAAGGCAAGACCTCCGTAAGCGGATCGTTGACCTTCATACACATACACGTGGTTATAGGAAGATATCTAGTCAGTTAAATCTGTCATTGAGTTCTTTTGTACGATAGTTCGTCACTGGAAGACGTGTCATTCCATTCGTTCTAAACAATGCTATCTTCGTCCTAGAAATGTAACGGAATTCACGGCAAAATTATTGGAGAGAAACGTTGGCAACGATCCCCGAGTTATGCTTAAAGAACTTCAGGGAGGAATATATGTAAGCGGAGTAGAAGTGAGTAAGAATACAATTAGTTGTTCACTTCTTCGATATGACAAATTTCTGAGGATTCCAAAGCAAAAAGAAAAATTCTTAAGCGAAAGCACGTTCTGCAAACGAACATTGTATCAAACCTGCAGCATTTTGGGAAAATTTATTTGGTCAGACGAAATTAAAATTGAAACTGTGCCAAAAAATGCAGTGGCAAAAGCCAGGAGAAAGAATGGTACTGAATATTCGCCGAAGAATACAATACCAACAGTAAAATTTTGAGGTGGCTCAATCATGATTTGGGGGTTGCCTTAATGCCCAAGCTGTCCGGAACATTGAAATAATAGAAACGAAGATGAATGGAGCATATCATAGGGATACTTTGGAAAGAGATTTACGTTAGAATGCACATTCCCTGGCCTTAAAATAAGGTTGGGTCTTTCAACAAGATAAAGATCCTAAATATACTGCAAAGCTTACAAAATCATTGTCAACTCCAAATATAGTAGATGTTCTAAAATATCCACGTCAAACTCCCGATCTGAATTCGTTTAAAAATTTATGAAGAGAGCTGAAACTGAAAATTCAAAGAAAGAACTCGCAAAACGTACATGAACTAAAGGAATTTTGTCGTGAACAATAGAAAATATTAGCCAAGAAACATAGACGAAATTCGTAGGTGACTACTCTAAACGACTACATGCTGTAATTAACAATAACAGTTACGCTATGAAATATTAATAAAAGATTTAATAAATTTATTGCAAACTTTTGCTTTAGTAAATATTAGTTTTTCTTTGTGGGATATTTTTAGTGAATATTTAAAAAAAAAATGATTGTTTTACTAAATGCTTAAACATATGTATTATTAGCAGTAAACGTTTCATTAATCTCTGTTAAAAAATATCTAAAGAAACGTATTTGTAATGAGTTGTAATCTTTTGCGTGGCAATTGTAAATAGGCAACATAGTTTTGGAGATACAAAATGTCTAGTTCGACACACAAAAAACAAAATCTTTATCATGAGACCTAGCGATGGATTTAATGCAGTTTTTGAACTTCATATAAGCCGAGAATGTTAGATCAAGAAGGCACATCGATACGCATGGAGCTTATCATCGGTGATGCTGATGGGGGAGAGGAAGTTAATTTATACAGATAAGTTTCGTTTTGGAGGCGTTCAAATAATTAATCACTCAACAAGCAGTAGGTCATTTTTTTAGATCACTTACCAATTTCACCTTATCGTCCTGATAAGAGTTATTATAAAAAAAATAAATAAATGGTTGCGTCACTAGAATAGATACCAAATTGATTCTTTTTATTTCGTTTTTCGTTTTCTGTGAATATTTAAGGCCATTTTTTATCACCTGCAAATAAATGCTAAGCAATAATGAAAGGATGCCATTCCTGGTAGTAAGACTTCACCAGGTAATAGAAAGTTGTGGTCAGGTTTTTAAGCGAAAGTTCGTGAGTAAACCAAATTGCATCTTTGCTAGTGTTAAAATCAAAACTGCACTATAAACAAAACACTGCGGTTTATAAAATATAAAACTAATTATAGACGTTTGGTTGACTCCAAATTCATAGCGGTGAAATCTTGGAATTTTTTCTAACAGACCTATTATTAGTACATTACCAGTAAAAAATTCTAACGCAATTTTTATTAACAAAGAAAAGATAAACAAATTTAAAAAAAAACTAAAACTATATACCAACTACATTTTTTCTGTTATGGGAACTTACCAATAATAATAATGGACTATTCCGGACATCATAAATACTGCTCCTCAAGGGGAAGGGCAGACAGAGAGTCAGTCAGAGACAGAGTCGCGTAAGACGATTACTGTAAGACATTGGAATAGTTATACTTGTCGAGACAACATAGTTCACTTTAACCAAATCTGATATTCTTACTAATACTTCTACGTTTTTGTACATATTCCTGTTTGTAATATATCTGTGTTATTCCATACCTGTGTTCGATTTATACTTCATTGGTTCTACTTTGGACCATCACCGTGGTACAAGGAACTTGGACCATAACAAATGGCGACGAGGTAACCCCAAAGGAAAAACGAACTCTATACGGGGAGGACATACATTTTTGCTATCCGTCGCATATAACAAGTGGCGACGAGGTAACCCCAAAGGGAAAACGAACTCTATATGCGGAGGACATACTTTCTTGCTATCCGACGCACATGACAAGTGGCGACGAAGTTACCCAAAGGAAAAACGAACTCTATACGCGGAGGACATACCTTTTTTATATCCGTCGTACATAACAGTAGTCGACGAGTAAACTCTAAAAAAACAATTTCTACGCGAGATTTCTAAAAAAACAACTTCTACGCGAACACACATAAAAAAAAAAGAATTTTCTTTTTGGATATAAAATTTTACTGGCAACAAAGGAAATTTTTTTGCGTACACAGGTTACAGAATATCAGGTTACACTAAAGTAAAATACGTACAGAAAATTACGTCAACATGGAAGATTTTAATTCAACCGTAGTAGAAACTTATCAAAATCTAATTTGAACAACAACACAAGTAAGTACGAACAGAAACATCTTGAATTACAAGAATTATTGCTACGTGTAATGTCAAATAAAGAACAAATTTTCTCACAAGACGCTGTTTGGAGTACTATCGAATATTTCACGTACGCACCCGACGAAGACAAACCTTTTGCAAATTACTTCCGAAGGTACGAAGATCTATATGAATTTGACTGCAAAGATTGGTCAGACGCACGTAAAGTACGTCTATTACTAAGAAAATTAGGCACATGCGAATATACCAAATTCATAGATTATATCCTTCCAAGAAAAACAAGTGAGTTAACTTTCAAAGAAGCCATAAAACTGTTAACAGAACTTTCCAGCCATAATACCTCACTATTCCACAAAAGATGGAAATGTCTCAACCTAACAAAAAAAGACAGCGAAGATTACATAACTTTCGCGTCCTTCGTTAACAAATATTGTGATGATTTTAAATTATCGGGACTCGGCGCGGACCATTTCAAATGCTTAATTTACGCCCAAGGCCTGGTTTCAACCAAAGACGCGGAAATGAGACGCAGAATCCTTACTAAATTGGAGAGTGAACAAGATTTGACACTTCGTAAACTAGCCGAATACTTCCAGAGATGCATCAGTGTGAAGAAAGACACGAAAGACATGGAAGAACCTGGCACCGCGCACATACATAAAGTTCAAACAAACCAAACCAATTCCCCCCCACTCAAGAACAGGTAAAACAAAATTGTCTAACTCTAAAAGGCAATATCGGAAAAAACTACCACCCAGTCCATGCTATCGCTGTGGTACTTGCCATTGGTTTTAAGACTGTACATACCGTTTTAAAACTTGTCTATCATGTAAAAAAATAGGTCACAAATGTTCTCATTGTTCGTCATGAAGAGAAATCAAAAGTAGAATAAGAATCACGAAAACTGACAAAGCTGATGAGACTAACATCAGAAAATACGTGCAAGTTGAAATACAAAATACAATAGTCAGGCTACAGCTGGATTCTGGCTCAGACTTATCTATTATAAACCTACAAACATGGAGAAAATTGAACAAACCAGCCATGTTAAAAAAGGATAAAATTGCGAGATCAGTTACGGGGAGAAAGATAAAATTTGAGGGTGAAGTGATTACAAATGTAACATTTAATGGAATGACGAAAATGTTAAAGATGTACGTGTTAAGAAATACAGAAAACCTATTTGGAACGGACTGGATGCAAAATTTCGAACTGTGGGATTTACCAATATGTACTTACTGCCAAAATGTAAAAAGTTTACCAACCGAGGCAGAAAATTAAAAGAGAAACTACAAACGAGTTCCCCCGATGTATTTTCAGCAGGTCTAGGAAGATGTAAGAAAATGGCAGCAAATATAAAAATAAAAGAAAACGTTCAACTTATCTCCAAGAAAAAAAGGAGCGTACCGTTTGCGTCAATAGAAAAAAAATTGGTCAAGAATTGGCTAGACTTGAAAAAACTGGCATATTGACAAAAGTACAATACAGTAAATGGGCCGCACCGACGGTATACGTCAAAAAGAAATCAGGAGAAATTCGAGATTGCGCTGATTTTTCTACAGGTTTGAACGCAGCAATAAAGGACTACCACTATCCTCTACCCAGTCCAGAAGAAGTAATCACTAAATTAAATGTCGGAAAAAATTTTCCAAAATAGATTTAAGTGAAGCGTACATGCAAATTCCAGTCGATGAGGAAAGTTCAAAACAACTATGCATAAACACACACAAAAGATTGTACAGATACCAAAGATTACCTTTTATGATTAAGGTAGCGCCTGCTATATTCCAATAGACAATGGATACGATGCTTGCCGTACTAGAGTACACGATTGCATACCTGGATGACGTATTGATTAATAGCGAAAGCGTTGAACAAAATTGGGAACATGTACAAGAAGTGTTTAAGAGAATACAAAGCTATGGATTCAAAGTAAACGAAACCAAGTGCGATTTTTCCATGAAGGAAATTAAATTCCTTGGCCATACAATAGATCAAGAAGGTAGACGACCAGACACCGAAAGTCAACAGCAAAAAAAAAAAAATTCCACTTCGTAAGAACATTACAGAATTACAAAGTTTTCTAGGCTAAGTGAGTTACTATCAGGAAGTCATACCTAAAATGCATAAACTTCGCGCACCACTGAACGAGCTGCTAAAGAAAGAAAAAAAGTTTGGTAGTGGACAGATCAATGCCAGGTAACTTTTGACAAAATAATTAAAACGTTAACTTCAGATTTATTTTTGGCACACTACGATCCTAAACTAGAAATAATTGTAGCAAGCGACGCGAAATGTCTTCCAGTTTACACTGCAAATAGGTTACTTAGATGGGGAACAATTCTTCTGAACTACAATTTCAGATTGGAGTATTTACCATCGAAAAAAATCGGGCACGCGGATGGTCTGTTGCGACTTATACTAACAAAGACAGAGCCATTGGAAGATACGGTAATATCAGGACAGTACTATATTGTACAGTTAGAAACCTCCCAGTCACACTATAAGACATAAAAAATGAAGCCGAATATGACGAATTTATGAAAGAAACAAAAGCAAATTTAACAGAAATAAATGAGCAAATCCCGGACAGCTTTTCTCTATGCGACAATGTGTTACTTTACAACGAAAGGGTTGTAATTCCCAAAACATTACAAAAGCGAATCCTAAAGGATTTCCATAGGGGCCATCCTGTGAAAAATAGAAAGATGCCGCTAATGCGAAGCTATGTATATTGGAAAACTATGAACAAGGATATTACTCAGATGGTGGAAATGTGCAAGGGTTGTAACTTAGTAGCCAAAGCACCGCCAAGCATCCATAAGCCATGGCCAGAGACTGATCGTCCGTGGTCAAGAATACACGCAGATCATGCAGGACCAATTTATGGTTTCTACTATTTAACCATAGTGGATAGTTATAGTAAATGGACGGAGGTGCTTCGTTGCAAAAATCAAACTTCGGAAACGACCATAAATTGCCTCCACGAACTATTCGCTCGGTTTGGTGTAATGGATTGCCTAGTCACAGATAAGGGAACGCAATTCACATCAGCATACTTCCAAGAGTTTTGCAAAATTTATCAAGTAAAACATAAAATCCCGGCCTTATCACCAAAGATCAAATGGTCAAGCGGAGAGATTTGTTGATACACTCAAAAGAGCGTTACGAAAAGCCTATGATGTGCCTACGGAAAAAGCATTACAGCAATTTCTGCAGGTATATCGAATATCGCCAAATAATGCTACACCATCGCATTATCACCCGTAGAAGTGATGTTCGCTAGAAAAATCTGATCAGCATTTGACAAATTTCTACCAAGTCAAACGAAACAAGTAACACAGCCCTACGCACCAAAAAGAAAATTCCTCTTAGGAGAAAAAGTTTTTTTTAATGCATATAAAAATAATACATCTTACTGGGAGCAAGGGACAATTGAGAAAAGAATCGGCAATACGGTTTACATAGCACAGGGACAAAGATTCTCACATAGAAGTGATGTAAACCAAATAAGAATGAGACCGTTACAGGATGCTAACGGTCCACCTCAAGAAGAGGTGATGGACACGATTTTCGATACATTTGATATAAAAATACCGCAAACAATGCCAGAACCAAGAAAATCGTCCCAAAAGAGAAAGTTCACAGAACCTATGGAAATAGATCCAAAGAAAAAAAGGTATTAAAAACCTCTGCTACTCAAAAGCTTCGGAAGTGGGGTATTACGGGACTTACCCATAATAATAATGGTCTATTCCGGACATCATAAATACTGCTCCTCAAGAGGAAGGCCAGACAGAGAGTCAGTCAGAGACAGAGTCGCGTCAAACGATTACAGTAAGACATTGGAATAGTGATACTTGTCGAGACAACGTAGTTTGCTCTAACCAAATCTGATAGTCATTACTAATAATTCTACTTCTTTGTACCTATTTCTGTTGGTAATATATCTGTGTTATTCCATACCTGTGTTCGAGTTATTCTTCATTGGTTCTACCTTGGTCCATCAGATCTCCGCAGGCTATCGTAATGGAAGGATTAAAAATAACGACATATTTTCTTTTCAGGATTATATATAAAAACGTTCCATAACATTTCACAAAAGAAGAGAATCCTTATAAACTTACAGAGAATTCAAACACGTTAAGAACATCCACATGTACCCTCTTGAAGTGTCAGAGAACATGGAAATATCTACACTCGAACATACGCCTTCAGAAAATAATTAAAGAAAATTTTTAAAAAAGATGCTTATCAATCGCGTTTAACTGACGTTCTTTTGCAAAATGAAAAAAATACGTTCATTTGAAGTTTTTTTCCTTTAATACCGAAAACAATTACCATATTGTATATCAATTTTTAAAATTAATTTTTTTTTATATAACACATCCGCTTATAGGTATGCACTATGTTTTATTCCCAAGTAGATACGAGGGTCATTCAATAAATAAGTTGAATTTTTCGATATAAGGACTTCTAATACAGATAGAAGCATATTTTTTTCTTATTTTTCAACGTAGTCTCCCAGCACTGTCACACACTTTTCCAATCTGTGCACAAGCTTCCATATTCCTTCAGCGTAAAAATCTTTCGACTGATGTCTCAGCCAGTCGCTTACAACACTTTTGAATTCATCGTCACTTTTAAACTTCGTGCCTCCCGTGAACGCTTTCAAGGGAGCAAACAGGTGAAAGTCAGAAGGGTCTGGGCTGTAAGGGGGATGAGGGAGCAGTCCCCAGCCCAGCTCGTTGATGGTCTGCACCGTTTGGGCTGCTGTGTGAGGCCTTGCGTTGTCATGATGCAAGATGACTCATTCTGGCTGATGACCCCACGCGTTTTTCTCAACAGATAAGCTCAAAGTCCTTGCAATGTCATCCACTGTCACCCTTCTGTCAGACTGAATGAGGTCATTGACTGATTCGATAACCTCAGGAGACCTCCTAGGCCTGTGTTCATCCTCAACACTGATCCGTCCTTCTTTAAACAATTTAGCCCACATATAGACATTTGTTTGGCGGAAACATGTGGCACCATACACTGTTGACATTCTCCTATGAATTTCAAGTGGTTTGCACCCTTCAGCAACCAACAAAAACTTGATAACTGACCGCTGTTCAATCCTGGAGCATGCTTCTTGGTCGGACATCTTTGTTAATCGTCAAAACCCTCAATTTTTTTTTTAATCTTCAAAAGAAGTTAAATCCATGTGAAAAAGAATTAAAACAAAAAAAGAGCAAGCTTCTATCTGTATTAGAAGTCCTTATACCGAAAAATTCAACTTATTTATCGAATGACCCTCGTATAAGCACGCACCTACAACATAAATCAACATAGATAACACGATGTAAATAAGATTCGGGGAAATTACTAATAAAAACAAGAAAATGAAAAAAAAATAATATCAGTTCTTTTTTTATCAGACCGGCATTGACGATTGTCAAGCGACATTATTCTCCATTTTTTTTAAGAACAATTAATATTCATTGTTTTAATATTTTATTCTGAAAGTATATTGGCATCAGTCCCAGAAGAATATCAGAAAGAGCGATAAAAATGCAAAAAAGATGTAAAACTATATTTTATATATCTTGAAGAAGCATTTGATAAAGTACGTCACAAAGAACTGTTGGAACTTCTAGGTAACCATGGTGTATTTGGGAAGGAGATTAGAATAATCCAGAAGCTATACCGGCAGCAAGCCACTTGCATATGGGTTGAAAATATATTCAGTAAATATACAAAAATAGAAAGGGGTGTAATACAAGCGTCTGCCTTGTCAACGGGTTTAATCAAACTATAAAATGAAGTGATACTGAGAGAATTAGAATTTCCGTCCAGATTTATTATTGGGGGTGAAACATCGTTGATGAAAGAGAGACTAAACGAACAATTACAGAAGATAGTAAAGGAAAGGGAGAAAAAATGACAAACCGTTAATTACAAGAAAACAGAATATATGGTTGTAATTAAAAGGAACAGTCTATAAAGCAAATTGCAAATTTTAAAATCAAGCAATTTCAACAATTTAAATATATGGCATGTGTTTTAACAGAACGCTGAAAGTACGACACCGAAATCCAAAATCGTATTTGGATAGTTAATTATAGGTTCCCAAAAAACTTAGCATTGAATTAAAAAAACAGGAAATTTTCGTTAGAAACAAAGAAATGAGTACTGAACAGTTATGCAATATCAGTGCTTCTATAAGACAATGAATGCTAAACTAAACTAATAGATGATTTTCTCATGTGTATTTATATTTTGGGATTGGTCAGTTGTAACTTCTTATCATTGGATGATAGAATAAATCAAAGTGGTTTCATTGAACGATTATAGATGATATAAAGACACTGGTTACAAGAATTTAAAAAAAATATGCTAATCTTATTTGAATATACTGTAACTTTTTAAAGAGCACTTTGATGCGTTTCCTTTTTTTTCTTGACAATATATGGAGATTAAACGCGACTTTTATTTACCTATTATGTTATTCCCCGATACAGTGTTCTGTACGACATCTCTAAATTTTGAAAAATGCATAAACTTTTCTTTCTCATCTTCCCAAATCCGTCAAACCTACACTTGAAAAAATTATAAATGTAAAATCTGACTCCATCAGCTACGCAAAGTATATTTTACCCGGTTTCAAACTTTTGGGAGATTTTATCACTTTTCTGATTATGTACCTAGAAACAATGGTATTCGCTTTATATAATTATGTGTATAGTGTTATAGCAAGATATGTTCATGTATATTTAATTTTAAGCATCCTTCCGTCTCCATTAAGTATTATTGTGTAGCTTAAGATATGAATTAAGAGTAATAGTGACTTGCTTGTTACAGACCAAGTTTCAATAATATATTTCATTTTGGTCAGCCTCTACTATAAATTCTATGATTCTCTTGCCGCAATGTCTTATCGAGGGTTTTACATAAAATCATCAGAACTATCTCTTTTTTTCCGAATTTAAATATATGATTCTTTGTTCTTATTTTCCTTTATATATCTTACTTGCTCTCATATGCCGTTCTTGGTAGCATACAATGATATTAGTACTCGTATTAGAATGCGTGGGTGGTGTAAAGGATAGCAGCACAGAATGAGAAACCGGAGAACCGAATTTGAATTCCAGTCGGTTTCTATGTATCAACTTGTGCGCAAATAAATTTAGAAAACGTCTCAGTCCATCCCACAAGATTTGGATTAAATAGTATGACTTATATTTTGAACCAAAACGATACGTTTCTTCACAAAAAATATTATTGAAATATCCACTGCCCACAAAAAAATTCCTAAAACCCAAAATAATTAGCGGCTTTAAAAAAAAGCCGAGGAGGGGTTGATAATCCATAAAGAAATAAAAATAAAAAATCACTATCTGTCTATATGTCTTAGGCATTGTAATTTATTTATATTATTTACATTATTCGGACTGTTGTCCTCATTTTTGTTGCATATTAATTATGTTGTTTGTGAATGTGAGAGAATAAGAAAAAGGAGAAACATTATAAATGAGAGAGAATAAAAGAAATATAATCAAGAACAGAAGATAAGGAACGAGGTTGCGTTTAGATTTTTGAGATCTGGAAAGCATGTTGCCGGAAGAGAGTTCCTCACGCGAAAAGAGCGAAAAAAAGAAGCATAGAAAATATAGTTTCATCTAAACTAATCAAGTGGCATTTGATGAGATCGTGTCGGCAATCAAGTACTGCGCTTACATTCCAAAAGTCTAGGTAACGTGGCGAAGAGTTCATTTAAACAATTGTATTTATAGAAAAGGCGCAAGAAGGAAACTAGTTACAGTGGTAAAGTGAGTGAACCTGAGATGCCAGATCAAGACCAATAATATTGCTGATACTTAGTGGTATTTTATAAGAAGCTCAACATATACAGCAGGGCGTCCGGACTATATGTAACAGGAATATTCGAAGCATGGATGAATGGTAGGTTTATAAATATGTAAGTTAGATTCAGGAGAGAAAAATTGTCTATGTTGACACATTGAACCAGGTTTCTTAAAAGCCAACCTAGCAATTAATTCAATATAATATTTCCACTTCATGTCAGCCGAGAATGCTAACAGAAGAAAGCGCGACTAGTCATTCTCATATATGTTAGTAGCACCCATGCTGATTGGAGACAGGAAGGGGTCTTTCAGGTGATTGATAGAGAGAAGTCTTGATTTGGAGGCGTTAAAATTAAAAAGCCATAGTTAACAAAATACTGTAGGTCAAATTTTAAATGAAATTCCAATTTGGGTTTATCGAACTGATCAGATTTGAGATAGGAATTAATAATTGCGTCATCAGCAGAGATATCAAGTTGAGAAGTGATGTCATCAGAAAGGTCATTGATGAAAAATAAGAAGAAAATACGATAGTATTTCAAATTATGAAGAAAACCGTTATGCCAAACACTGTCAAAGGCTTCCTAAATATCGAAAGAACACAGCGCGTTATCTAATGCTTGATAGACTCTGTCAGCAATAATCATTAGTACGTCAGAAGTTGACCGAGAGAAGTACGATCCCTATTGCCTGCTTAAATGTAACGTTTAGGTTTGTAGCATATTACGCTACTTGACAAAATTACATCAAGACTAGCCTATTCTCTATAATATTTCCTTATCGCCTATACTAAAATGTAAAGAATTAACTAATTAGCACCTATAAAGATAATGGCATATTTTGTCCTGCCATTATCAGTATAAGAAGTGACACGCAAAATATAAGATCAGTCCGAATGTTTTTAGATTCACATGATTAAAATTGTAGCGGCAAACTGATTTATTTACAGCTAAAAATTAAATATTATTTAAATACATTTATTTGTTTTGAAATATTTCATAACAGCGTACGAAAATCGTTAAGCTTCAAAGTAAAATAATCTTCCCTTATTTCGTAAATAATCTTATGATGTGTTCCTTTATATTTATCATGTATGCAAGAAAACTGTTCGCTTTTGACTGTAAATTTAATTATTTATTTTCTATTTTAATGCCACAGATTTAATTATTTCAAACACAAAGTAAAAAAAATATTTAGTCCACATATTTTTGTATTTCCGTTGTGTTTGTTTATTTCAGTGCAGAAAGTATTTCCATTCAGGCCAGTAATAAGCTTTCTTTCTTTTTTTTTCCATTTTTGTTGTTTCATTTTCACTTTTGATATTTGATTAAAAATTCGTCCTTCTCACAAGAGCTTAATCCTAATTCTATGCTTGTTTTTTAACTTTTTTATTTCTTTTAATTGAACTATTTCATGTCCTAAATCTCAAACTTTACATGAACTGAAAAAATCTTTACATCTTATAATCTTCCCTTATTTCGTAAATAATCTTATGATGTGTTCCTTTATATTTATCATGTATGCAAGATCTGTTTTTAAACCTGTATACACATTTTGAAATTTCAGGTTCCTTTTGAAGAAGGGAACATTTAATAGCTCAGAGAAAACAGGGTTAGATGAAGTTTTCAGTTTTGTACTATTGACAAAGATGTAGTAAATGATATTAAAAAATGTTTTCTACCAATGTCTTCCATTCCAAACGAAGACAGTTTTGAACCAGGGAGACAGTCTAAGAGAACTTATAGGGTCTGTGTATGGAACTTATTTTTAAACAAACACAACGGAAATACAAAACATATGTGGACTAAACATTTTTTTTTACTTTGTGTTTGAAATAATTAAATCTGTGGCATTAAAATAGAAAATAAATAATTAAATTTACAGTCAAAAGCGAACAGTTTTCGAGGGCAAATATTATTACGGTGAAAACTTATATAAAACCTATTGAAGAGAGTTCTGGAACAAGATTCTTTGTTTTATGGAACTTTTCGTGAATTTGTTTAACTTTTCCGCTGAAACGTAGCGAAATCTACATTGAATATTAGAAAATTATGAAATATATTTTCTTCGCTGGCCACATCCTAAATACATTTATTATTTATACAATGTATTTAATCTCCATTGTACCTGTATAGAATTAATATTTTTCATAATATTGATTTATTTTCTTTGATCTATTGACAACGAGGTAAATGTTGGAATTTGTTAGCGTTTTAAATGCTATTTAGACATTTTCTCCAAAAGGTTACGATAAATTATTCATTGATCATCAGAATTAAATTCCAACGTTCCATTCTGCAATCTAATCTTAGTTTTCAGACTAGTTTCTTCAAAAAAAGGTAATGATTTGCAAAACAATGCTGTATCATTATTTATCATGTCAAACCTCAACTTTCAAATTTCGTGCAATATCACGGTTCCAAACTCGATCGGGCTTACTACACCTTTACACGAACTAGAGACGTTGAGAATTTTAATTTTAAAGATGATTATTTTTGTGCATGTGTGTGTTTTGTGTATATAATCTAGCCGATTTCATGTAATTTTTTTTTCTGTTACCATAATTTTGTTTTTAAATATAAGACATTGTGATGCTAGATTTAGATGGTAATATTTGTAAGAATCTTAAGCAAATTCAATGTAGATGATCTCAAGATTAAAACACATTCAAAACGTTTTCGTTTCAGGGAAATGTTATACTTTTAATTAGAGTGGCATTTCCTGATCAGTATTGTGGTCAATCTCGTTACGGTGAGCAAATAATGAATTTATATGTTTTCTTGTAACTATGGCGACAATGCTTAGAGGTATGCTTTAATCACTACATCATCTGCAGTAAATTTAGTCAAGGTTCTTACAACGTTTCACATTTTTGGTAGATCGAAATTTAATAAGTGATGAAAACAAAAAGAATAACACGCACACAAATCTAATATTTAAAATAATATTCCTAGCGTCTCTCTTTCAGATGCATGTGTAGTCACATCAATGAAACCGTAAAATTAGTCAGATGAAGACTTAAAGTAGAAAACGCGTCACACTAAAACATTGGACTTTGCCCTACACATGTCACGTAAAATTGTTTTTGATATGTAACAATTTACATATCGTTAACATATATAAGTACATATATACATATACATACATATACATATACATATATATATATATATATATATATATATATATATATATATATACATATGTATATATATACATACATATATATATATATATATATATATATATATATATATATATATATATATATATATATATATATATATATATATATATATACACACACAAACATATATATATGTACGCATAAAATGTGCGCTGTATAAATTGTCGCCAGTTCATATTTTTAATTTCGCGCATGCGCGTTGTTTGTTTCGTCGGCTGCACAGCATAATACAGTTAATTGGCCACCGACTGTGACGAAATAAACACCATTACGCAATTAACTTTGAAAAGCTATGCTGTACTGCCTGGCATTCGTTTTTAGGAGTCAATCTTAGGACAGTGGGGAGATTTCTACGATCATATCACCCCTTAACCCTGGCCACGTTACTCCCCAGAGAACAACCACCTTGATTATCATATGTGGGGCAAAGTTGAACGAGAGACCAACAAATTTATTTGTAACACTTTGTATTATGAACTGAAAGCAAGGATTATAGCAGCATTCACTAACTTAAAAAAGCAGAACATCCAGAAGAGATGCAATAGATTCCGAAGTCGTTTGGAGGCCGTGGTTGAAATAAGTGGGGCTAGTTTTGAATAAGTTTACACTTTAGTATTTCAAAATAAGTGTGGTAAATATATATGTTAAAATCTGATGTCAGTGTTATTTTTCATTTTTGTGTAATTTAGACAACAATTTATCTATCTCACCCTGTGTATATATATATATATATATATATATATATATATATATATATATATATATATATATATATATATATAAAGGGGTTGGACAATATAATTGGAACACTTGTTAAATTCAAAGAAAATTTATTTAATACGGAGTTGGTCCACCTTTAGCCTCACAGGCAACTTTAATACGTTTAAGAATGGAATCATAGTGCTTCCTGACTTCGTCCAAAGGAATTTTCAATCATTCTTCCATTAAAAAATTCTCCATCTCTTTACGACACGACGGTGGAGGATAGCGGCTCCTAACTTGTTGCTCCTAAATGCACCACAAATGTTCAATAATATTGATATCTTGAGGTTGGGAAGGTCACTCCATGTGTTCTAGCTCACTTTCATGCTTTTCATACCAATTCTTAATCACTCGAGCTGTATGTATTGAAGGATTATTTTCTTGTAAGATGCAGTAACCATCAGGGAATAAAGTCTGGGCCAATGGATGAATATGATCTTCCAAAATGTCCAGGTAATCTTTGCTATTGATTCTACCATGTAGGGCAACTATTGGACCAAACATTTCCATGATATGCCGGCCCAAACTATAACTGATCCACCTCCATGCTTCAATGTTGGAAAAAGGCAGTCAGGGTTGTAAGATTACTTGGGCTGCCCCAACACATAAAATCGCCCTGAAGTTGGGAAAAGAGAAAAACTGGACTTGTTAGAGAATATGATTTGCTTCCATTGGTCAGCAGATATTGTATCTTTGTGCCACTTCAAACTCTTTTGAATGTTGCGAATGGAGAGAAGAGTTTTCTTCACAGCGGCTCTTCCAGGATATCCAGACGTATGGAGCTCACAGTGAAAAGTTTTCGTAGAAACTGAACTATTCAGATGGTTAATCAACTCAGCAGTCTCTTTGGCCGCTTTTGTCCGATGATGTTTTGCCACATTGCGTTTCAATGCACGTCAGTCCCAGTCAGTAAGTTTGCAAGTCCGGCAACCTTAGTGATCGGGGTTTCTGCCATGCGAGCTCCAACAATTTGCTATTTTTCGAACTCGGAGCGGTCACGCATTTGGCTTAAATTTTACCAAATTCTAAAAATAAATAAGACAAAGACAGTAAATTAGATAAATAAACGTATTTGCAATAGATGTAACCTGTAATTACGAAGTTTTAGTTAAAGATCTTAATATAATAAGTCTTTGGAATATAGGAGTGGATATTACAACTGTTCCAATTAATATGTCCAACCCCTATATATATATATATATATATATATATATATATATATATATATATATATATATATATATATATATATATATATATATGTAAGGAAGAGGTTATAGTAGTTCCAACGAGAGAAAATTGTGTATATTAAGAAGAAGAGAGAAACCGCAAACGTTTTTGGTTGTAATGTGGGTATTTTTTAAAAAATATTATGCTTTATTTTCCATAATTTTGCTAAACGTATTTCCGGTCCCGCAACCATCATCAGGCAAAGGGTGTAGATTTCCACATATTAAAAATAATTCATCTTTTGCTATGTTTTTTGATGTTAAATATTCTCGATATGAGATCATTTTTGGCGGGTTTATTACTGAGTCAAATGTCTTTCTTGAACTTCCTGTGTATATATATATATATATATATATATATATATATATATATATATATATATATATATATATAACGCTCCCATGGAAATCTCTAAATATTCTCTAGGAATATGTAATATTTTGTCGTCTTCTTGTGTGTGATTGTGTATCAAAATGTGCTCATTTGTTATGCGACTTACTATCATTTTCGCTTTTCGTTATTTTCTTCTCGCTATGCAGTCGTTGATCACATATGTTTAAAATATTATTTTTCCATTAAATAATTTAATGGAATATCTATTGAGTCTAATTTTATTTTCTAATGTAAATCTAAATTATAATATCTGCTAAAAGGAGAGAGTATTATTAAAGAATATGCTTTACGCTCTTTTGAGAATCATTCGGAAGTAATGGCCATCATTATGATTTTTCAAAGAAAGATTTCCCCTTCATCTTCCTGCGAAGTTAACATACTTGAACACGACGGGGTATTAAACGGAAGCATGTTCAAAAGAATTAATAAGAAGTGACATAGGATATATTAGATATGAAATTGCAGCCTAGTAAATGAGTATTAGAATCAGAATCAGAATCAGTCCTCCTATTTGTCAATGTATGCAGGACAAACCTCTGGAATATGAAGAAGAGAATTGGCGCAATAGAAATGTAGTTCTAAAGAAGGCTTCTGAGAATGCCGTGGACTGAATATATGATCATCGATGAAGTTTTAAAGAAAATGGAAACAAAAAGGAGATTTCTCGATGTGCTAATGAGGAATGAGGGTTTGTAAAATTTAAAACTCACCGGACAAATTGAATGCAAGTGTGAATGACGTTTAGCAAAAAAAGGTAAAAAACAAAAAAATTATAAGATCTGCAATGGTCAACAAAATTTTGGAAAGCCATGATCACCAACGTCCTGAAGATACTGGTACACAGAAGCAGAAAATGGAGACGCTAAATTTTATTCTGTCTTTACTATGCCAGAAGCAAATGTTGTGATAATTTTTTGTTTAACAGAAAAATCTATTAATGGAAATTTATAAATGCATTGTCTTTTCTGTAAATAGTTGTTGAAATATCACGCAATACTTGAAAGCGTATTTACTGCTGACCGACAGATTTCATTATAATCAATGTGGACGCATTTTACGACACAATTTGAAACTTCCATCTGTATTCCCCAGAGAGTTCTTTCCAGCACGTGCTGGACGAGTGGGAATACATATTTGACTAGCAGCATGCCCGTGCTTGATTCAAAAATCGTACGACTCATACAGCAATCGCTATCACTTGACTTTAAATATTTTTGCTCTTGCTTGCCTTTAAAGGAGTGCCCTTTGCCGTGCTGATGTTGCTACATGCCTTACTTCTTGCCTATCTCACACTGCGAATTTTTTCTAAGCTCTATACTATGCATTAAATCTGTTACGAAAAAAAGAACTAAAAATGAACACAAAACGATCCGTCGAAAATTGCGGCCGCGCTTTCCATACACACACACACACACACACACACACACACACACACACACACACACACACACACACACACACACACACACACACACACACACACAAACACACACACACACACACATCCTTCCTTTTATAGATAGAGATAAAATCGGGTAAATAAGGGTCGAATATCACCGTACTTACCAAATCTTGTATATTTAACTAGTCGTGAAAACAAAGGCATGATGCCTGCAGAAGGTACACATTATTTCCATCTATCAAATAGGTTCATATAATTAATTGGCATATATCTTACTCTCGTACAGCTTCGTAATAGTGTGATTATCGTTTGACGAACGCCCTCTATACCTTAATTTGGTTATACAGTTATACATTATAAAGAGTATAATGGAAAAGTATACCTAGAAATGTGTATATACATACATATATATATATATATATATATATATATATGTGTGTGTGTGTGTGTGTGTGTGTGTGTGTGTGTGTGTGTGTGTGTGTGTGTGTGTTTATATATATATATATATATAGAGAGAGAGTAATAGTAAGGTATACTAGGTAGCTGAAAATGGGCGACTGGTTTATTTTTTAAAGTTTATAAGCCCTTTTTGGATTATTTAAAGACAAATTTTACTCTTTTTATTGTCAATTTTATTTTTTGTTAGTTAATATTGCTTAAACCATTGAATCCTACTATGCAAATCCTGGCTGTGATGAGAAAAGATGGATTCATACTTTTTCACATAAATAAATCTTGACGAATTCGACTGTAATTCGAACTCGGCTCTCCGATGTTTTATTCGGAACGGAGATGATACAACATACATACGTCGCTGCGGAAAATTATGATAGGACAATTATCATTGCTTCTCGTGAAACGCAATCCTTTGCACCAAAGTCAAATCTGTTTATAAAATTTTCAAAGCTGCGTCTGAGGCGGTAACTGGAAACGTATGTCTTCATTAATAAATATTTCGAAAAATAATATATATTTACCTGTTTTCATTAATTTTGTTTATTTAAAAAAAATATAAAATATTGACATAAAATGTTGGGTTGGCCAAAAAATTCATTTAAAAAATTTAAAAATATAATTAATAAACCGAACAAAGATTTTGGCTAATCCAATACAATAGGGACATTCCCTGTCTGGAAATTTACTGACACAAAGAGAGTATTGACTTACAGTTATAACTAAGATCGTTTCGGAATAATATGATTGATGTAAAATTAATTTTGCATTAATTTTCGCTGACTAGTGAAAGTTTTCTCTGACAAACTCATAGCCGGGAAAGATAATATGGGCCAGTCATTGTTGTTCAATGATAAACAAAATTCAAATTTTCTAATACTGACTTTTAATGCAGACAGTCACGTTGAATGTAGAAAGTCGATACAAGAATTCCCACTGCATTTTCTTATATAAAACGAAATATTACGTAAGGTAAAGTTATAAAAACATTATCACTGCTATTACCTGACACCTGTTATGTAGCTGCAAAATATTAACTATTGCACTGTTCAAGATAAAGAGATTGATATATATTGGTCAGGTATTGAAAATGTTATACAGAATTTAACTCCAGTAGCAGTATATATTATTCATTTTACATGATTTTTTTCGTATTTCTTATATTTGTCATCAGTACTCAGTGTTAAATTAATTATCAGTGTAATCTGAAACCCTCCTATAAGCCCAAAGTTTATCCTTGCCATCGTAATGCTTCTGCACAACTAGCAAAAGATTCTTTTTTTTCGATTTTCTCATTCTTTCAATTTTACTCTACTGATAATAGAGACTTTCTAAGCGAGGCTTTGACATGAAACAAAAAGGAAAGTATGGGGCACACAGTGAGTATCGATCTCTCTATTCGATCGCAATTGTTTTAGCAAGACGATAGATAACCATTACACTATGTCGAAATGACCTTGATTTTCTAAGCATAACTTAGATGTCGAACGTATTGGACACCCACTGAGGACAACTCACTACTCAGTCATAGCTGTTCTCGCGAGACAACTTTCTAACCAATACACGAGAATTATTTTCTATGTGCAATTTAGTTATGGCGTATACAGAAAGTGTTGCGCACCCAATGAGGATCGATATCACTATTCAGTCGCAATTGATTTAGCAAGATAAGCTTGCTTACCATTGTACATCGTCGCAGTGACCTTGATTTTCTAAGTGTAGATTAGATGTGACATGAAGTCGAATTCATGGAGCAACCAGTTAGGATCGAACTGATTACTCAGTCGCTGTTACACCATATTAAATGATTTTCTAAGCGTAACTTAGATGTAGCATAAGGCCGAAATTGTAGGGCACACAGTGAGGATCGAAGTCATTGCTTAGTCATAAATGACTTGGCGAAAAACCCTACTGTTAACTGTATCAGTCACATTAGTTACTGCGAGTACTAAATAAGAAAAAATGAGATATATCTAGACATTCTCAGCGGAACGATAAAAAAAATAACATTCATAAATTAATTAAAAGGTTCCATTAAAAATTTCCAGATTAAAGGTATGGGAAAACAACTGATGATGGCCGACAACACAACGGCTGAATCTTTGTGTTAATAAAATGAAAGATGATGGCATCAGACCGGATGCAAATTATGTGACAAATGAGAAATCCTCATTCCAGAAATACAGACTTTCGTTTCGTAAGTAAATGAATATTATTTCCGGCAGTTATTGTCAGAGATTCGGTTTCACGTTTTTTGCACGTTCTGCTTGTGATCGTATCCGCGGGATTGCCTCTAAGGTTCTTTGTTGTCCTCATAATTATATACAGAAATAGACTCCAGTAGCAGTATACATTATTAATTTTGAATTGTGTTTCTTCACCTATTTTTCTTCTGTATTCGCTGTTAAAAAACGCGGTTTTAGAATAACTTCGAACTTTCGATAGATATTTTTTCAGTATTCGTCTTCGATTTGTCATTTCCTGGTGAATTCCAAACACACATAATTATATTTTATCTTTATCCTTCACTTAACTCTGTTCAGTTTTCTGCAAACGTGTCTACAATAATGTCTTTATGAATGAAACATTGTCAAAATTTCATTTTTTTTCTTTCTTACTATTTTCGTTTCTTTTTTTCTTTTTTTTTGGAATGCTTGACATAATCACTGAAGCAGAAAGCGTCTCTTATTAATGTCTACAAAAAGAAAAAAAACAACAACCACATATATAACAACTTCTATAAATATGAAAGAAAATCAGAATAAAGTAAGTTTTAAAAACTTTATATCTTATAGGTCAAACAAGAAAAATAAATGATACTTATTTCTATAGCATAGAATTAATTACATTATTATTAAATATCGATGTTTCTCATATTAATCTCATGCAATCTGAAAAGAATTTATAGAAAAATGACTGAATGGATTTATATCTTAGAGACTCATGTTCAGGTTACGTAAGGGACATTGGTTCAGAACATGGTATCTGTTCTCAAATAGGTCAGCAAGGTATGTTCCCCCAGCACTAACAATTAAGGATTAACTAGCATATTATACTGAGTTCACTAAACTTGGATAACAATGTAAATAAAGAAAGAAAACGCTGAATTTCAAATAGTGGAAATGACATCTACTCTAGCAATTCAGATAAATAAACCAATCCAGAGCGAGTTATAACAATTTAAGTTCTTAAGGGGCATAACAGTGAAACAAAATTATATATATATATATATATATATATATATATATATATATATATATATATATATATATATATATATATATATATATATATATGCGTCTGTGTGTGTGTGTTAAACTTCATATATATATATATAGTTTGTTGATTCTAGAACCCACGGTAATCGTTATCTGCTTCAAGATGCTAAGTTAAGTGTGATGTCAAGGTAATTAACTATTTTTGTATTGGAAGTGATCTCTCTCTTGAATACCAGCAACTTGAAAGCTCTAATAATTTTCTCTAATTTAACAGTAAAACGACCATTACAATTGGGGACATAAATGAGCCAATGATCTCTATATAGACCGACTATTTCCGGTTCAATAAAGCTCCTTCCAGTACAAAAATAGTTGATTACCTTCACATCACACCTAACTTATATAATAATAATACTGTGAGACTATTTGTCTATGGTAATTAGTTAACTAATTAAACATAGAAATTAAAACAAGACAATACCGAGAACGGAAATGAAGATAACCCGAATTTTTACTTAAGAATAAAACCGAATTACTTTCTGAAACACCAGTAAATTAGCGTAGACAGTGGACCCACAGAAAGGTCATACGCAAGCTTTTGACAATTAATTAAAGGTATTTGTAAAAGTGCTTGCCGAGAAAAACGCGAGATTCAGAAAAAGCGTTGAAATATCAGGCGGCAAGCCACATGTTGATTAAAAAAAAAATTGGCATGAGAAAGTATTCCGAAATGATTTGCCGATACGGGGTATTGAGAATCAATATTATCTTTCCAAGATATCATTTTTAAGTGCCGGCAAGTTGAAAAGCCATATGTTGATTGTGAAAATTACGGCATGAGAAAATATTCATTGATATTATTTACTTTTCCAAAATGTAGACTTCAGTATTGACACGTTAAGTAGCCATATTTTGATTTGAACATATTGGATTGAGAAAAATATCTTGGAAGAATTGCCGATTTGGGAGATTATTTTTTCAATAAGCCAAAGGTTCCAGTCAATGCTAACTTCATGAAGGGACCAGATGGCAGACATTGACAATTGATTGATGGAGCTTGTAAAAAGTGCTTGTTAAGAAGACACAGAGTGACCAAAACTTCTGAGAGATTTTAAGTGGAAATGTGTAATTCGTAAAAATTTTCGTTGATGGGAAATCAAATTTTGTAAACAAAAATTCTAGGTTATAATTTTAATGAGGCCAGCTTAGCCACGCCCGTGCGGCCGTGACACCATTGGTCTTGTGTTAGCAATGGCGATTGGCGGAGGTAATTTGATGAGAAGGACGGGGAGGTTATTAACGCCCATTGAAAGGATTGGTACGAGGTATCAATGTGAGAAGGTGGGAGGTTAGGAGGATAGCTCTCCTTCAAACTCTCCTCACGGACAAAAGGATCCTCCAAAATGAAAAGTGATTAATTTTACAAAATGGGAAGTAATCAATTTTGCTGGCCTGACAACAAATGTTTCTTGTCAGAAATCGAGATTTACAGAAAACCCCAGAATGCGTCTAACCCCGCACCGGTTTTTGGTCTGTATCCATATAAACGAACGTCCTTGGGCCGTTAGACAGTAGTAGCTGACCGAGAGTTTCCACGACCTCCGACTTCGTCTATCCTACGAATAGCAAGTTATACTAACGAACAAAGCTAAGCCATCACTTACAAACTAAACCAGTTGACTTAGAGAAACAGAACTTGCCTAAGAATCGTAAAAGTGTTACATTCCGTAAAAAACGGGTTGGGAGAAAAACACATTCCTGTATATAACAGACGGTTAAAAGTTAATTTGTTCCTTTTAACATAATTGGACCACTTAGGTTTTTATTTGCTTCTTTCTTTACGCTTGTGCGATATCACCTCTAGTCTAGACTCATCTTACTCTATGGCCCGGCGCCTGATTGATCTCGTCTACCTAAGATCAAAAACACAACGTGGGACGGTTAGTAACCAGACGTTGGAAGTGAGCAGGAAACGACAGAGCTGGAGTCGAGCTGGCTGCAGCTGGTGTGAAGCCGTTAGCATTGACCGACCATCTCACTTGGTACCCTGACCAAAGAATTCCGCCGGGTAATGACGACTACCGATCGACCGGGACACAGGCTGGTGGCAGCGACTAAGATTCAACCCCAAAACGCCGGTAGGAGAATTTTGACAGTTTCAGGCCGCCATTTACAGTTGACCACGGGCTGACAGGGCCAGTTTCAAAATAAATTTAAGCCTTAAAACGAGTAACACGAAACTCATAATTATATTGACATTAAATCGAACCACCCACATACCATTTATGTCAGTGTGCATTTTCAACCGTCGCGTTTCTCTGTACCCAACTCCACAACAACCACATTAGGTCGGTTAACCCTCTTCTACTATATAACTCCCCCCCCTCTATTATAGGCAAATTATTTTTTTGCTTTTAATCATTTCCCTTTTTTTCCTTCTTTCCTTCCGTTGCTTTTCATATTTCTTGTGAAGAAACGGTTTATTCATTTAAGTCCAGGGAAAAACTACTTTCCCATGGACGAAATGATCAGCTGTATGAGGTAAATTGTTTGGATCTCATTAATTGTAATTCACTTATATGATCTATAATAATATTATATTGAGCTCTCTTTGTGGCTCAGCTTTAATATTCTATATTAATAGGATCTACACAGAAATTATACGCGTGTGTGTGTATGTGTGTGTGTGTGTGTGAAAGAATACTGGCCACACGTATTCGAGGATACCGTCTACTAGGGCGGCTAACTGATCCTTATTGCAGACGCTCGTTCAGACACATTTTGTGTTTGCTCAACACCCATACTGCTCAACACCCATAGTGCAACTATGCTGGGCACACCTTAGTGACAGGGGAGAGAGCGTGTTATCTATGCTGAGCAGACCGTAGTTATCTAGCGTGATCAACAATTTGAATAAGTCTAGAACTCTCAAGCCGTCGGGCACGATGACTGGTCGCTTCTTGCTTGCCCTGAAGAGTTTACACACTTTCATTCGCAAAACTTGAGTCAACCCGTGATGTGATTGTCAGGCACTTTCTAAAGGCGATAACAGGAAATCTACTTCCTCAGAAAATGACTATGGTGCGATTCGAACCCGTGTCTCATGGCCAAAAAGCGAATGTTCTAACCACTCGGCCACGAGTGGTTATATATGCATACAAACAATGGCGTTTAGAATATAAAATGTTATTGCACATAAAAGCGTACACACCAACCAATTATTGCAGAATTTGACTTTTCTTCTAAACCAAGGAGAACAGCATTTAATTTCTATAGGAAAATTATACAATCAAAATGCATATTATCCTGTATTGCATTATAATATATTTACGATCCATTTAGCCTTGCAAAAATCAATACTGAATCTAGAGATCATACTTTGCTCCTCGTGTCATAGTATTTAATGGAAAATTTGGCAGGTTACATGCTGTGATAGTCAGAACAAACGAAACGGTATATAACTCAGCAGTCAAACATTTATGTGTGCCTTTTGGTTCGGAATAGAATATATATATATATATATATATATATATATATATATATATATATATATATATATATATATATATACATATATATATATATATATATATATATATATATATATATATATGATTAATTTACAGCAAATATTATGATAAGAAGAAACCAAATCCAAGAAACTTGGGGTCGATTCAGGAAATACATTTTATTCTAAACCGAACCTCCCAAGGGGAATATATTTTGCATAATCGGAATTTATTCGAAAGGATTCTATTTCCACTGACATTTACTAAAAGTTGCCAAAGATTTACTACAATGTATTACAGTAAACAGTGAATGCAATTGAATTATTGAAATATACTGAATGATTGTTAAGACTGACGAATATCGAATCTATTTGCTCTTAACACTTAGCATTTTCTTTAATCCTCTACCCATGTTTTATTTTATATTTCTGCATGGGACAATTACGTACATTCTATGCACTATGAAAGAGTATAACTGTGCATCTGTGGAAGATACGGATTTTTCAATAAATGAGGTTCGAATGCAAAGTTCATTGGCTGACCATGATATAAATATAAGTAGATACACCACTTCGCAAACTAAAAAAAGGTATGCATATATTATAATTATTAGCAGTAACTGTAGTAGTAGCACGAACAGCAAAATATGAGTAAAACCGTTCAATATTCATCAAATGTCGACACCGTATTTCATAATAACAGAATCATTTATCTGGACCTTCAACAATAATAAATTGCTTTATCTACAGAGAATCTACTAGAGAAACGCATGTTTATTGCACTAATATCCACATTTGCGATCCGCGATTACATCTGTCAATCCCAAGAATCCCTCCCTATAATTACAAAGAACGAATGTCCTCTAAACAGTAATTGCTTACGAAATAATGTAATATACCAAGCAAGAGTAGAATCACCAGATAATGAGGAAAAAGTATACATAGGAGTAACTGAAAGACCCTGGAAACAAAGAAACTATGTACACAAAACATTTTTCACGAATAGGAAATACGCGAACAGCACAATGCTTTATAAGTATGTCTGTAAAATTAAGAACAAAACGCAAATCACAACAAATATATCATGGAAAATAGGGAAAAGATCATCTACCTACAACAGCCAAATCAAACCCTGAAAACTTTGCTTGGATGAAAAAATAACTATTATTACCTTCCCAAAACAATATAAATTACTAAATAAACGATCGGAGCTCATCTCAAAATGCAGACACGAAAACAATTTTTTACTAAGTTAGTTAGAAATCGAGAACTGAAAAGAATAAACAAAAATATAAAAATAATATAAAAAAGTAAGATAAATCAGCTCAAGTAAATATTAAACAAATTAGCAAACCACTCCCTTTAGAATAGACGAAATAGAACAAATAAAAATAGAGTAATAAATACATAACATACAAATAGAAATAATCAATCCGAATAAATAAATATGGAAAACAATAAACAAATAAACAAACCAATCACTCCAAAATAACCGTTAGAATTGTCTTCAAGAATCAATACAAAAATTGGACGAGAAAATCGCTATAGTTGCTATATATATTGGTAAAAAATTACTACATTACTCAAAAATCGAAAACCGAATAGAGTGTATGAACATATACAGAATAAAAAATAAATAAAAAATTAGAAAATAAATAAGAAAAAAAACAAGCAAAAATTAATCCAAATTAAATAAATAAACAAATCACAAATAGTACTCAGCATAAATATGCAAAAACAAGTAAAATAAGCGACGTAAGAATATCCCTCCCCAATCAATAAATCACCACGTTGGGAAAAACATAGAAAAAAGAAAATAATAAATAAATATAAAATAAAACATGAAAATAAGAAAAAACAAGTAAAATAAATTAAAACAAATAAAAGAATAAACAAGCCACTCCCGCCAAAATAGCCGCTAGAATGGATTACTCACAATGCACCAGTGACCCATATATATAAGCAGTCGAGGAAAAATTCAACACTCGTGGCCTGACAATTGCGTCTAGCATGAAACAGCCTGTAGCCTCTGAGTGTTGACTGCAACGTTCACTTTTATATTTATATTTACATACGCTCTATCCCTTATATCGAGCAATTTATCCCGTAAATACAGCACACCTTAAAAACATATTTCTCCACATATATATATATATATATATATATATATATATATAGTACCCATTTATTGATTAATGACAGCCACCTAACAGGTCACGCTGAGTGGGGTGATCTCACTCAAACTCCTAACAACTGATGAGAACCGTGCGATAATTTATAGTCAATCCTATCTTGCACAGCTCTCTATCGACTTTCAGCGTCAGGTCGCTTTGAGCCATTAGCAAGAAACAGGCAAGATATTTAGTGACAACCAACGGCTCATACAATTTGATTCGTCTGCTATATATAATGGATTGCGCATGGCCGCATCATATCACAATTATATGATCTCTACCATATATATATATATATATATATATATATATATATATATATATATATATATATATATATATATATATATATGGTATAAAATGCCAATTAGAAAAATCTTAGATTTTGCCGACGCGTTTCGTCTTCCAACATTTTCAAGGCAAAAATAAAATCGAAATATATCTGTTGTTATAATTACAGTACAAATCCAAATTTAAAAAGAGAAACGCTTCTGTCCAAGCCTTTTTTCTGGTTAATGTAAATTACCTTTATATTAAGATTTTTAATGTAACTATAACAACAGAGTTATTTGGATTTCATTTTTGCCTTTAAAAAGTCGGAAGACGAAACGCCTCGGCAAAATCTAATATTTTTCCTAATGTCATTTTATGCCAATCTGTCTTCTCCACAGAATTGATCTGGGAATATATATATATATATATATATATATATATATATATATATATATATATATATATATATATATATATATATATATATATATATATATATGTGTGTGTGTGTGTGTGTGTGTGTGTGTGTGTGTTGATCCAGCTAACAGTATTATTAAAAAATGTACAATACACGTATGAAAAAATAAACATAAAAATAAAATTAAAAAAATTGTCATGAAGACCTTTTAAATTAAAAAATTAGGAGATCAGTTGATTTCACTATCTTATTTTCAAACTTACGCTATTTTCGGTCAATCTTTATTAATTGACATTCCAGTGCTTAAAAAACAAGGAACGCTATATTATTTTAAAAAATAAACCTTCGGCTTGTGATAAAAAGTTAGGATACATATATATATATATATATATATATATATATATATATATATATATATATATATATATATATATATATATATATATATATATATATATATATATATTGTATTGTTCATTTTGTTCCTTCTACAAATTCCGCTGCTATCCTCCCCACATTTGACCGACCTTGTGTCGCAACCTGACCTCCTGGGTGTTTGAGTAAATGCAAATTCCCCTGAAAGTCTGACACTCTTTTTACAGAATTACTTTAGTTTTCGCATGCTATCATGCTTGTTACATTGTATTTCTTTTTACTTTCAAATGTGAATGTGTTTTCATTTGTTTTCATATCCTTCCTGCCGATTTATCTGCTAATCTTTTAGGGAACCCAAACGTCCTGAAAATATCTTTTGTTCCGTCAGCACGTCTTTGTTTAATTGTAGATGAACACATTATTGTTCAATTATCTTGAGACTCTCTTCCTGTAGCCACTTCGTGAGGACTTAGGTCTGTAAGAGGAATGGATATCGTGTCTGTAACACTTCCTTTTATTGCCAACAGTCGCATAACATTGCAGAACACTTATCCTTGTCAGATAAATTTTGATATGTTTAAATCAGCTGTACGTGTTTCAGATACTATATAGATTTTTTGGTATCACTATATAAAGTTAAAATCCTAAAATGTAATACAAATGTACAAAACACTTCAATTTCAATAACTTTAAGCATCAATGTCTTTTCATATATATATATATATATATATATATATATATATATATATATATATATATATATGTATATATAAACAAATGTTTGCAGGCACAAAATCTGTATACTGTTTTAAAAACAAGGAATTTATTAATGGCAATAATCCTAAGGCCCTTTCGTCCAACATCTCATCAAGAGAAAATCGCTGGAAAAATTGATCAATTAAACGAAAAGAACAGCAACGAAAATGAAAAGCAAAGAAAAAGTGGGGGACACGCTAAAATCAATAAAATATAAGTATATATATTATAACGATGGAAGGGGAAATTACGTGTATATAATTAGCGAGATAAAATATCCCCCAATAAATTAATGGACTTCACAAAACACTTCACAAAACCCTTATGTGAATAATTTTGAAACAAACTTTCGTATACGACTTGGCACAGGCTATATTCCCTACTAGCTATATATATATATATATATATATATATATATATATATATATATATATATATATATATATATATATATATATATATATATATATATGGAGAGAGAGAGATATATATATATAGAGAGAAATGCAATATTTATGGGTTAAAGTGCTCAATATCAGAGATAGATAATATGTAAATATAAATATAAAAGTGAACATTGACGAAAACACTCAGAGTCGACAGGATGTTTCATGCTGGACGCAATTGTCAGGCCGCCTGTCTGTTGCGTCCAGCATGAAACAACACGTCGCCTGTGAGTTTTGACTTCAATGTTCACTTTTATATATTTATATATATATATATATATATATATATATATATATATATATATATATATATTTCTATCTATAAAAGTCAGGATCTGTGTGTGTGTGTGTGTGTGTGTGTGTGTGTGTGTGTGTGTGTGTGTGTGTGTGTGTGTGTGTGTGTGTGTGTGTGTGTGTGTGTAACGGATGCACGGCCGCAATTTTCGACGGATTTGCACCAAAATTTACATGCACATACTCCAAGTTATTGCAGGGTGCCAAGACCTACATTGCATTTCCCAACTCCCATCGATAGTGAAAATAATCGATTTTTTCATGCTTCTACGAAAGTGTTCATGTAGTTTGCGGCCAATTTCTACTGGCCAGGGTTAGGAGCCTATACATGGCTGCCAGGAATAAGCAGGAAGATTCTATTGGCCAGCGTCAGAGCCAACAGCTGACTGACACTAGCATGCTAGCATGTAAAAAGAATCGATAGCTGCATTCTTCACAAGTGGGAAAAATTAAATCTGCATGGCACTTTGCTCCAATTGGCTCATCCGCTTGTTTAAAGTCAACGTTGATTCTGATTCCGCAGAACTGGGTTGGGTGTGAAAAAGGAGTTGTTGTTAACATTATTTTTTCATTTGGTTTCTCCAGTTACGATTCCTTTTTTAAAGCTGATCGTTTTGAGTTCATTTTGATTAGTTCTTTTTTCGTAACAGATGTAATGTTTAGTATAGAGCCTAGAAAAAATCCGCAGTGTGAGATAGGCAAGAAGTAAGGCAGGTAGCAACATCAGCACGGCAAAGGGCACTCCTTTAAAGACAAGGAAGGGCAAAAATATTTTAAGTCAAGTGATAGAGATTGCTGTATGAGTCATACGATTTTTGAATAAAGCACGGGCAACGCTGGTCCATGCTGCTATTATATATATATATATATGTGTGTCTGTATGTCTGTGTGCTTTTCGTAGCAGACGCGTTTTGTTCTCTGGTGCAGATGAAAGAATTATTATTTTGCAACAAATATTTATACAAAGACTTCAAAAAACTTTTTTTTTCATTTGAGAACGCACAGAAATATATTTCGGGCTAAGTGAAAATCAAGCTAAATTACGAGGATTTATTTTTTACAGTGTATAAATGTCGTTATTATGTTTGATGTTTTTCATAATGTAATTATTATTCATATAAATGTATATCGAGAAATTGTATATGTTGCATATTTTGTGCTAGATAATAGATTTTGTTTTTAATTTGATTTCCTTTAATTTAAAAAAAAATAGTCATGAATACTTGCTTTGTAACAGCGTATTTCTTTCAGGATATGACATATCTGAATAATCGAGGTGCTGATTAATATTTTGGTAAGATTCGATAGCTTCACTATTAAGAATTTTTAGTCTAATTAAGTTACATTCTGTGTGGCGTACTTTAGGTGTAGATGCGTGTGGAATTATTTGGTTATCGATAAACTTATTTCCATGTGTGACTAATGCATTTGGTTTAAAAAAATTATATTTATCAATATTGTTGCTTCTGGTCATATTTGTAGACTTGTCAGGTGAAACTTGTCAGGTACTTCCCGAAAATTGACTGTTGTAAAACATTGGTATTCATATGTATAGCGATATACTTCGCGTAGCTTAGACGTTGCACAAGACCAAATTTATTGATCACCCAGTGAGGATCGATCTCTCTTCTCAGCAGAAATTGGTCTTGTGAAACAATTGTGATTGAAGAGAAAAATAAAATAAAAAATTATTCTGTACAACACAGGGAGTGAGGTCACAAACTTGGATTAACCAGCTAAAACCTTCAACTTTGAGATGTCACACTTTTGAGTGAATTAATCTCACCCAGAGGATTTCTATAAAAGTCAATGCTATTTCGCTCGATTTAGTCTTTTTGTCTGTTGCATGGAGAACGTTGTCACTCAGGATTTACCCCAATCTGGATTTTTGCCAGTTGTGTGATTGCTGAGTTAATCAAGAGAAGAGTGCAAGTGAAGAGTAGTAATTAACTGAAACTATATATATATATATATATATATATATATATATATATATATATATATACATATATATCGGGTATATATCAAGATTATCCAAAATGTATGACAACATATCTTCCAACCCCCAAAATGTTTAATATCTAAAAATCACGAAACCAAAGGAGTTTATTTTTTCCAGGCTTTGAAATAGGAGATTTAGCTATCTTGATACCTTTGTCGTACGAATCACTGAAAAAACCTTTAAGTTATTCAGCTAGAAAGAAAACAAGTTAAAATCGTTTTGTTTCAGCCCCACTGTCTTCCCATCTTCGCAAAGGTGAGAGGAAAAAGATCATTCATCCCTTCAGCAATGGTACCAACATTCATGATCTGGGGTCCATCTTCAAAGTCCATTCAAGATCCATCAAACGAACGGTGAATAAGTTTAAAAAAGAGAAACAGTAGAGAGCAAAACTGTATCAGAATCTCACGGCACTATGAGGAATCATCATTTCAACTTAGATTTAAAGAGATAAATTAGAAAAGATTCAACTAGATCCCTAAGACATTTGGTACGTGGGATAGCAGTTTCATTATGACAGTTCAAAATGCAGCGAAAATGGATTTGAAAATGAGATCCTACGTGAATCTGAGAGGCATCATGTTCAACCAGGACAGAATGTTAGCAGGTTACAGAACGAAGATCCTCTTCGAAGTTGGTAAATGATTCTGAAATAATATGTCTATATTGGAACTTATGTAAATACTATCGATCCATAGCTGGGATTAATTAATGATGAACATGTCATTTTCCTTTATGATCGATTTCATCCCAATTCCTCTTTTAAGCTTCGAGAATAATAATAATAATACACTCTTTTTGCTGAAATTAGTGAAAATAGTGTTATAAAATTTCAGCAAAATGTCTTTAATCATTTCTGAGATACAACGGTTCAAAGCTTAATGTAACAATTAGACAATTTTGCTTAAACCCGGTACACACACACAAACACAAACACACACACACACACATACACACACGCACACATGTAAATATATATACACACACACACACACACACATATATATATATATATATGTGTGTGTGTGTGTGTGTGTGTGTGTGTGGTATATATTCTAATTTGATAATCGCTTTATTGTTGTAGCTATCTCTCAAATTTTATTCTTCGGCCCTTCATGTATATGCACACACATGTATTTGCGTATGCACATATATCGGCTTCTACTGCGAGATGAAATCCAGGATAAAGAATATAAAATGAGTTAAAGCTCTCTTTATTCCGAATTTGCCTATTCGAATTAAGTTTGATTAATAGCAATTAAGCAGACTTGAAAAATGTTCCCTGTACACGACATGAAATTTTAATAACATTTTCTTTGATTTCTCTCTAAATACTTATTAGATGGCGTTATATCATGTTTGCTGTCGGTGTTAAAACAGTATATAGATATATAACATGCTAACGTATGTGTACCGAATATTAAAAACCAGACAAGTGCGTATCATCCTAATGAGTTTTTGTTGATTATAATAATATTATTTGGAGCTACGAAGAGATTAGTAATCGGAAGAAGATAAATCACGGACTGAGCAGGCGTATTGATGTCTGTCTCGTGGAACTCATACTGCCAGCTGTTTGCATTTTTACACGATATAGATAATACCCATTTTGTAGAGTTAAATTCAGTTTTTACTACGTAAACTAGTACAAAACCATATGCTAAAAAATTATGATTATCATTATTTAGTAAATTTTAGCCTCTAAGCTGTCGCTGAGATTTAAGACATATCACTTGAGCAGCATTTATGAATGCTTTGCATAAACTTATGACAAATCGATCATATATATGCAGACGTTAATCTCTTGAGAGTTAAGCACGCCCTTCTTTGTCCATTAATCAGTCAGCCAATAAGCGACGACGACCGTTAAAACAGGAAAGACGGAATATTCATCCTTTTATGTCGTTGCAGATATTACAAGAAATTGAACATAGAAAAATTGACAATTAATCTAGATATAGGAAAAACTATTCGAAATGTTTTTAGCTTCAGGACAATTTATAGTAATATTTTATATATGTGCAAAAACATATATCTAAATAGTAACTTAACGAAATCAATATGTAGGTCATGAAGAAGAAGAAATAACGTAGTTAAGTTAAAAACTATTGTATTGATGTTCAGCCTGTACAATCCCGATATGCCACTCACGCTAGTGGGTTACAGAGAAAGATGTAGAGTTTATAGGGGGGATAACTGTTGAAATTAGATTTAAACAGGCCAGGATTGTAATGATTGAGGGTGCATCCTATCTAGTTCAACAAAGTAGCATTTCGTGGGACGAAGCTGCTCATGTAGAAATTGCAGCTCACCAATGGAATGAAGGCGGTTGCTAGAATGTGATTGACATGACGATTCTTATACATGAAGGTGGCGAACTGGTGGAACGAGTGTAGTTCTTTTCAATATATACATGTGAAATGTATTATCGGGTGGAAAAATATAACACTAAGGACGCGGAGACGCTTTCGTGCTCTATTGAGACTGGAAAATGAAGACAGGGCAAATCTTATATGCCTAAAAGTGAGTACTCATTCCATGTTAATTTTAATCTGGCACTGGTAAAATTATGGGATAGCTCGAGCCGCCAGGTACTTACCGTATTTTCCGGGTAATATACTGCAACTTTTTCCTCGACATATGTAGGGAGCGTGTTATATAACAGTGCTGGTTTCTTATGAATTGTGTCTTTGAACCTTGGGTATCCGTGGTTAAGGTTAGGGGAACATAGCTTCAGAAAAATCGGTCGCCAGCGTTGAGCCAGTTATGTCCAGATAGTTGAATTTATAGGAGTGCGGGTTATATGAAGGTGCGGACTTTAGTGCGGAAAATACGGTACTGGAACGACAGATGGATGCGACCAAATTCGTATGGAAAGTAATAATGATGTCTTCGAAATTCACGCGTCAAAGTTGAAATAATTACTGTAATAAATAATAAAAATATTAGGTTTGCACACATGAAATGGCGCATTTTTTGTTTGGTTGTTGATCCGGTCGCCTAAGGAAGTAACCTCATTAGTATATACAAATTCTTGACATATTTCTGACACTATCTTTCTAGATAATTCGTATTTCAATATAATGTTACTCACAAGCCCAATGAAAATGAATACAATAAAACAATGTCGAGTAATTTTATTGTATGTGTATAAACTGGGGAAGAGTATCATTTTTGCATCGAATTATTACATGCGATAAGAAATGGATACACTTTGACAACAGTAAGAGAGTAGACCATTGGTTAGATTCAAGTGAATCACCAAAACAATACCTAGCACATCCATTACAATTTAAAAAGGTAATGGTTAGTACGTGTATGGTGGACCTTCGAAGGGATTATTCATTAATCATTCTTGGATCAAAGAAGAACAATAATAGCTACCTCGTATTGTGGAAAAACTGAATTTATGCACGAAAAATTGAACAACATCCTGGACTTCTGGATAGGGATGGCCCGATTTTGCCGCAAGACAACGCACGACTGAACACTTCTCAATCAACTGCCCAAAAGCTGCAAAGCTCGAATTATGAAAATTTGCCTCATCCTCCATATTCACCTCATATCTCTCTTACTGATTATCACTTATTTAAGCAATTTCAACTTTTTGTACACAAGAAAACATTTTTTCCATAAAGAAGATTTAATCGAAACATTTTAATTGTTTATCACATCAAAGATGATGATGGGATCAAGAATATAATTGTACGCTGGGAAACAGTAATTCATTAAAATGATACCTGTTTAAACTAAATAAATTAGTTATTTAACATTTGAGTTTTATAAGCGTTTTATTCATTTCCTATAAAGTGCGTTATTTCATGAGAGACAACCTAATAATATTAACAGTAAGTTTACATACGTCAAACAACCAAGATCTTACATATGACCGCAATGTAAATATAACAAAAACTTTCAACAAATATTTCCAGAAATCAACCAGTGATAACTACATTATTCTACTTTCTGCACATTTTCAGACATCGATGAAATTACTTTAACAGAATAATGATAGATAATGGAACGTAACATCAGTTCGAATATTTCCAGTAGGATTCTGGATATATTTGACGAAATATACAGCAACCAAATTTCGTAGACGGATGCCAAATCAAACATTTATGTGTTGCGTAAGAAAAAGTGCATTGGCATGCAATACCCTTGACCTGCTAATGCCAGGGAAGTTATGTGCAAGTAACGAACCAGAATAGGTCAACATCTATCGAGAATTTTTGCCTAGTCCATATATATATATATATATATGGGAGGCACGGTGGAGTAATGGATAACGTAGAGCCGTAAGAATCGTAGAGCCGAGTTCGAATTCCAGTCGAATCCGTTACATTCACTTACGTGCTAACACCCTTGGGAAAGGTGTGAATCCTCTCCTTCTCCCTCCAACTATGCGTAAATAACAGGACAGACTGGGTTCTATAGACTTGGATGGCAACTGGTCTAGGAGAAGGTCAACTCTGAATTCAAAACCATTCGGCGTCTGCACCGGCATCCGGCGGCCTCTTGGTTACTCCTGCCTCTGCGTCTGTGGAAATTCTGCGGCAAGTAAGAGCATATTCCTCCCTCCAATGGGATAGCACGCGATGTGTGGGGACCGCGTGTGAAGTTCAAACTCCATTGTTACTCCGTTTCAAGAATTCGCCGCCGTTGGAATCGGGAATGGCTGTCGCTCGTTTCAGCATTGGCGACGGATCGCCGTGTTTGGTCGGCCTTCGTTCCGGACACGGTGAATTCCTTGGAAGGAGCAGGCTTAACCGATCCAGGGTGAATGCCGCAACATATATATATATATATATATATATATATATATATATATATATATATATATATATATGTATATGTATATGTATATGTATGTATGTGTGTAATTTGGCTGCAACTTTTCTTTTAAACATTCAACACAACATGTTTATATATATATATATATATATATATATATATATATATATATATATATATATATATACATATATATATATATATATATATATATATATATATATATATATATATATATATATAACGATCGCAACACCGAAATCCCCATATTTCAAAACTCAAACGTCAATTATTTAAATTCAATTATAATAATTAAACTTAAAATAGAAATTTTCGTTCCCTTATCAAACGATGCTAAATATAACTTTTTAGAAATTGGTTTACTTAATTTATAAGAAACCTCATGTATCTAATGTATTGTAATTATCATTTCGGTCAAGTCTAGTTGGAGGCTGGGGTGTCTATCCGTTGACACAAACTTCGCTTTTTCAAGTAGAAATTTGTGCTAGTGTTTATGTTCCAACATTTCCTCTGGGTTTCAATAGCAATACGTTTGATATTTTTATTTTTATTCTTTATATATATATATATATATATATATATATATATATATATATATATATATATCAGTTTCCAATTTACTGTTGATGTTTTAGTGGTTTCTTTAAATGCCGGTGATATTTAGATACGGATGTCTGGTTGCTATATTTACTATTACTGAAGGAACTTTAGTGTTTGTTTCAGCTTTATTTAGACTCATTCTTTGTACAATGTACATAGACGCAAACAACAAGTATTTTCAGTAGATGAGATATTGCATTGATAATCTACGTATTTTATACGACATTAAGTATTCAGAGGTCAATTTTCAGGATTTCTACAGTTACACATTATTTTTGTTTATTCTTATTCCAGGATCTATATTTATTTGATTTTTTTATAAGTATTTATTCTTTATTTTGTCCTTATGTTTCTAGATAATCATTTCAAAGTTATCAGTACAGTTGTAACTTATTTTTAAGGTATTATTATTCAACGTTTTGCTGAATTTACTATTTCTAGGAAAACGTTTTACGATCAATGCAAGGAATTTTTGTCCTAGTTTACTTATAACCATTTGGTTGAAAGGGAGTGTTTTTCTTTTTTTTGAGTTTCCATTATTCTCTTTTAAATAATTAATTTTTGGACATTTATAACCACTATCATTTAGAGGTTTATTATAGAAATTGCTGTGGTCATAAAATATTTTCTCATTTGCTGAATTAGCTCTTATTCTTTTTTGGAAGATGATTGTATATGTTTAATGATTGATTGTGGATAATTAAACTTGGGATGTATATATAGAGTATTGGTAAGGTAGGCATATATTATTCATTAAATCTACTGTAATATATAATAATTCTACTTATTTTAATTAGTAATTACAGTAATTTTCAAGTTTAGACATTTAAATTCTCTGTGTAATAGCTTTTTAATTTTTTTTATCTATGTTATAGTTAGTAGACTTTTTATAACCATATGTCCATCATCTCTATAGAGTCTGACGTCGTTAATACTAATTCCACTATGTGCTATTATATGAAAAAAAAAAGATCAACAAGGTCAAAAGACTGCAGATCCCAATGATCCTATTGCGATATCAATATGGTCATCAAAGTTTTTAATCCACTAGTCGCCATTATGAATTATTACCGATGTTTCCGCATACATAATTATGTTTTTTCCTCATCTCTTTGGTCAGAGTATTGGGTAGCAAAATCCAGGACAGTCGTGAAATTTCACTTGATATTGATGGGTCGTATTCTTCAATATCAAACTCTATTAGGTAAATTTGGTTTCCTCTTAATATTAGTAAACCAATTTGTAAGTTCTTTGGTATTGATCAATAGTTTTAATTCCCGATAATCATTTAATTGTTGATTAAGTTTTTCCCGGATTTTTACGTATTTTCCCGATTTTAGGTTGGGTTGGGTTGATAATTCTTTTAGTAATATGGTTTATGATCCTTTCCAGAGATATAGAAATTTCTTCCGGTTAGATTACCTACACTATCACTATTCATTATATCCATGATGTTTTTACTACTAAAAGTAATGTTATCTACCATTTATTGTTCTACCATGTTTATAGTGTTTAGTTATTTTTAATGATATTGTAGTCATTTGCAGCTAATTTACAAAAT
>OZ038481.1:113657590-113672590 GCA_964036315.1 Acanthosepion esculentum
TACAAAGACTTATTGTATAGAGTAAAGTGAGAATTGAAAAAAATCGCAGCTAATTTTTAATATAGTAATATTTATTTATAATATATGAATATTTACAGACAAGAATTAAAGGTTTGCTAATTGCAATTGGATTTTCAGTGTTTTTTTCTTAGAAAAATAATTTGTTGTTTTCCTTTATTTTTAAACTTTTTTATTTTAACCGGTTTCGCTTAGCTTTTCTTAAAGTTTTAAACTGCTTCTCTCTCCTGGTATTGATGCTTATGTTCATTTTGAATGGATAAAATCAAATTCAAGGTGCGTAACTTCGTATATATGTCGTTTATGTTAAGGGGAATTTGGTAGACTCTATTTACGCAATGAATTAAATATCGGTTTGAAATTGTTGATGAAAATTATTTTGCTTATTAAATCGCATTTCTTCAGTGATTCTGTAGGTGCATCGATAGAATGGAAAAACATTAAAATTTGGCAGATTTTGTCCTCCGCATTCCTTTGTATGTTGGCTAAGGGACAGTTTTCTGGTGTGGAGTTCCCATATTTTGTTGGCGATGAACTGTCATCCTTTTTCAGTGTGACTGACCGGTGTGGTCAATGAATTGTTCGTGGCAACTTTTGCATGCAATTATGTATATTAAATTCTCACGAGTAGCACGTGAAATCATTTTTCATTTTGGATTTTTATCAGTTTTTGAACTCAAATTCATGGCCATCTAATAGGTAGTTGCATATCCCGCATATATATATATATATATATATATATATATATATATATATATATATATATATATATATATATATATATGTGTGTGTGTGTGTGTGTGTGTGTGTGTGTGTGTGTGTGTGTGTGTGTATGTGTGTGTGTGTGTGTATTGTCCAAGCAGTATATTGAATATCCATTTAGAGATCCCTGTTACATCATATCCACTTGTTTTTATGTTCCTTCAAGATTTTCTCTTGCTCGATTTTTTTTCCATTGAATGCATCGAAAGACCATTGCAGTCAGTCAGGTTGCAAATGATTGAACAGCATTTTAGTTACCTGCAGAGAATGTCAGTCAAAATGTTTCTTCATAGGATGAAAGATTTCAGTTGAATAAGATTCCAGGGCGCGTCGGTTTCCACTTGTCAATCTCTTTCGTTCGACTGGGTTGGGACTGCACTACGACAGCGGTCACTCGTTCGTATTGCCGATCCTCAAGAGATCGTATAGTTAAAATTTGTGACTTCCCGTAGACCCGTCCATCACTTACTTTAGCTGATACATAATAGAAACATTTCACTCGTACTCCCAAAACTCTCCAAACAATCGAAGTTTTCATCCATCTTTCCTCGAGAGAGAAATTGGCCACTTCGACGATTAGTAAACTTGTTTCGTGAGAACAACTGCACCTGATTAGTGAGTTCGACGCTCACTGGGTGATCCATGGTTTCGGCTTTGTGCCACATATCTGCAACTCTGAGAAAATCACTCTCTCTAAAGAAATAGCGTTCAGTCTGTTCGATGCTGCGTAAGCAATGTATCGCAATGGGTATTGTATTACTTGACATAGACAATATAATGAAAATTGCGTCATTCAAACCTTCGAAATAGTTGTTGGACTTATTAATATAACTGTAAACACATACAAAATTAAAATGCAATATATGTCATACTATTATATTTATATATCACGTCAATGAAAGCTTTACTCATAAATGATATGAAATTTTCATCTTTTATGTAATCTGTGCCTTCAGGACACTCGGAGCATGTCTCTTTACTACTTCCTATCACCTCTAGCAATTAATACCCTTTGGCTCTTTACTTTCATTCCCTGTTCATCTCTATCCGGCCATTTATACATACTTGTTGGGTATCTTATTCGTTTCCCACTGCTTCTTTCTTCCATATATGTAATTGTTAGATTCTCCAATCTTCTTGCATCATTAGGTCTCAGAAATACTGACTCTCATTCTCCATTTCTAAGCCAATATTATCCATTTTGGCAGCATTTTCCATTTAAAATTGTTGTTGTTATTAAATCATCATGAGTTGTCTAATAAAACTGACTCTTTTAGGTAAGAAAGCTATCAAGCGGAATATAATAGTAAAACTGTAGAATTTGAAATATATAATATGAAAATATGTATATTTCAGAGATATAATACTAAACGTATTAGAGTTGCAGAAATTGTGAATATAAAGAAAGGCTAAATCTATCTTTATGTTGCATGTTCTACGTTACTCATCAGATACTAGCATTTTCGTATTATGCCGTATAAGTAATTGAAAAAGATTTCTTGAACATAACAATTTCTTATATATTTTAGTAGATTCTTGTTCAAGCCTACATCTCTATAATACGACACAATCTCTGGCAGAAGTCCAAAGAGTGAAGGAAAAAATATGACGGGGATCCCAGGACAATAAGTAGTTCTATATCAAAAGCTGAAGATCGAGAAAAAATCATGATTGACTACGTTTTCATTGACATATTTCTTTTTTCTGTTATTGAATATTCTTTATAATTTCCCATGTATTTGTGTAGATTTGTGTTAGTGAAGATCAATTAAGTACATAGGTAAATCCTATTATTCATAAAAACGGCAAAGTCAGTTATTTGCTTTGCAATTCCAATGCGTATATTTATGCTAAGCATTGCTACTGACACGCTAATATATATTTTGAATATTTTCTCGCTTATATAACCCGAAATGAAGATATCAAATAGTCTGAAGTTCTTGTTGAATAAGCAATAAACACAACAAATATAACATTATGATCATTTGGTAACTTCTTTATAGAAAGAAATGCAGACAGTCTCATTGTCCGATAAATTCAAATGCAAAAAGTATCAAAGTATATATATATATATATATATATATATATATATATATATATATATATATATATATATATATATGCAAATGTCATTAAAAACGACAGACAAGCTACTACGGTTAAGTTTTTTATTTAATTTTTCTTGTGTACGAACAAGAGCTTTCTTTGCTGGACTCCATTAGAAATATACTAGTAGAAAACACAATATATTAATTGCGTCCACCTGTAACAAAAGGTTAAAAATAATGGAGGTTTTAATAATAAAAAAGAAAAGGCCTACTCTTAACAAAATTAACTACGAACAAAGCCACAACGTGCTAACCGTATTTGAAAATTCAAACACCCCTACTACACACTAAGACATACACATAATGCACAGACTCAATTAAGCTGAAAATTCAAATCATCCTTGATAATGGCTAAAGGTATAGCCGAAAGTGCTCGGAAAAATAAAGCATTTGGACAGTTTTTACACACCCTTTGTCCAGCAAAGCAAGCTCTTGTTCGTACACAAGAAAAATTAAATAAAAAACACTTAACCGTAGTACCTTGTCTGTTGTGTTTAATGAAACTTGCATAAAAGAAGGATTGCTGCCTAAATATACAACTATATATATATATATATATATATATATATATATATATATATATATATATATATATATATATATATATATATATATATATTTACATACATACTACAGGCATTAATACATGATTAAATGTAACTGAAATTTGTGCCAGTGTCGTTCTTAAGTTGCTCTTAATTTGTGTAAAATTACCCGATGTTGGTCGCATCGGTACATCTCGTCTGCCCAAAAAGATTTTGCAGCGGTTGATGGTTTGTTGTTTATTGGGACTCTGTACCTGATCTATATAAGAAATGCTCAATGTCACACGAGCCCTGACCTTTATCAACGTCCGGCCGTAACTGTTATTTTCTTATCTAATTCAGTGAAAAACATTTATTTTCTATTCACACATGCTTTCTGTTTAAACATGAATTAGACTGCCACTGGGCGCTAGCCTAAATGTCCATTTTTTATTTACAGAATCTCTATCAATGACATCGAACAATTTAACTCATAAAAAATAGGATAGCCTATGCATCCCAGAAAATTAAACTCTCTCTTTCAGAATATAATTATATTTTTATGATTTTCTTAATTCCTCCTAATTGCTCAAATAGTATGTCCTTGATATTCTAGCTATTCGTTATCAAGGCATCATACGTATCGCTTAAGGTCACTTCTTCATTTGTTAAGAGTACTTCGGGTCATATTCCATTGGAAAATTGCCTCTCATTCGACCACCGAAGTCAAGCAATATCGAGTCTGATCACAATTGAAATAAGTGGCAGCCTGGTCCTATTAAGTGATGTGTACTTTCATGTGCGGGTGGTGTCATTGATAACGGCACTGAACGAGAAATCGGAGAGCCGACATCGAATTCCTGTCAGATTCGTATCATTCACTTAAGCGCAAATGCCCTTGAGAAATGTAAGAATACACCTTTTGCCTCCAGCTATGGGTTAAATAGTGGCGCTTGTAATGTAAAATGATCTTCATCTCTCCCAAAACAGGTAATACAATATTCACACGCCAAAAAAACTTCTGGCTTTAAAAACTATTTAAAAAGTTGATAAACCGTAAAAAACAAAACAATATGTTTGCCGCATTATTTGTCATCTGGAAGATTAGATACAGTAGTAACGCAATATTTTATTTGTAATCTAAATGAATTTTCCTGTTTCTTAATACTAAATGCTTATTTTCTGGAAGTCATTTTTCTTGTTTTAAATCTGTTATCAATCTGTGAATCTCCTTTGTTGGGCGTAATAGCCCAACGCGTGTTGGTAGCAATGGATGCGACATGATCGCCCAAGTTTATTTTCGCCTGAGTGAATATAACGAACCCGACTAGTATTTGAAATCACCTCTCCGATTTCTCAATTTGGGCCGTCATCAATTACCCAAGCCTTGTATCGCTACTTTACTGCAACTGCTATTACAAGTGGTTGCACATGTAGATAATGACTAAACTTGAGGTGACTTAACTTCGTTGAACTGACTTGTGTTTCAACGCGCTATGTCCAGCAGCCCTCGGTGATGTTTGACATTTACTGATTTTTCAATCATATTTTCCGTCTTCGGTTACAAAACAGTCTTCAATCACCAGTATAACTCAGCCTTTCTTTTTTTCGCGTAGTTTAGAAATATATAATTATACTTTGAGACTCGACAATAGAATCTCTATGGTACGTGTATTGACAGCACCAGGTCTTGTTATATTAATCGCTTCAATATTGACGCCTTAAGATATTAATTTCCTCAGAGAGATATACAGTGAGTGCAACATTACATACCACAGACCGTCTACAATCTGAATAGAAAAGTAACTGTAGACTTCGATAAAATAAACTGTTTATTCGAAGTTATAAAACACATTGTTAGTATTGTATGCTCATTGAATAATAAAAAAAACAAATTAAGAAAACAATTGTAATATAATGACAGTACTTAACATAAAAATTGTATTCATTAATGAACATGAATTTATTAATTAAATGTGCTTGGTTCTAGCCCATGCAATTGCAGGGAAAATATTCTACATAGCTACATCAGTTTATACTTACTTGGTATGGTTTACATCGCCCTTTTGCTCTCTGGCATGAGGCAGATGGAAACTCGGTTGTATTCTTTCCGCTGATAGAGATGCAATTGAGGAAAAATACTGTTAGGTGCCCAGTCCCGGGGAGAGATGTCCGAGACTGTACCCACCTCATTATATTAGAGTCGGCAAATTCGGTAATCGTATAGATGCCACGCAACCGGCGGATGCGGGTGCTGGCCAATGTGTGTCCTATGCCAGTGGACGCGCTCGGATTCCACATGTTAATCCTGACCTTATGTCACATCCTGTCTAAGTGGGGAGACCAGCGTAAATAACTATATTTACGTGGGTGGGTTGAACAGGTCACAGACCATGTATTAATTTCAGCTCTTCTTATTAATAACCGCATTATTTGTTTCCAGATAAAGTGATATCTGATTGTTCATAGAAGTTTTCCAAAGTAGCGATTACTCTTGGAAATACACAAACTTTTGCATCATATACATACAAAAAGAAGGTTTAGCCCCGAGGAACATTCATTTTGTCATGGTTGCCATATTAGGGTATGATGCTCCAGCTTTATCAAAAGAGCACAAATAAGTAACTTGATTATCGAGGAGTATTGAGAAAGTGGAATATTATCAAATGTCTATGTACTACGACAGCCACCACCAAGAAAAAACATTGATCGTGTTCACCAAATCATGTTAGCGAATAGGTGATAGGCTTTATATCAAATAAGCAATGATATTATCATATCCTATGAGATTGTTGCGTATATTCTATACAATGAATTTGGCATGACAATGGTTTCTGCTGGGATGGTTCCACGTCTTCTAGCATAATGATGAAAAGCGCATCAGACTGACCATATAACGGGAAAATCGTATATAGATTGAGGCAGATCCAGTTGGTTTCCTTGAACGCTTCTTCATCTAAGATCATCACTTTGAGCAAGAGACAAAGGGATATTCCATACAGTAAAAAAGCACTCTTCATTCTCCAAAACATGACAATGAATTTTGATCCACCTTGGATGTTTCCATGTCATCTAGCATCTGATCAAATCAGACTGATCATATCACGTGAAAATCGTATATAATTTGAGACAGATCCAGTTGGTTTTCTTCAACGCTTCTTCATCTAAGGTCACCACTTTGAGCCAGAGATAAAGAGACATTCCATACAGTAGAAAAAAAAATACTCCTCACATTCTCCAAAACATGGCAATGTCTTTTCATCCGGAAGCAATGTGATGGCCTTACGTCTTTGGGATCCAAAATGTTTTTTTTTGTTTATTGACTATGTTCAAAAGGGCTAACCTATCAATGTTGAATAATATCCTAGCTTGCTGGGGCAGTTAGAAATGGCTATTAAGACTCAATACCCAGGAAAACCGACGAACGGGTATTTGTTTCATCAGGACAATACTTCATTGCACAAGTCTTAGGTTTCAATTGCTGTTGTGTGTGAATGTGGATTTGAATTAGTTGATCAACCTCCCTCTTCACCTATTATCATCTGTTCCTCAACATTAAAAACACTTGACTGGGGACCGGTATCCCAGTGCTAATGTCATCATAACTGCTATTGATGACTTATGAACTGCCTTCTTTGAACTGTCAGATATCAGAAATAATGCATTAAAATTAATGCAGGCAAGATTTCAGAGCTCAAATCTCACTCTTTCATAGACAGCCTATGAAGCTTTGAACCCACACTGAAATATTGGAATGAATATTTATTTATAAGTGAAAGTATTACTTGAGCTTGTAAAATAACAAGCATTCTAAACTGCTTATGGCTGAATCGTATTTTATGTGTATGCTCCAGAGGGCTCGAATCTCCAGCATTAAAATTTAGATTTTTTAGCTTTGTAATCGAGATTTATGAAATATAAACAACTTCCGAAGACTCATTTACTTTATTTAATACATTGATCAAAGTTAATGATTCTTTATTTAAAAATCTGTTTTATTTGCTGACCAAACAATACGGAATATCAGAAATGAAATTCCCCACCCGCTTTTAAATCTGTCTCTCAGAATATTATTAAATCTTTTTCTTTTTTTTCTTTTTTAAGCGTATCACCCTAAGCAAGGCTGGTGGCCACTATCACGCATGGGGTTACAGAAGGGTTGGAGGAAGAGCAGATAGGAGTGGTAAAGGAAGGGATGTGGAGAGAGAGAAGGACGGAGGGTCGATCAAGGCAGGGGGGTTACGGAAGATATAGAGCGAGAGCATATAGGAATGAAAGATGAAAGGAAGTGGAGAAGGGAAGAGGATAGATCAAGGCAATTGGAGATGAGGATTGACGCTACACTTAAACCGTTGGAGATTGTATTTGTCAGGGAAACAGTAATAGGGAAGGGAGTTCCATAGGCGAGATGTGCGAGACATGAAGCTATTGGAGTAGAAAAGACGTCTACATCTAACAGTTTCAACGGTGAAGGGGTGGGAACGGGATGCCAGCCTCGTAGGACGCTTAAATTCACGAGGCTTAGGGACAAGCGAAAGCAACTCCTCGGAGCAATTACCGTGGAAGTACTTGTAGAAAAGGCAGAGCGATGCAACATCGCGTCTGTGAGAGAGCGACTGCAGACGAGATGACAGATCAGGGCCAATCACATTGCATATCCGTCTCTGGATCTTATCAAGAACCCTGAGGCAACACGCAGGGGCCCCAGACCATAAATGGCAGCAATACTCCATGCAAGGTCGAATGGTAGACTTATAGACTTGGAGGATCGATTCCGGGGAGAAGAATTTCCTGGCTCGGCACAGGGAACCAAATTTTCTTGCGGTGGATGATGCAACTGACTCGATGTATTTGTTCCACCTCAGATCAGCGGACAGCGTGAGACAGAGCAGCCGCAGAGAGGAGCTCTCGAGAAGTTGGTCCTCAGACATTCTGATGGGATGCAGGGATGTGTCCTTGTGGTGGTTAATGGAGAGCAGTTTTGTTTTAGAGGCGTTAAAGTTGACCATCCATTTCTCTCCCCAGTCCACAACCGATTGGAGGTCTTTTTCAATTTGAGCTGCCAGGTTAATTTTGTCCGCCTCAGTAGATTTGTGCTTGAGAACACTGAGAACAACCTTCAAATCCCGGTTTGATAGGAACGATTGAATTAGGTCAAACAATCGACCTGTGATACCATAACCCCGGAGCTTGCGAAGGAGTCCGGCATGCCAAACTCTATCGAATGCTTTGGAGATGTCAAGGGCCACGGCACGGGCTTCGCCATTACTATGGATAGCTTGGTAGACAAATTCAGTGATGGCCGTAAGCACATCGGCAGTAGACCGGGCAAAGCGGAAACCATACTGCTTGTCTGAGAGCAGATCGTGGGATATCAGGTGAGTAATCACTTCGGTGTTGATAATGGCCTCGAAGACTTTGCCGAAGAGGGGAAGGAGACTGATAGGACGGTAATTAGAAGGGTTGGAGGGGTCGCCAGAGTTCTTAAAGACAAGAACAATGGTAGAGGACTTCCAGGAGTCAGGAAAACAGGAGTCCTTGAGGCAGCGATTGTAAAATTTAGAGAGGGCAGGTGCCAGTTCAGGTGCGCATTTCTTCAGGACAATGGCTGGTATTCCGTCGCCACCGGTAGCCTTGTGGAGATCTAAGTTAGAAATAATGCCCAGTACCGACGACGGGGTTATGTGCAAGCCGTCCAGTAGGGCCGCAGTTCTGGGAGGGAACTCGGGCAAGGGTACCCCAGAGGAGTCAAGCATAGAATTGGAAGAAAACTTCCGAGCGAAGCATTCAGCCTTGTCGGCCGAGGTGGTCAGGACCTCAAACTGATTGAACAGTGGAGGAATGGAGGGTTTGTTGCTATTCAGAACGCTCTTGCAGAGGCGCCAATAGTCCTTGGAGCCAAATTTGCGGGATGCAATACGTTCCTTCATCCGAGCTGCAAATAGTGCCTTGGCATTGTCGAGAGTACGCTTACACTCATTGCGTGCAGAGGTAAATAGACGTCTGTTGGAGTCGGACATGTCACTACGAAAACGGTGGAAGAAGTGGTTCCTATGGGCAATGGCGGCTGAGCAAGCAGCTGTGAACCAGGGGAAGGAGCGCATTTTGACCTTGAATTTCCTGGAGGGGATGAAAGCTTCGATACCGGCTTTGATCCAGGAAGAGAACTCAGAAGCACAATCATGAGTGGGGAGCTTAAATACAACATCCCAGGGGACATCGCGGAGGAAGTCCCTAAACGAGTCCCAGTCAGCCCGTTGGTAGCAGAAAGTGGTTCTGGTGGTAGGAGGTTCTTTGCAGGGGGTGGGGCTGAAGGAGATACTAACAGACACGACAGCATGATCGGAGTTACCGATAGTTACAGAGCTGCGTGGCACTACAAGACTCAGGGATGGAGGTAAAACACAGGTCGAGGAGTGAGGCCTTACAGTCACGATTGTAGGAAAAACACGTGGGGAAATCGATTATCTGGGTGAGGGATTGAGAGATTGAAAAGTTGAGAGTATATATGCCAGCGAGGTCAGTGGTAGCGTTATGTAGCCACTGGTTGTTGTGGGCGTTAAAATCACCAAACACAAATATGTGAGCGTACGGATAGACAGAGAGGGCCTTATCTATGCTGTCAGAAATGACATCGAGTATCCCGCAGTCCTGAGAGGATGGAGAGCGGTAGAGGAAGAAAAGATAGCTTACAGCATTGAGAAGAGATAGACGAGACACAAGTAGGAATGATCCGGCGATTCGAGAGAGGTCTCTATAGCCAGAGGGAGATGGTCCTTGACGTAGACACGCAGGCCATGCATGTGGGGTAGAGAGTCTTTTCTGAGGAGAGGGAGGTATCCAGGGATCGAGAGATCAGAGGAAGGAATAGAGGAGTCAAGATTGGTCTCACACAGGGCGAGTATATCCGGGCACTTAGCTATGAGGAAAGACTCAACGCTGCAGAAGTTTGTTCTAATGCCACGGATGTTAGAGAAGGAGATATTTAGAGGTTTGGGTGATTTTTGGAAGGCTGGTTTAGGTTTGTATTTCTGTTTTTTGTTATTCATGTTGGTAATTGGTTTTGGAAAGAGAGAGAAGGCCTGAGTTAAAGGAAGCCGACGGTTGACACCCATGACGCGAACAGAGAGAGGGTTTGGCACAGCAAGATTCATAATGTGGCCTCAGGGTTGCCCACCGGAAATGACTGCAGGGATAGCTATCCATGCGCGACATGGCACTACAGACACGCCGATATTATGCAACTGTTGATCAGAGCGGCCGCTCAAGACGCTACGCAAGAGTTAGGGCTCCTAACTACCAGTCGGAAACAGCAACCAGGGAACTGTCAACCGTGTACCCTCAGAATGAACAGGCAATGCCACAGACTGCGTGCATCATGGGAGAAACACAGCGGCACCAGTACAGAGGCCAGTGAGAGAAAGAAAGAGAGAGAGATCCGGGAACCCCTTCCTAAACACGAAACAAGGTTTGGGCCTCTACTCGCGTCCAATAGAAGAGGGAGGAGTGTAGACCGGGCGGTGGGAAAGTCTACCTTCTCCAATTACATAAAACATATACAACGATGACAGAACAAAACAGTGGGTGGGATGAGGTTGGGATAGATAGAAAATAAATAAATAAATAAATAAACTGAAGGAAATAAGGTTAGCAGGCATTAGTGATTAGGAAGAACCAGGTAAAAAACAAAAATTTAAAAATAATTATTAATAAAGTATTTACTCACTCTAAATCAGCTTCAATGTCGACTACACACATCGCAAAAAAACACAAGCGAAAGTGAACGGCGTGCTCGAATCCCCAAGCATCAAGTTACAAAGAATGCAGTGTTGGTGGTAGTGTGTGGGGAGGGTCGTACGACCATTCCACCATAACGACCACGACAACAGTGGGCCGGGGTTGGCTTTTTGTAGGAGAATGTTCAAATCAAACTGGCACCTACAGAAGACAATAGTCTCTGACCAGGTCACAAAATATGATTTGTAGGCAACGCTTCTGTCTCCTAATATATATTGCCAAACTGTTAAGGTCTTTCTATTATATCTTATAAATATGGTTTCTTTCTTTCTTTCTTCACTTCTTTCTTTCTTTCTTTCTTTCCTTCTTTCTTTCCTTCTTTCTTTCCTTCTTTTCTTTCTTTCTTTCTTTCTTTCCTTCTTTCTTTCCTTCTTTCTTTCCTTCTTTCTTTCTTTATTTCTTTCTTTCCTTCTTTCTTTCCTTCCTTCTTTCTTTTTTTCTTTCCTTCTTTCTTTCTTTATTTCTTTCTTTCCTTCTTTCTTTCCTTCTTTCTTTCTTTCCTTTTTTCTTTCCTTCTTTCTTTCCTTCTTTTTTTCTTTCCTTCTTCCTTTCCTTCCTTCCTTCCTTCCTTCTTTCTTTCCTTCTTTCTTTCTTTCTTTCTTTCTTTCTTTCTTTCTTTCTTTCTTTCTTTCTTTCTTTCCAAAATGCTACATGAAATCCCGGGTATCCAAAGAGAATCGAATTCTCTTGAAAGTTTGTACTAAACGGATTCGTCCTTATAATTTACTTCCATATATAATAGAATCCGAAAACTAATTGGAAAATAAAATAATCTTATTGTTTTTATTTTAGATTGGCATGCATTTTATTAAAATAATAAGTGACAGAGAATATATACTTTTGCATTTATTCTTAAACTAATATATGATTCATATTTTTGTCTTGACTGTGTTTTCCTATCAGCTGTTCAACATTGAAAATAATTACGCAATTATATTATATATACTCAACTTTTTCCCTTTGAAGCTCTCAATTTATCAAACATGACATTTCGACTTTTGTCATTAGATGGCTTTATTAACGTTCACTTTCATCTTGGCTCTGAAAGAACACTGTATTATGGCAGGTGTCAAAGCTGTGAAATTTAGAGTATATATTTTAATTTAAGCATTGGGTATGGAATAAAACGCAGTATATTTTCAATATATAATGCTAATCAGGTGAAAAAGGTCAGTTTGTGTAAGAATGACATTTAGTGATGAAACGTGTAAAAACCGCTTTAGAAAGATTCGAACGGCAGTTGTACGCTGAGGATTATTAGTCAACGTTGGTAGCAAACAAAGCAAAAGACTAATTCCTGATGTTAAACGTTATTTGAGGCCAGATATAGCTAAGCTATTCAGAATATCGATAACGCAAAACTGGTTTTGTTAGTCAGTTTAAAGAATGTTCTCCATATAGGTTAAGCAAAAATAAGTTAAACCGATTAAATAACCTTTAATCATAAAAAAGACGATTTATTCCAAAGACAATTATACGCAGTATATAATGGCATTGTAAGAGAGTTCATTTTTATGACCTTTCTCTAGACAGTTAATCGTTTTCATCGGATATGCATCGCTCCAAATTAAATCAGTTGCAAGCAGGAATTGGTTAAATTCTCTCTAATTAGTTAACACAAAATTGCATAATATTCGATTCGGACAAGGCCAAAGACATGTTTTTTTCCCAGACCATAAATCTCATCTTGACAGAGAAGTTTAATCGTATCAGTCACATTTCCCCTTTGGGTGGTAATTAATTCATTTTGTAAATGATCAACTAACAAATTAAGCCGAAAAAAAAAGACTTATAACAGTTCTTTGTTCAGAAAAAATATTTTGACAGGATGGAAATATGGAATTGTTTGAAAGGTTGGAGGGCACAATTGAACTAATATATGATATTAAATAAGATTGCTATAATAATAATAATGCAGAATGTCTACTGGGAACAAAACACATGCATACAAATAGAAAATGAATTGAGCAAGTACACAAAAAATAATAAATGAATGTTGTAAGAGAAGGATGCCCCGTCTCACAGAATATATTTAACCTCCACCGTGTAATGATCCTAAGAGAATTTCAATATAACAACATGAAATATGCAGATAACATCGTGTTGATGGTAGACACAGAAAGAATAATGCAGAAAAAAACCCCGAAGGAAACATAATGAAAAGATTAACCATCAGTTATAAAAAGAGAGAATAGATGGCCGTTAGCATGAGAGGTTCCGTGATATCAGTGTTGGCTGTAAACTTGTTTAAGGAAAAAGAACATGTAAAAGATCTTACAGAAATTGTTTCGGCAGTTATTGTCTGGCGATCATCAGCTAAGCGAAGTGGACTTTACGAGAACTGTATCAAACTATCCTGGTAAGGTAGGTCAGCGTGTGAAGATAGATACTGAGGACATGATGTGTAACATTTTAGGTGAAAGATGACAATACAAAGAACCAGGAGCCGAAAATAAAGGACCGCTTGCCACGACGGGTAAAGAAGGAGCGCCTCACTTCCCCTCAACATGCCTTACCTCTGCCTCGGTCGTCTACAGTAGAATGTTACAAACAGAATAATATTTGACTACTGTGAAAACTTCGTCTCATGCTTTTATTTCGTTGGTAACATTTTGGCCGGAGAATTATTCTTTAAGCCCCACAAGAGTTTGATTGGAAGAAGCTGCAACCTGAGAACGAGCTTGGTGTCTTGTCTGACCTGCAGCGCTCTAATAAAATGCGAAGTCAAATGACGTCAGAATCAAGTATGTAGATACATTCAACTATCTTAGAACTTCTATTACTGGCAACGCAAAATGCGATCCAGGAATTTGAAAGCGCATTAAAATAGGAAATGATGTCTACCAAAAGCAAAGCATAGTATTATGAAACAGTAAAACTTTGGGAAATTGTGGAGAGTTGTTATAATTGCCCATTTAAGGAAGGGACATGACAACAAGAAGAAGAACAGGCAGAACAAGAAGACCATTGAATATTCTAAGACACAAAATGAAGATAAGTTTCCTTATAGGCACTAAGTGACTTAAGAGTCAAGTGCGTCGTTCTACAGAGGGAGATCGACAGTACTTTGATGGTGCAGATGTGCAACTAGTAAATTTTAAAGTAAATGAGAAAAACAATGTAATTCGAATTACACAGAGACCGTCGATTATTCAGGGACACGTAAGGAGGAAAGCAATCTTTGACAATTTAAAACACAACGAAATTAGTGAAGGAAAGAAAGACAGAGGAAACAACGAGTACCCTACATAACTCAATTGTGCAATTGAGAAGATAGAGAATGGAATAAATGGTAAGTGTATTGCAATGATTTCGAAGTTTCTGTGGACCTTGATCAGCTACGTTAGATGGAGAAGTTGAACAACCATTTCATCGGCGATTAAAAATTATTTGATTGAAAATTTTAAAAAACTGAAACTCTAACAACAGTTTCATGCATATCTAGCTCCAATATAATTGCTACATCTGGTCTGAAGTTTATGTTATGTGTCGAGAGCCTTCTGGCAGATTCTAAAAAATAAGAAACGTTATCGATCATACTCTGGCATATCGGTATCATTCATTTTCACAACGCTGTAACTTAAGTTCTCTTTGGCTCTTTTATAAATATTTTAACGCTAATTGTTCCTCCAGATTCTTGTTGTCCATTGAACAAAGAATTTTCGAAATTTAAATGGAATATCAATCGTCATATTTTGATTACTTGGATCCTGTCATTCTATGGCCCTCGCCGTTTCTTTCACTCTCAGTTTTCCATTCCATCCTAATTAATTGTATTGCCTTGCTTAAGG
>OZ038481.1:113675090-113730090 GCA_964036315.1 Acanthosepion esculentum
TTTTTTGTTAGCATGAGTGACATGAATCGCATAAGGATGTATAGGTTCCTGATATTTTTAATATTGTTCATTTTACCGTAGTAGTTTTGTTAACTTCTTTTAAGTGGCAAAAATATTTCGAAAGGGAAGTTCTGTTGCAATACGCATTGATGTTGAAAATTGATATGTGTGATACCACCGAGTTTTAAAGCAATTTTTGGTACTACCTATATCGTATTCTCATCAGTTGGATTTTCTCTAGATGATAAAGTACTTAGATAAACAAAGGAATCTCTTAGACATCTAATTTTTAGTGGACAGTCGTTAGGATATCTACAATTACAGAAGTTGGTATCATTATTGTTTGTTGTTTTGGGATGGCTATTTTTACCTAGGTTTAAGTGTTGATTGAAAATTTTCTCATTGTGTTTTTTAATAACTTTTTCAAGGATATCTATACAACTATATCTTATTTTAAGTGTATTTTTTTATTATAAATCTTACTGAGAGGATTATTACTAGGGAAGTGTTTATCAATTAAATTGGCAAACTAACTTAGTACGAACAATTTGATTAATTCGGGCACTGTACCAAATAATTTTTCTGTTTCTATATTTTCTCACTAATATTGTTATATTTCCTATATATATAATATCAGGAGACTTATAGTCACTATTTTAAAAGCGTTGTTGTAAAATTCGCTATGTTTATAAAATACATCCTCAATGGAAGTGCTATTACTGATTCTATATTCAGGGTATGTGTTTGATTACTGATGGAGGGTGAGTTGAATTTGGTTGGATATATAATGGATTTTCATTAGTTTTCATGTAGGGTTGGTATGTATTATTTACTTAGTCTATGGTTGCATCGAGGAAATATAATTTTTTAAAATGTGTGATCACTATTACTTTCAGGTTTAGACTCTTGAATTTCCTGTGTAATAATTACCTGATTTTGTCAAGATTGATTTTTGTAGAATTTTACACCAGCATTATGCCGTCATCTCTATATAAACCTGTGGTCTATGTTGGTATCATGGTGAGCACTAAGGTTATATACTATGTACAAACAAACAAACCAGTTCGGAAGGCTCTGCCGAGTCTAACGATCCCATTGCAATATTAAATTATTCAACTGAATTATTTTTTTATCCACTTCTTTTTGTTATGGCTAAGAACAGATATTTTAGAGTAAATAATAATGTTCTTTTCCTCGTTTGAAAGATCGGTGTACTCGGTAGTGAATTGCAACGGCAATATAAAGAGATCGCAGTAAATGGATGAGTAATAATCAACAATATCAAACTGTTTCAGTAAACAATTAGTTTTATCAATTATTATTAAATATGTATATATATATATATATATATGTGTGTGTGTGTGTATGTATATATATATATATATATATATATATATATATATATATATATATATATATATATATATATATATATGAGTGTGTTTGTCTGTGTGCGTGCGTGTATGTGCCTCTGTGTGTGAGTGTAAGTGCGAGCGCATTCCTAGGTAAATATTCGGATATGTATACAAATATATCTACAATAAACTATGTGAATTAAAATAAAGGGAAAACTATTCTTCACCGACGAGTTTCGTACTCTAACGGGCATTATGAAACAAAAACGTAAGAATTTTATTTGACAATTATTTTTATATAGAAGAAAAAATCTTAAGTTTTAAAAATTTAGGAATGATCATAATTAATCTACAGGAGAACAGTAAAAGTCAAGTTAAACGCTAATAGATTCTAAATGATTTACTGCCTAATAAAAACAAATGAGAAAATGTAAATTGTTCAAGTTGAATTTATTCACTTCATGTACTTACATACTCATACACACTCACAAACACACACACACACACACACACACACATATATATATATATATATATATATATATATATATATATATATATATATATATATATATATAGGGTGTCCATAAAATTCGTGTGCATTTTAGAAATTTATAACTTTATTTGTATTTACGATAGAAATAATCTGTAAAACATGTTATAAAGTTTAATGCACCTAGATTTAAGTATAGCTAAAACAACTAATATGATTTCAGGCATTACAGTAAATCAGTTGGAAAATGTTTACCGTGAACTGCAGAATCGTTATATCCTTTGTATTGCTAATGATGGAGGATATATGGAAACTTAAATAAGATTTCAATAAAACCTTAAAAATATATAGATTTACTTCTTTCTAATCGTTTTTACACATTATTTCTATCGCAAATACAAATAAAGTTATAAATCTTTTAATGTGCACACGAACATTATGGAAACCCTGGATGTGTATGTATATATATATATATATATATATATATATATATATATATATATATATATATATATATATATATATATATGATATTATATTCTTGGTATGTAAATGCCAAAAGTTATGGCAAAACAAGATTAATTGAGATTGCTTTATCCCGGTATATCTATTCCTTTTTATTAACTTCGAAAACTTCTGTCTTTGAGGTTTATGTTTTTATACTCTTTATTGGATTGTAGGATTTTGGTTTGCTCTTATTGGATATCAAGATAACTCCCACAGCCTTGGGTATCAACTACTTTTATGTCTGTTCATGATGTGCCAAGAAAACAAGCATTCTGTAAATACATAAACCTCGCTTGCGCAAAAATATTCTCTAGCACTGTTCATCGTGCTCCGATTACATCATAAACCGAATCTCTACCTTTTGGCAATTCCATAATCACGTGATTTCGTTCTTTACGTCCGTATAAATCTCGAATTTCCGTCCTCATTTCCTGGCCACTCGGGTGTCAAGCGACTAAGCAATGTCACTAATGTTAACAACGCGGTCGTTGCTGAAAGCAAGTGCATCCTGGTGCGGAAGTTTAATAAAGTGTTATTATTATTAATAGTAATTGTTGTTTTATAAGATCTACTAGTATTTACACAGCCAAATTGAATGCTGAATTTCACACAATATGCTAATGCTTTCCTCACTCCTCAAGTCTTCAGGACGTCTAACGTTGAAACACGGTCGACCCTGGTCAGTAACTTAATGGGGGACCACTTGGGAATACGAGGATCTGTAAGCGTGGGTGTGCAGTTGGTGTAATCGATAATCGCAAGGAATTTTTAATCGGAAAGCCGAGTTCCAATTCCAGTTGTGTTTGTTATATTCACGTACGGAAATATACCTGGGGAAAGGGTATGAATTCACCTCTTCTACGCTCGGCCATGGGCTAATTAGTAAGAATTTTATCACTAAATCATTAGTATCCCCCCTCGATAAGATCTTATAATCTAAAAATATTTTCTAGCTTTTAATAACATGGAAAGGGTTGATAAGACATAAAAACGAATCAATCAATCCTCACTCCTCCAGCTTATTTTATAAACACTGCTTGAATCAATGCTAGACTGTTTCATTCGGTGTATAATTTTGCAGTTTAAACATAGTCCTTTGTTACATTATTTTGTACGTTTTACTAATGAGTGCTTGTAACGCTAGGTTTATTTATTTTCATTGTGATATGGATGTTTTTCCTTTTGAGCTTTATTTACACAATTTCAATAAGTCTAAGGTATTTTTTTACTGAAATTTCATTTAATTTTTGCATTTAATAAAATTTTATTTTATGACAAGAAATTAAGTTTCGAAAATTTAATTTTGGTGTAGTCGATTGTATTCTTTCATTTCAAAAATAATCTCTAAGTATTATTAGTCATATGTTGTGAGTTGTTAGCCGTGATCTATCAAATACTCGTAATTACTCGTTCACAACTTCTTTCTTCTGCCCCCACCCACTATTTTCTTTAATCAGTGAGGGTGTCACGCAGTTGTCATGTGGGACAGTGTCACTTTATCTTCTTTGAGATGTCATATGACCCCACCTAAGGCAGTAAGTTTTCCTCTCGCTCTCTCTTTCTCTCTCTCTACCACACACATACACTCACACAAGTGGAATCAATATGGCTAAGTAGGTGAATATATATATATATATATATATATATATATATATATATATATATATATGTATATATGTATATATTTATATATTTATATATAAATGGTGTTTCACATATTTTTACAAACTTTGGGGCTGGATCCTAACACCAATACAAAAGAAATCCATGTAAACATATGTTCGCAAATCCTTTGTTTTTTTTTATATTATGTTTAAAATTTACTGTAAACGCTGTCAAATTTTCAACCCGATATACATTTCAAAAATACTTTTATAACTTTTGCAAATGATACGGATACAAGAGTTGCACTTGAATACCTTTCATGCGTTACAATGGGATATACATGATAGCTTTACTTCGAGCGCACTGATACAGGGATAGACTCTGACAGCATATAGAACTTGTTTTTGTGGTCTTCTTCGATTCATAGTTTGTGTCTCAGCAACATGAGGATAAACTGCAGCAAATGTCGGCTGATTCGGCATTATTCAATCTGGAAACGCAATCTGATATAGCTGTGAGGCCTCGCGTTCATTACCATTTGCGCGGCCATATGCAAAAAGCACATATACATGCCCTTGATATGAAGACAAACAAGCTACAAATATACACGAATTACAAATGTAACGTAGTCTACATGGATATATATTGTGGCTAGTTTTGATGAATATAACTTCTTGCTGTTATTATATTGGGGCGTTTAACCTACAATTAACAATTTTATTACAATCATTTCATCGAAAAATTATATTTTCAGTTCAAGATTTGGTTTAATGTATGTTGTAAGTGAGATTGCCTGTTACGTTATTTTTCAGCAGATCAGCATTTTTGTAATATTATAGTCATTTTTGGATTGGGATGTATAAACAACCCACGTGTTTATCAATCGTCGGAAATCTGAGATGAAAAAGGCAAGGTTCAATACCGTGGCTTTTTTTCCAAGATGTTCAAATGATTTTTTTTATTATACTTTTGAGATATTCGTTCTACCTGCATAGTGATGTTGTCGTTATTTTTATTCACATTTTCAAAGGGTTGTATTTGAATTCTATCAAGGTGTTAACCACAGATACAAGATAATGTTTTATATTAATATATACCGATTATCTTAATTGTTATAATAGAGAAAATAGTATTCTTATGTTACAGTCAAATAGAAAAAATATTCCCTGTAATTATTTAGTAAATGAATGTTCGAATATATATTTATCGTTATTCGCCTTCTCACATCCACAAAGTTGAATTGCTTCAATTTCCTACGTATTAATTTCGGATGAAGGTCTTTTCCTAAATGGTTTTCGCAATAACCGCTCCGTTATAGAACTCACTCCTGCATGGATGTTTTCCCGGACACTCGTATATTAATCTCTTCACAGCTCGGTTCATCAGTTATCTATCCGCCCTATACACGTAAGCTTTATTTTCCACTTTCTCCTCTGATGTTCAAATTATCCCGATCAATAATCTTCTGCTTTATTTGGTTTTTAGATTTTCTATTTATTAACGTTAGTAAAATATACAGAATGCTTTCTGTAGTTTCCTGTAATCTTTGAAATATGTTTTTCATCTAAATGTGATATGAATTAGATACATTCATTTATCATGATCGACGGTTTTTCTTTCAAGGAGATAGATTGCATTGAACGTCTATTGAGAATTATTCTCACCCTATACCTCAAGTGAAATATATACAGGGTGCGAGTGCTATTTGAGGACATATTGTTTTAAGTTCACTACACATTCAAATTATTTATAATATTATTTTTTTATTTCAGATAACACAGTCAGAGGAAGATGTTAACCCAAGAAATGAAAACACATGCAGTCATTGTTGATTTAGCTGCAAAACATAATGATTTAAAAATCAGTAACTTTGTACATGTTGCCAGATCATTAGTACATAAAGTTCAGTTGGAGCTAGAGGGATTTGATGGGAATGTTTCACCGGTAGCAAAAAGAAAAAAAAGCATTCACAGCGCTCTGATACAACGAGAACAACATGATTTATTCGGAATGTTCAAAACATCATCGATGATAACCCCGGAAGATCAATGAGGTCCCTCGGCAAAGAACTCCAGGTATCAGAGTGAACTGTCTGAATCGTGGTACATCAGGACATTCGATATAAGCCATATGTAATGAGGAAAGGCCAATTCATATCGGCGAAGACACAGGAAAACCGTCTCACGCGTTCAAAACCGTAGCTGAGCAAAGTGAAGAAACCCACGAATATGGCATGCTTTGGTTTTTCTCTGACGAAAAAACTTTGACCAAGATCAGAAAACAAACAGACGGAATGACAGGAGGCTATGTGCATCTCCTTCCGAAGTACCCAGCGGGATGCACACCAAATACCCGACTACTGTAATGGTTTTAGTAGTTGTGATCAGTGAAGTTCATGTCATGCCACATTACATTTTCCCACAAGGTCTTAGGGTCAATACTGCTGGATACATTAATGTTCTTAAAACGGTTGTTAAACTCTGGATAAATAAAGTATGCAATGGAAGGCCATATGTCTTTCAACAACACACTGCACCTTCTCACAAAGACATTGTAACCCAGGATTGGTTATCAGAGAAATTTTACAATCATGTGGCCCCCTAACTCGCCAGATATAAATCCTATGGACTATTACGTGTGGGGCGTCGTTGAAAGGGAGACTAATCGGCATCCTCATAGTACAGTAGCTGCACGGAAGGCCGCCATTGTCCGGGTGATATCCAAAATGAATAAGGACCACTTAATTGCAGCTTGGGGACGGTTTCGAGCCCGAATAGAAGAAATCATTGAAGCCAAAGGTAGTTTCATATAATAAGTAGATAAAGAGTTATGAAGGATATTTTTGTCAATTTGAATTAAATTTATACATTGTTTGCTAAGATATTGCTGTTTATTTAACATGCTAAAGATTTCCTCAAATAGCACGTTTTTTTCTAAAGATAGTGGAATAATGATTGGTTCATTGTATCTCTTGTCTAAGTATCTAACTCCCCATGATCTACACTAAGAGCCAGATCAGGCCAGTAATGGAAAATTGCTGTCATATCTGCGCTGGAGTTGCCCAGTCCTCACTTGCCTGTCTTCAGCTATTTCAATAGAATCTGTGCGGCTTTGTGTGTGATCATTTTTTAAAAAATCTACAACGCTTTTTCCACAGACAAAAAACCGCTGGATACTCTCTGCTCTATGAAAATATCCATGGCATGTGTTGTGACGCGCTACAAATTTGTTCCCACTACCCATGACCTTTGTAACTAGGACCCGCCTTGCCACGTACACAAGGACTCATTCTCTACATATACCGTTAGTAAGAAGTAATTTCTACCAGGACAGCTTCCCAAGAAGTGCTGCTTTGGAGAACAGACTTCTGTCAGGATGTTTTCCCAGTTACATTTTTCACATATTCCATGCTATGGTTAACCTTGAATTGTAGGGTTTTCGTTCCTACATAAAATCATGAACTTCACATCTTGATTTTTCTTTTTGTCGTACAATACGACACAGCATCCGTATACCCCGAATGGATCCAGGGGTTTATATTGGGTGAACTTTAGCATAAGAAACATCTGACTTCTTTCTGGTATATTCTACGGATGAATTAAAATGTATTTGTTACGGTTATTCCAATATTAGTTCTGTAATTAACATTATATATGCCCTGAATATTGATTTTATATAGCACATAGGGTAAGGACGGGAACGTTGATGAAATTTATTTTACTAATAGAGGCTAACCACCAAGAACTCTACTGATGAAGCTTAATCTTGTCAAACAACTACAGTAAGTTGATTATTTTTTTAAGTGTCTCACCCCAAGCAAGGAGGAGATCCACTAGCACCCAAAGGGTTACAGAGAGTTGGAGCAAGAGCAAAGAGGAAAAGATGAAGAGAAGGATAGGGGTTAGATCAAGGCATCTGGAGATGTCGATTGACATTACATTTGAATAGTTGGCGATTATAGCTATCAGGGAAACAGGAAAAAGGGAGGGAGTTCCACAGGCCAGAAGTGCAAGACATGAAGCTATTGGAGTAGTATAGACGGCTACATTTAACTGTTTCGACAGTGAAACGGTGAGAGCGAGATGCCAGCCTAGGTGAACGATAAAATTCATGAATTCTGGGATGCAAGGAAAGCAGCTCCTCGGAGCAGTTTCCGTGAAAGTATTTGTAAAAAAGACAGAGGAGGCCGACGGGATGAAAGCAATTTGAAATAAATAAATGCAGAATATATCATAATATGATAACTTTGTGACAGAATGTCAAATGTATCAAGCTGCACCTCCAAGGCACATTGGCGCTCCCAGTTGGCTATGTTGGTGCAAGACTAAACAATTTTATGCTAAGAATTAAAAACGCAAAATGTGAACTTAAATGCTATTTTTAATGTAGGCAAGATAATATATGATTCAACTTCAAACCGAAGTGTCAGTTAAGTACCTTTATCGAAAATAAATTCTAAAACTCTAAAAAATATTTTCTGATATGAAATAGCCTGTAAAATGCGATAATCTCTAAAAATGCACAAATTAATCTATTTTTCTTTGTGTCCTAATCCGTTATATATTCATTTTCCAGACAGTGAAATAGGATTTTTCATTCAGCCTTCCTTGATTAAAATCTTCAGATTTTCTTCTCTATTTGACCGATTTATGTTTGTTTTATGCTTTTCAATTCCGCGTTGGTCGGACTCGTCCAAATATTATTACAACTTTTCGGTACGTTATTTATCAACTTTTAATTTTCTTATCTTGTTTTAATTCTAACTTCCACTCTGTTTCTCCCATGTTATATTGCAACCATAAATTTCTTAAATGATTAACTCTCGTGTTGCATGTACCAAATGTGTTAATCCGTTACACATATTATGTTATATATTACCTTTTCTTTTTCAAGTGTGTACGTAATGATATTTAATTTATTTTTCCTGCTGTTTGCTGGAACGTTTATTTTCCTCTCACTCGCACAAAATCATGCATTCACACACACACACACACACACACACACACACACACACACACACACACACACACACACACACACACACACACACACACACACACACACACATATGTATACACTCAAACACATATATTATAACCTATAAATAAGTATACGAATGCTACATTCTAATACAAATTACACTTTTCTAGACAGTCATTTTTTCTTCTGAACTAATCATAAATGATTTATATCACTCCAAGTAGAATAATGACCAATAAAAAAAAGATATTATCAGGTATTAAATTTTATTAAACTTTACAATATTGAAGTATTTTACCAAAAGTACGAATACGATGTATTCCAGGAAAATAAAACACCTAATAAGAAGCACACGTGCATACACGCAGACACACAAACAACCACCGCCCACATATCCACCCATATCTTATATATCTACATTAGGTATATTTTAACGTCATTATCGATTATTTTTCTTACAACAATTTTAAATAGAATGTACGCAGTATAAATGGGATTTTATCAAATCACCGTTTTCCTTGTACATACGTTAAGTTTGAAAATGAATCCTCATAATAAAAAAGAGTTTCAGCTTAAAAAGGAATATAGTATTATTTTTTTCAAATTCAAACAGATACAGAAATATCTTCAAGTTTAATGTTGATATAATTGTCACAAGTCGCAAGAAAACTTGAAATGTGAAGGTTTACTGAAGCAAACAAGTCGACATTTGAATCAGAAACAAATATATATTTATTTGTTTCAGTAGAAGATTGGTTGAATGAATATCGAAGGAATCGGTTGGAATATTGGTACTATATTCAACTACGTGATTACTTTGAATATTTCACCAAGAACTATCAAACATTCAGTGAACAAATTTGCGTTGGTTCTCTGATAAGGACTACTACTTTTACCGAGACACAAGGAGGTGGAATGAGAATGTTACGGACAGTGGACAAATAAAAGAAATATTTGATTGTTCTGAAGGCATCTCCCAAAATTGGCGTTGTTATGATGTGGTGTACAAGGAAACCTTTTCGGTACCAATATTTAAACAATTTACAGAAATATCATGGTCAGTTGTTGTTCAAGCTTTATATAGCAATGTTGAGACATATTTTATCAAAAGAAAATGAAATGCTAACATCAATAAACTAAATAAAAGCATGTGGCCTTCTTTTAGAAAAGAAGAGATTGAGAAGCCATAAATAGTTTCGATAGGACCATGGTGCAAATCTCTGGAATGAAATTACAACCATACAATAAAGGAAAATAGATTTGCTGCATTCAGAATATGTTCCATTCAATCTAAGGTTAAACGATTAGGAAATACATCTGGATTCCAATATAGATAATATCGAGAGGTGACAACGCGTAAAGGTTCCAAAATAAAGAGTATATCAGTTTTTATAAGACCATATATTTTTACATGGTATGTTCACCTTGGAACTTAATGAAGAATAGTACTCTCCCATGCATTTGATAATATAGACGATAAAGCACAAAGGAATAGGGAAAAAAAAACTAGGCCAAGGATCGGAAACTCCCGGCCCGCGAACTACATCCGGCCGGCGAGGGATTTTTGTCCGGCCCGATATTTTAATACTTGGACACTAATTATCTAGTTAGTTTGTTTAGCAAGTGGCAGAAAATTATCAGTTGGTGTTATTTGATTTCAAATAAGATTAATTTTTTAAATCAAAATTTAATTCCGAATTCACCGCTGAAGAAATATGTTTTGTCATGCGGAAAATAGAACATCCTATTGAATAATACAAATGAAAATATTTGAAATTGGCAATTTTTTTCTATTTCATTGAAAAATGCTATCCTTATTTGGATGTGCCTCAGTTTGTGAACAGCTATCTTTTTCGAAAATGAAATATACTAATTAATCGTTTATGAACAGGTTTAGGTGATGATCATCTGGATGATGTTTGGCTCCTGCCATCGACAAATATCTTCACTGATGTGGAGAAGTTGTAGAACGATAAACAGGAACAAGAGTCTCATTAAATAATTTACTTCTAACTGTATCTATTTTGTAGTGAGGAATTTGCATGTGTGTTTTTTGTGTTACTTTTTATCTCGTTATTCCTGCAGTAATATACGGAATATTGTTTAAATAATATGACATTAACTTTATTTGCTTTTTCTTTAAACTTCCAGACCCTCTGGACAGGGTAGTCAGATATCGAGACAACTTGTTATGAAATACATTTGATATCATGGCCCTCCGCTCTCTCCAAAAGGTTGCCTAGCACTGGTTTAGACGGTTCTGCAGGCTCTGTAAATTATTTAAATTCATTATCACCCATGAGACTCTCACGGTTATCCTATCTGAAATTTTATGATGAATCTTACTTCTTCATTTAATTACTGAATAAGTTTTCCAACAATAAAGTATTCGTAAAAAACAGCAACGTCAAATTTTTTTAGCTTAAAAATTATACCAAAATACCATGTATGAATGTTGGGCGTTACTTTTAGAAATAAGGCGGTACAAATGAAAGTATCTGAAATTGGCAATCTTTTCTATATGATTGAAAAATGTAAAACATTTGTTTCTTCCCTACTTTCACTTTCTCACTGAAACAATATAGAGTCTTTGATGGATTTTTTTTTCATGCATTCAAAACGGAATAGTCCATTATTTACGGACCACTAGCAGGATATGTTAAAAACGCCTAACTTTCTTTCTGTTTTTCAGCTAAACCAAGTAGCGGCTCTGATATGTCTTGTATTTGCACGCGATCAAAACGAAATAGTCCATTCTTTATGAGGTACTCGAAGGACGTCAGAATCGTGCGAATTAACGAGCATATGAATAAGCATTATCCAACTGGAAAATTATACTGCGCATAAATGGCAGCTGTGAGATTTGAAAAGCTTTCTGCACGTACCCTGCGCTATTTAACGTTGTACTCGCGATAAATTTCTCTTACGTGTTTATCAGTCTATCATTAGTCCGTGCTTTGAATAGCGCTGCCATATCTGCTCTGGTGATGCTGATATATATATATATATATATATATATATATATATATATATATATATATATATATATATATATATTTGATAAAATCAAAAGAAGAAACCTCAATGTCCTAACCTGGCATCTCGCCTTCAGTTCCTTTCTCGTCCTTTTCCCACTGCCCTAACGTAACTTCCCTGAGCCTTTTCTAGAAATACATTCGTAGTAATTGTTCTGATGAAAATTTCTCTATGGTGCACAGACTTTATGAATTTCAGCGCAGTAATAGATTAGCGGCAATATCTCGTCATTTTACAGTTGAAATAACTAGATGTAACCGTACATTCTACGCGAACAGTTTCTTCTGTCGCATTTTTTTCTTGTGGAACTTTCTTACGTCTTCTTGTTTCCTAGTCATCTTTAATCTTCATAAATTTAAATGCAATGACAATTGTCATCTTTTGACTTCTTAATTCTTGTACTTTTGTTGTCATCACTCCTTAATCGTAGTTTTTCTTTCATATTCTCTAACACTTCGGAACCACTTGTGTCCTAGAAGCTTTATTGCCTTGCTTGGGGTGAAATGATAAAAACACCAAATTCAAGTGAGGTTTGTGACCTATGGAACATTACAGAATGATTCCAAACGTTGAGCGGGGGATTTAGGTTAATTCACGTCAGAGGATGTCGGTCCCTAGGTCGTACATGAGTTAGGTTAATTACCATCGCTTGCATAGTTGTTTAACCTTTCTTTAGAAATGCGACCGTAGATGAACAGGATTACACTTTTGCAACACCAGCATAGTCTTTCGCGACTATGTTAAGTTGAATTTTTGCTGAAAGTAAATGATTTCTAACGGTTCGTGCTGACAATCCTGTGGCGTATATTAGCTGTGGAATCTATTTTCTGTCCTCTTTAACCTGCCACTATCTCCCTAATAATGCTTCAATTTTCCGAATGTCTCTACAGTTTGCTACTCAATAACTTAGTCTGCAGATGAGGGAATACTGTCCGTAACAACAAGGTATCAATTTGAACATGCAAGGCAATTCCCTGAAATGATTCTCCAACCTCAAAAAGTCCAATACCCGATGGCTTTAATTGAAGATAAGGAGTATATGTACGTATCCAGGGATAAAATCAGCTTGCACGGAAACATTTGAACACTCTAAAACTTATTGCATCATGCATCCGGAAAGGATTTTTAGACAGAGACGGCACAACTGTATAGGAATTATTACTTTACAGTATGATCGAATAATGCAAAATATTATCAGTATATAATTGCATTTTTTTAAGTAGAAGAAAATCGGCATTGTCTTTCAAGATGAATTGCCATCAGTTTTAATTTCTGAACAAAAAGAAGTTAATTTACATTATTAAATGCGGACTCGTATATCCTGGAGTTTGTTGTTTTTATCACCAATTTTCGGTCGTTGTGTACTCCGGCTTTTATCAGGTGTATGATAGCCAGAGGGCATAAGAGCGAGAAATTCTACAGAAAAAAAGTAAATCTAACGGGTGGTGTAGCACGTCTTTGGATTTCAATCCAATTCTGATAAATCTTGATTTTACTAAAACCGATAGGAGAACGACAACCATCCACCAAACATATTTAAAAGAATCCAGGCTTTTGAAGCGTAAAAATAATAGAGTAAAGGCCGGTAAATATCTAGGGTAATCAAAGTATTCAAGTTAACAAGAACTAATAAAAACACGAATTCCTTCATATGAAAACATTGTCTTGATAAGCGTTAACATATTGTTGATATCTTCAAATTTAATGACTGTCTTGTACAATTTACCACATGAAATATTAACATCTTGCTGTTAAGTCTTTAAACATTCTATTACAATGTGGTTGAACTCATCATATCTATCTATCTATATATATATATATATATATATATATATATATATATATATATATATATATATATATAAAATATATATATATAAAATATATATATGAAAAATATATATATAATGAATTTATTACGTATAGGATTTTGCCAAAAATATAACAATAATAAAGTTTGACGGTGGTAAAAAGATCGTCAGATGCTCGGAATTATATATATGAAGAAAGGACTGAAAAGCTCTCGGCCTGTCAAAGAAGCCCTTCCACTTAAGCAGCTGATATACAGACATGCATATATATATATATATATATATATATATATATATATATATATATATATATATATATATATATATATATATATATGTGTGTGTGTGTGTGTGTGTGTGTGTGTGTGTGTGTGTGTGTGTGTGTTTGTGTGTGTGTGTTTGTGTGTGTGGTAGATATGTGTCTATTGTTCTTTCGAGTTTTTTTAGCGACATATCAATGGCTAATGAGTTATTTAACGCTGAAATTTAATTTTCTTTTGGGTATTAGTAATTTCTTTTAAAAAATGCATTGCTGTGTTTGTTTTTTTTTACATATTTGCAAAATGTATTTCTGGTAATTTTTTCACAATGAAAATGTATTACTGTTATTTTTGCTATAAAAGTGTTCATACTTTCATAGTTTGGGGGTTACCTATTTGCTCATAGCTGGGGACATGACAAGTGCTACTACACCGGGTCAGGATGGACCTGGGAACTACAGCAATTAAGAGGTGCTTTCACGCCACTCAGATCTTCCAATCGACCGATCAGAGGCCTTGCTGCCAGATGGGATTCATCATCATACAGAGAACGGGGTTCTATTGTAATCAGGAAGATTATTTTCATTTACATAATATATTTCTTTTAGTAGCCGATCTAGTATTGTTTTTTTTTTAAATATGGTCAGTTCTAAATAGTTTCGTTTACGGAAAGCGTCCGTTTCCCACATATTTTGATATTGGATTATTTGGCCAGATATTAGGGAGTTATTTGAATAGAGATTTTTTCCATTTACCCCTATTAACAATGCGTGATAAAATTTTATTTTTTTTATTGTTATTCCGTTTTTGTAATAGATCAACAATATATCGTTTAATCTATAGCTTTCAATAAACATTCTAATGTCAGCATGATCCTCGCATGTTACTACGAATAATGAGGAAAAACTCCACTGTAGGTCATGTAGGTTAGAATTGTAATGTAAGATCATATTTTATAATTGTTTGTTCTCGTCATGAGCGAATTTGTAACATCTCAATAAAATCAGGGATGACATATTACTCTCAGTCTGCTGAAATCACTGAGAGAGAAAAATTAACTGTCAAAACTGATCTTTTCTTTTCTTTTATGCGTTATGTTTATACAGGCTTTGGACAACCATTTCTTCCTGTCTGTCCCTGCTTTAAATGATGTTACACATTGCCATTCATCTTTGACATTGATCGAAAATTCATTCATAAATGATTTTATATAGTTTACGCTACATCTGTCCATCCTGCATCCGGTATGTTATGGCAGCTCTAAATTCTCTTGGCACTTTTCAGCAATATGTCTCAGGTTCCTCAATATGTCTGAGGAATTTGAACCGTCTCTGTTATAATCTTAACTATGTGCCCATTTTCCCTAAAAACTTTCATCTTGCACAAATTTTCTCTTTATGATAATATCAGCTGTCTTCTGTTTAATCACATCTCCGTCGTTTCACATCACTTTATCATATACAAAATATATTATCCAGTTTTTACGGCTATAGAGGTGTTTATATATTACATGGCTGTTTTAGCACGCTTTTCTTTGATTCTAATGATTTTTTTTCTTTTAAAATTGGCACACTTTACAAAAAGATATCCGTTATTTCAATTCATCTACACATGAAACGACGACTAAGTAGAAAACAAAATTTAAGATTGTCTTTAGAGATCTATATATAATTTTAACTTAAAACATAAAAAAACGTCACGTCAAGTCAATGGAACGCTAATTTAGATGGAATTTATTCTAAAAGCAATTTGTATTTTCTCATAGGTATTATAATAGAATTTGCTTTTAAAATATCATGTTTAGTGTATTTCAAAAATTGGTTTCACTAATTTCTAACTGAATTTTATATTATTTCTAATTTACAATTATTAAATATTTATTAATAAATATATATTGTATATAAAGATAAATATTTTTATATACAGTAAAAAGAATTATTTTATGTTCCCACCTAATTCATCAGAAAGTAGCATTTACCGTTCAGTTAAAGAATTTTTTTCTCATTCAATGTGAAACATGCATGTTCAGAGCGTGGGCGGACATGACTGAGCTCAGAGCTTTATCCTTTGTCGAACCAAGTAGTATATTTTAGTGACAGGAAAGGGTGCATTAAAGCAAACATCAGAATAACTACAAAGTCTTTATGCAATTTTATATTCAAATCGATATATTCTCGTACAATCACGAGCGTTGTTAGACTACATGTAAGATCTTATTATGTAAGTTTATATTCTTGTGAAAAAATTAGCATTATCAAACCATTTTTCAGGATGTACATATATTTTTATAATCTATATATATCATAAAAATTTGAACCTATAATTTCTATTAGATTTATTCATAATAGCAAGTTTTCGGTGAGTGAAAATGACATTTTATTTGTAATTAAAGGAAAACACGATTGGTAATAGAAACCTATATATCTTTAACATAAATTCCGATAAATCTGGAAATAACTATTTTTTAAAAATTTTACCAGGTTATGCATGCTTCTTGAGTCAGCGCGTAACCGCGTAATTATCACATCAATGTTCTCACTATAAGATACAGATTCGAATCGCACCGCTGTCTCTATGTAAAAACGGTAACTTAGTAATATCGACTTTCGGAAACCATCCCAGTAAGGAGAACCGTTGGGAAATGTCTGAAAACCATATGTAGCGATATCAACGTCAACCGATATCTTGTTAAAAGTAAACATCGTAAAGCGTTTCAAACAGTTATTGTTCTGGTAATTATCAGCTAAATGAAGAGGAACTCACAAGAAATATGTCAGACGACCCTGACAAAGAAGGTGACTGAGTGTAACGAGACTTTGGTTTATTGATAAATTACTTTTTTTAGACAAAGTTGGCAAGACAAATAACGGTGTTCTCTATAAGATAATGATTCCGAGGAAAAGCAGAAAGAGAAACTCAAAGAGACCAGATAGAAAGGCATGCGAACAGGAAAGTTCTGGTAAACTATTCGCCACCTCCTCACAGCTTTATCTCTGGCTCAATTGACGACAGCAGATCTTTATAACCGAATACAATTTGCTTAATCTTACAATCGCATCATTGTTCTACTTTGTGGGTTACAATCTGGCCAAAGAGTTATTTTTGAAGCCAAAAGCGTTTGTCAAGAAGAAGCTGAACCCCAAGAACGAACATGGGATCTGGTCTGAGCTGCAACACTACACATACAACTGTTTGAATTAAACATCATAAGTGACTTTGGGTTGAGGGGAACATTTCGAAAATTTGTTGATGGTCGGCCTAGCGCAAATTCACATGTTATCGTGTCTGAATGTTTGATCGTAATGGCCTTATTCAATTATATATAGAGTCTAAATACACTATTTCTTTCAGAAACTGTAACTAACGTCTATTCAGCATAGTTGAAATATTAATCGGAGGTGTTGACGAATGTCAAATATGACGGAACTGGCGTTTATAACAGAGACTATGTAGCCACGCTAGTAGACGGACATAGTCGGAAATTGGACATCCAGTCATTTACCTATTATTCAATTCTCTAATCATCATCATTTTTACATTTATTAGTTTTGTATTTTCTATGATTTCCATTTTAGCATGACTTGCAATTCGTTTTATTGCTGCTTGGATATGTTATGTATTTTAATATTAATTTTTGTACACACATACATGTATTTTAGAGATAAATGGCGTTTTAAAGCGAATTACTCTCGTGAAAAGCTAAATCTATTAATATGCTATCTTTTAAATCTTTTTTTGGCATAGTCAGTCATCCAAAGGTATTTTTTTTTGGCATGACTATGCTCCTTGACCTAAAGCTTTTTGATTGTAGCCTTTGCAGCTCCAAATAGTCTCTTCCTAATAGTTAGAATAGATCTGCATTTCTCCTGATATCGTCAACTTTAAACTGTCCCAACATTTACTTCCTATCAAACTAACCAAAATATTACTCCACTTCCGAACTGTCTTCTTTTAAGATGTATTGGCTGAAAGTAGCGTAGACATTAATTCCCTCCAACCTAGCTCCAAATTCTTACTTTTTAAAATCTGTTTTATGTATTTTATCGCCAAATCTACAGATTCTTTTTATTGCAGTGTTCTTGCTTTTATATATTCTCCAATCAATTAATCAAATGTTAGCCTATGGTAGAAGCTATAGAAATTATATTGACTGTTCGGAAATTTCCGAGCCCTTTCTAAGAATTCAGTCGTCCGATATTCATATCTCATGGCAAAGTATCGCAACAACTACGACTGGCAAGCTTCCATTCTAAAATATACTTTAGGTTCGTGCCATTTCTTACTAGGAGCAAATGTAAGATTATCATGAACATTTAAGGATAATTGATCACGAAGTAGACTCCCCAAACTGTGTTGAATAGTGTACAGCACTTTATCATGTGTTGGTGAGCGTCCAAAGCGATTAATATGAAAGACGTTATGACAGAATTGCTACCATTTATTTTAAATTATTATCAAATAACTGAATCATTGCATAACCTAACTTTTATATGACAAGATTTTTTCAGCTATGTTCTTTCTGGAGGAAGCTGATCATGGTTCTCGTCTGGTTCATTTCTTTTTTCATACGTCTGAAACGGCACATTTTCGGTATGATGATGAAATAGTTTCTGTTGCTGAGTTTATATTCCCTGTGATGCTAGCCACCCATTATTATGTATACTTTATCTTAATCAAAAGCTGTAAGAAGAAGTGGTGGATTCGTACCTTTGAAACTACATTTATGTAAAATTAAGAGCAGACAAGTGTTGAACTGAAATCATTTCAGGGATTCCACTATCAGCGCCGATAACCGTCACGCTACCGGCATTCATGTTTTTTTTTGTTTTTTTTTTTAATTTCTCATAAGAATTATTTTAAACTTTGAAAAAGCCTGAAACATGAAAATAGAAAAAAGATAACGAACATTGGTTAATTGTTTGATGACATGTTTTAATAGGTCTAAATTTTTGTAACTTACATATCTTTACTTAGTAATTGATTATCATTTCTTTTTCAGATAAATGATGACAAGCATCAAGCTAACTCAACCAATGAAAAGGTACCCTGTAACTGTTACCTTAAAGAAGTGGTTCAGAGATTGCTCGCAAAAACCTAGAAGCCTCTAGATGCCAAACCTAAAAAGTCAACTAAGGGTCTTTATATCATTGGAAGACGCAAATATGTACGGAAGGCGAGGAAAATATAGAACATCATTTCTCCTTAAAGTTTAACAAATAAACCGAAATTCGCATACAATTATTTTATTCGCAGTATGTAGAATCCGTAAATAATATTTACAATATAATTTTTAAGCTTATAGACAACAGTGTGTAAAGGGGCACGGGCTTCTGCAGTAAATTAATTCTTGTAAGGTGTTGTTTATATCCCCACGCGTTTTTTGTTTTTGTTTTGTGTGTTCTGTCCATTCATGGACTCTCAAAAACTTCCTATTCCTGTTAAAGCGAAAATCACGGTTTTACATTAGGGTGAAACTGCCTGTTTATGTGCAGTGTTGATTCTTATGTCTACGTTGTCTTTTTCTAGAAAGTCTGTACTTCCAGTAGTCAACAATTTTCCACTTACTGATATAAAAATATAAAATTTCTTTCTACCGAAAAAAGTAGAACGGGCGTATTTTTATCTCGTTCTCTGGATGAAGCAAATGCACTTGGATGCAGTGAACGTCGATTGTTATGTTGTGAAACGATGTGTCATTGGTAAACGAAAAGAAATATGTTAATTTAAAGATATAATTTTGGAATGAGTCGAAAGGGTTAAAGAATAAAACGATAGATAGACCGAGGGAAAAACCGCAATTGCTTTTAAATTGAAAGTTTATGTATTTAATCAGACACGGTTTGAAGAAAACGACTTAATTATTTTGATATTGCCAAGAAGACTGACAGGAGGAAGCTGGGCTAACAGAAGACTGATGGCACTTTCTTAAAGGACACGTTAAAAGAAACACTTCCTATGAATCATCCGGGAAATGAAGCCGATTGAAGAGATAATATTTGGTAATTTTCAAAGACACAATTATAAATCTGATTTATTTTGCCTATCTAAAAGTGGAAGTCTTAAACAAGGCGGGGAAATAGAATTTCTTTATCTAAGGACACAAATCTGGGTTCCTTAAGTGCGAGGACCCTAAAAAGATGGGTAGATAAGCTGGACGGATGAAACAGCTGGTAAATGTTTGATTGTATAAACAAGACCAGTCTGGGAAAAAATTGCTAATGAGAAATTAAAATGATAAATCTAATTAAAGATTAGCAACTAAGCGGCGCCACGTGGTTTGAGAACGACATTTTTCAAAGTGACATTACAGGTGACAGGCGTATGAGAAATACCATGACGGACAGAAGAATTGCCTATGCCTTTTGGGAGGTGTTGGTACAAGGCACAAGTAAGAGAAGGGAGTAGTTTTTGGGGTGGATCGATACCTGTGACCACTGCCTAGAGGAACAGGTATCTCCCAAAATTTGGATATATAATTAATTTTCCAGAGCCAGGCAAGAAAGGGCTCTTGCTGGAAAATAGAAGAAACACCGATCTCTTAAACACGTCGACTCCCATTGCAGTTTTGTGTGAAAGTCAATATAAGTAGGTCACTGAAACGATCAATGAAGTTCAAAAGTTTCCAGTTGTAGTACCGACGACAAGAGACGACTAACCTGCTGAAACGAAATGACTTGCTACCAGAGAGAACTTCCTACTTAAACCTTGTTCCAGACTTAGCTACATTGAGCAAAGTCTTACGATAGTGGGAAGAGTTAATATTCATGTACAATAACTAATATTTTGTACCAAGAAAGATAGAAACTATATAGATATAGACCCTGAATATATTACTGTCTTTTCGTCTGCAAGAACGTTTCATTTTATTTTTTTGTGACATAGCTTCGCCGTGATCGAACCAGCGCTACAATTACTGACGACAAATCGATCGTTGCCAGCTCTGTGATCAAATAACACAATGTGGGACAGAGCGGTGTGCAGAACACAACGATCAATTCTAAAACCAGGCACCAAACTGCGAGAAATGTCACAATGTCTTGAAACACGTTGAAACACCGGTTCCCGTACTATCACCTGAGTGAGCCTGGTCGGTAACCGCTTGAGAATACAAGTGCTGTAAGCTCGGATGTGCAGTTAAAGGTTAATGCATAATGGCTCGCAATTGTTCATCAGAGAAGCAAGTTTCAATTCCCCTTGGGTTCGTTATATTCCATTACTCTCTACTACATTTGGGAAGCTATGGAGCCATCTCTTCTCTACTAGATATGGGTTAATTAGTAAAACATATATCAGTAAATCATTATTATCTCTAAAAATATTCTAAAAATTTCAATATATTTTCTGGATTTAAATAAGCTGCAAAGGTTGATAAGCCGTATAAATAGAATCAATCAATCAATTACATACAAATCCTTATAGAATTTCCGTATATACACGTGTAACGTGCGAAATCCCGTATCGTGTGACCCCCAAATCTTCACTTATAATGAATGATTTTATCTTGCACTCCGTGTATCATTCAAGTTCCTTTTTTGACATACCAAGTTACAATAGCCTAACCTCTTTTCCTCTATCACTTTATCCCAGCTTCTCATTAAATATTCCAACAACAGTAAAAGAGAATGATAAAATTATCTTCAGGATGCTACAAATGTTGCGTAGATGAATACAGTCACAAACAACCGAGGGAGAAACAGATAACATATGGAAGAATGGAAACGACGCATTTTCTGTATATTTGTATTTTATAAAACGATACTGATATGTGAATATTATATGCATTATTATTGGATACATTTAAGTAAAACATCAGTTTTATCAAAGTCATGTTTATTTTAAATACAGGTGGATTTTTTAACTACAGTAAAGGGATATCTAATTTGCTCAACAGCGTAGCCAGGGTCAAAAGTACAAAGGCTAATTTAATATATGTCTATATTTCTGAGATGAAGTATTATGTACATGAAACAGGCCGGAGCGTACAACAGACGAAGAACAGACCAGTATCCCAATAGATAATCTGAAGATGTTGATTTTCTGTACACAAACAACACAATTTGGAATGGGATCACACATATATCGACAGGATGAGGGCTTAACAATGGGCTCTCCATTATCACGAGCAATGGCGTATATATACATGGAAAACTTTGAGAAAATAGCATTAGATCTTTATCTCTAATGCCAACTATATGGTTATGGTACGTAGATGATACCTTCATACTCTGGTCAAACCAGGAGATGTTCTGGTTCTACTGGACCATGTGAACTCAATAAGATCTTCGATTTAGTTCACGATGGAGAAAGAGAGTAACAATACACTCCCTTTCCTGGATGTTCTAATATCTCGAACAGAGCATGGGTTCAAGACATCCGTATACCGCAAACCAATATTCACCGGAAAGTACCTCATTTTCAACTCGCACCATCCATACTGTGTAAAGGGACCGTCAGCTGCTTACAAAACCGAGCAAAAGTCATAAGTGGCGATCCAAAGATATTAGATAAATAATTGGTCAGTATAAGCAGTACCCTACAACGTAACATCTACCCTGGGTACATGGCAGTATCTCCAATAAACTGGGATAGGCCGGTACAAGTGTAGGAAAACAAAACTCAGAAAACAGTTTGTCTGCCTTATGTGAAGGGGTTATCAGAGAAAGTACAAAGCATCTGCGGGCCATATAACATCAGGACAACCTTCAAAATCTTGACCAAACTTCGCAGGCTTCTTTCTCGAGTAAAACCCCACGTAGAGGAGAACATGAGTAAAAAACTGTGTGTACGCTATCCCGTGCAGCTGCGGAAAGAAATATAAAGGGGAGACAGACCTCCCCATTAAGGTAAGGCTTCAAGAACACCAGAAAGCTGTAACACGTGAAAAGTGGAAAAATCAGGCGTGACTGACCACATATGTAGAGAGAAGGGAGATCACCGCCCACTGTGGGATCAGGTTGAGATCATAGACAAAGAAAACTATTGGAAAATTCGTAAACTTAAGGAATCAGCACATATACTAGGCTACAAAAATCTCCTGAGCCGACCAAGCATAGAAATGAATGCAATATGGGAACCAGTAATAAGGCGTGCCAGAGAAAAGCGAGAACAACATACAAATTGCAATATAACCTCTGGTAAAAACATGTAATGATAACAGCAAAAATTGCAATGTGAGCACTGTTAAAAAAATGTGTGCTGAAGACATTAGGTTTATAATACCCATAAATTCATACACAGATGTCCTCAAGGACACATGGAACAGTGGATAAAGGCCTTAGTTAGATCCAGTGACAGGAGCCAAAGAGTGTGATTTCAATAACCGGTTAAGGCAGTGGAGTACTTTCAGAGGGAAATTAACAGGGGATAACTGATGACTGACATCCATTAAACATGGCACGTGGAACTAGAACAGTCTACCCCGGTGAGCGAAATAAAGGGTTCGTATCGACATTCGAACCATCTTAAGAAGGCCTGAGCGTACAACGGCCGAAACGTTGTAATAAATATGGCGACAAAGTTGAGCACAATAGTCCGAATAATGTAAATAATGTAAGTTTCTGAAAAATAAAAAAAATACTTAAAAACATGAAATAGCTATTTTTTGCAGGCACTGTCAAATATATCCTTTAAATAATGATTAATTTTGAAAGAGATCTGAAAGATGAAACATACATATTTATATTTGATCTTTGATCAATATGTTTTACATATGAATGTAATCCTAATATATTTATTTGTAAACAATAGCGTATAGTATATTAGTTATAGAAGTAGGAACATCACTTTAAATTTGTAGGAATAGATTTTAAATACTAAAAATACGACTAACTCGTATTCAGACGACCCTTTTAAGAAATCTTCGTGCATAAAATTATAAATCAAGCAGCAGAAGCATTTTTACCATTAAAAAACCCAGGCGACACGCGAAAAATGGATGTCATTGTTTGTGAGCAGGCACTCCTAACCCACCTTAACTTAACCTAATTTAGAAAGTAACTTATATTTAATACATAAGTTGTCTAGGGAAATTAAAAGCCAACCACCCCTTATCAAAATAATTTGATTTTTCGTAACCTTAACAATGCAAAATATTAACATTGTCTGTGCTTATAAATGAAGCAAATATCTTAATAGTTTATTCCAAAAATCCTTTCAGAATGGAACGGAGCTATGGATATTAAATTTAATTTTATAATTACATTTAAAATTTTAGTTTCTGTTTTGGGACATGCTAATTCCTCTGTATCTATGGAACCATATGTTTAAAATTGAAAATAATTATCATATATATATATTCCGCAATCTTCTACGTCAACATAAGAGAATAACATCTTTGATGATAAATATCTGTGTTTAAATGTCCATATTAAACACTCTGAAGATGGCTTATATTAGCCGAAGGCTTAAATCAAGGAACATCAAAATAACACATACCCATATGTCAGATAATTTATGCCTTTATTTTCTCCAGAAATTAAAACAAACATATGAAGTTTAGAACGGCGCAGGACCAAAAATAAGACATTCTTTGTCTGGTATATTTAATAATATATATTTGAATAATGATCTGCTGCCCCAATGCACTATATATATATATATATATATATATATATATATATATATATATATATATATATATATATATATATATATATGTGTGTGTGTGTGTGTGTGTGTGTGTGTGTAATATTATATTATATTATATTTGGAGAAATGATAATGGTATCAGGTTTTATTTTAATGGCAAAATATGTGTTAGCCAAGAAGAAATGAAGGAGGCGGCATATCGTTTACCCCGTTCGCGGTAAATGGCTTCAGGTAATGTTGCATGCTTCCTGTACGCCATTTCTAGGAACATATTATGTTTATTTGTTTTATGAAATGCACTGATCACCCTCGTCTCTCTCCCTCTCTCTCTCTCTCTCTCTCTCACACACACACACAAACACACATAGAATCTCTCTCTTTCTCTCTCACTCATAAACACACAATCACTCACACATACACACGCACAAAGCAATGTTATTCATTATAGAGGAAAAATCCAAAATAGAAATATCCAAAATAGTAACAACAAATCGATGGAACGGAATATTAGAAATAATAATAATAATACACATTGCGACATTGTCATTTGATAAAGTTAATACATCTCTTCTGAAACTGAATCTATTCCATCTGCCTCAGGCTTTCGTCTACAATATCTGATATTTCAAAATCCTTCTCCCACTTCTTTGTATTTTATGTGTCTTCAGAATGTGGGCGAACACGACTCTCCACGATTTACTGTCCATTATATGTGTAAGCTATTTTGATGTTGTTGCTATTTTGAGGTTGTTGCTATCTCTCGTAATCCATATTCAACCAACCATTTACACAAACTCCGTAGTTGGTTACTCGCTGTTTTCGTCTGTCCATTTTACCATCAATATTACCTTAGAGTATTTTGCAAGCACTCAGAACTTCCATAATAAAGAAAATCGTGCGCGAAAAAAAATAATAGTGTAGATATTAAAACCTTGAATATACTTTATTTTACATCGGACAAAAATGATAATGATGCTTTATTAACAAATCCTTTTTACTTTTATCGCCACTTATGAAGTAAAGCTGCAGTAAGGAAAGAAGAAACTTTTATACGCTCTTGGATTTAAATCAATATTGCTAGTACTGGCGATGCAGTATCTTTAGTGAAATGGTATATAAAAATCACAAGTCTTGCAGGAGTTAGGCAATAACGTTAGTCATGAAGAAACTACGTTATATGCTACTGTTAGAGAACACGCTATTAATAACCTGGTTTCCGATCCTACAAAATAACAGTGTTTTTTAAACGACCCTGGACTTTATTTCGTAAGAGCTGTCATAGATGTATGGAGAGTTATATTTGGGGATCACGTATTTAAAATTAGATCTAAATACTACATATAATTTAGAGTTAAATCTCTAGCAGCCCACTGGTAAAAGCGCGGACCTGTGCATTAAAGGCGATGATCTGTAAAGGGATAATATAGCAAATTGATTCATGGCAATAGATGATCGGGGGTTGATTCATACCTACTGTGATGTATCACAAGATGATTTAACATTTAACTTGTCTCGCCAGATCAATGAATTCGCTAATTCTTACTGGCTGCTCCATACGTGCGACCTCGTGCTATATCAAAGCTAACCTAAAAAAACCGCACAGAGATTTAACACACCTACATTCTCTCTCCTCTCTCTGTCTGTCTGTTTCGCTCTCTCTCTCTCTCTCTCTCTCTCTCTCTATATATATATATATATATATATATATATATATATATATATATACATATATTTACAACCGTAAATTTTAAAAAGTAAGTTACTCCAAAATTCGCTTGATGAGGAAATGGAACTAATGTCTTTGGTTTAATAACAAAATTAAATTCAGGGGCTTTAGCTTCCATTTCTGAAACATGGTCATCACTGTGTAGCGGTAAAACCATATTTTAAATCTATTAATTTATAATATATATATATATATATATATATATATATATATATATATATATATATATATATATATATATATATATACGAGGGTTATTCAATAAATAAGGTGAATTTTTCGGTATAAGAACTTCTAATACAGATAGAAGCTTACTTTTTTTTCAACGTAGTCTCCCAGCACTGTCACACACTTTTCCCATCTGTGCACAAGCTTCCGTATTCCCTCAGCGTAAAAATATTTGGATTCATGTCTCAGCCAGTCGCACACAACACTTTTGACTTCATCGTCACTTTTAAATTTCGTGCCTCTCCTGAACGCTTTCAAGGGAGCAAACAGGTGAAAGTCTGAAGGGGCAAGGTCTGGGCTGTAAGGGGGATGAGGGAGCAGTTCCCAGCCCAGCTCGTTGATGGTCTGCACCGTTTAGGCTGCTGTGTGAGGCCTTGCGTTGTCATGATGCAAGATGACTCCTCCTGACTGATGACCCCTGCGTTTGTCCCAACAGATAAGCTCAAAGTCCTTGCAATGTCATCCACTGTCACCCTTCTGTCAGACTGAATGAGGTCATTGACTGATTCGATCACCTCAGGAGACCTCACTTCTGTAGTCCTTCCAGGCCTGTCTTCATCCTCAAAACTGCTCCATCCTTCTTTAAACAATTTAGCCCACTTGTAGACATTTGTTTGTTTTGACATGTGGCACCATACACAGTTCACATTCTCCTATGAATTTCAACTGGTTTGCATCCTTCAGCAACCAAAAACTTGATAACTGACCGCTGTTTAATCCTGCAGCATGCTTCTTGGTCGGCCATCTTTGTTAATCGCCAAGTTTTTTTTAATCTGCAAAATAAATTAAATCCATGTGAAAAAGAAGTAAAACAAAAAAATAAAAAAGTAAATTTCTTTTAGAAGTCCTTATACCGAAAAATTCACATTATTTATTGAATGACCCTCGTATATATATGACTATCCGATGAGTGCTTGTTAATCCTACGTTTATGGAGGGTGGTTAGTATTGGGGGGTGAATATAAATTGGATCGGCATTATTTTTCATATAAGTTTGAAATGTATCATTAACGAGATCTAACGTTATACACTTTATCCGCTCTCATCTTACCTGGACACACACACACACACACATACACAAATAGAGTAGATAAGTTAATAAAGAGAATAAGGGCAAAACGAAAGGGCACCAATATGATCAGTGCGAAAGACCTTTATTTACTATTAACCACATGACAGAAATGAAGTACGGAGATAAGGTTCCAAGTTCGGAATTATTTATTTAAATATCATATTTATCTTTCTATATTCATTTGTTTATTTTTAATTAGTCCTTAGATGAATCAGGAATTATTTATTTATATGCCTATATTTACTCATTATATCAGTTTATTGTTTAAGATTTTACTTTGGTTTAAAAAATAATTATTTCTACTTTTTAATGGTAATACTGTATGGGCTGTTTTTTTTTTTTAGAATTTCCCATTTCATTCTGGTGTGGATATTATTCATTAAACATTAATTGTAAATTGGGCAATCGTCATGATTCTGCAGATACATTTACTGGTGTTATTTTTCTGCATTTTTGTCTTTGATGAGATAATTAATAGTTTTGTTGTGTATTTTTATGCGGCTTAATTATTATTTTCTCGATATTATCCATTGAACTGCAAATAATTTGAATGTATTTTTGTTGATAATTTGTGATATTTTTTTCTTTTGAGGGAAGTGTTTGTCAATAATTTTGAAGAATATTATTTCCTATTTTTATCTTTATTATGTTTGTGTAGGCGGGGCTTGACGCAATTTATGTTTCTTTTTTATTGTTTTTTTTAAAATGTTTTCGTTTTTGTATTCTAGTTTGTCAAAATATCCAGTGTTGCTTAGGACTGAATCGCATGTTTAATTTTCATTGAAGCTTTTAATTTACTAGAATTTGTTGTAATTCTTTGATTTATAGCTATAAGTATTTGTTTCAATAAATTCACTAGATAGTTAGAAATTTAGTTAATATATATTGAGTTGTTGGTTGGTTTTCTGTGTGGTGTGTAGGTTCTGTTGTTTATGTTGAATGTTATATCTAAGAATTTTTTTAGTTTTTGATTGGATATTATATATATTGTAAATCCTAGAGTTTTAAAACTTTTATTATTTCTTATTTTTCTGTAGTTCTGTCGGTGCAGTTTTTTTTTTAAATTAATAGACTGTCGACCCTGTATAGACCTACATCGTTTTTTCAATAAATCTATTAATTTACTGATTATGCATATGCATGATTTCGCACAAATCACCATCATAGCCACGCATTGTTTCGCCAAAATTATTATTATAGTTAGCATTATTATTTTCGTTGTTATTATGGCCTTTTTGTTTATCATTTTGTGGTATAATATTGATTTTCGACTCGTATACTCAACACACACATATATGTGGGAGGAAAATATATATATACGTGTAAAGACAGACACACTTACCTTAGTACGTACATACATAGATTCATGCATGCTTGCATACACACAGATATATATATATATATATATATATATATATATATATATATATATATACACACATATATATATATATATATATATATATATATATATATATATATATATATATATATATATATATATGATTGAATAAATTACAAACATTATGGCTACTTATTTTTATCATACACATTTCATATTCATGAAGATTTTTCCGTAAATTACAACTGAACAAGGTAAGTAATGCACTGTAACAGGGACAAAGACTTTTATTTCTCATGTACTTTGCATCTCTTTCTGGAATCATCATCAGAGCTGCAACAAGTATGTGTAGCTATCCATTACTGAATTTTTTTTTCTTTCATGTTGGAATGTTATGGTCGGGCGTATATTAAAGCGTGAAAAATCTTCCTTTTATAGGCATTTTAGAAAATTATTACAGTATTCGTAGCTGATTCTATTCAGTGTCGTCTGCAATATTTTAATGAATATTGCTTCGAGTATCTTCAGTTTTAATTTGCTATTTCCTTGGTATAGGATGTTTTTGTTATCAGTCATTAATTTCTAAACTCTGAATGTAGACAAGAATATTGGTGTAAATATCCCGCAGTGGACGAATGGCCAGACATGTGTAGAGTACGACGTCTTGATTATGTAGTCGTCGTATATCCAACATATATATATATATATATATATATATATATATATATATATATATATATATATATATATATATATATATATTTGTTTTTCTGTCGGAGATACATTCTCGCAAAGTACAAGGGACACAAAAGAAAACAAATCAGTAATAAAACATGGTGGTCCTATCACGTTCATGTTCAATCACAAAGCGAATATAAGCCTAGGCATCACCTTGTACGACACCAGCTGGGATTATATGTTTTATATCTTCATACTTTTGTATCACAATATATGTGCATAGCGTATCTGTAGCCCAAACTATTTAACTGATATTATATACACTTTGTTTAAGAAATATTTATATATTTTATACTACATACGAAGGTTTAGTGAATATATACTCATATAAAAACGTTCATATGCTTCACCGTCGCAACACATTAATTTATTTCAAAGCATTCATGCTGAAGCCGAAAATTCTGAATGTATTTTGGTATAAATCTTGAGTAATACCGGCATAGAAAATCTTTAAAAAGTCATCATTTGAAGGTATTTTGACAGTAAATATGTATAACTGAAATTGATTTATAATAATAATCATGCCTAACACACACATATAGGCCATAATATGAGCTCACATATACATGTCCTTTTGTTGTGCGTGAGATAAGTGTGGAGTCTTATATAAATAAATTATATCTGTCAAGAGAGGAAATAATGGATGCATGATATTTTTATGCCATCGCGTTTCGTCAAGTTATCCTCTTATTTTCTTTTGCTTATAAGCATGCACTTATATGTATATAATAATATTGCTCATGGATAACGACATTGCTTTGTTAATATTTTGACAGGATATTCTGATTAAATTGTGCATGCCTTATTATAAGCTTCCTAATATAACTTTTGTATGAAGATAAAAAATAACAGATTAAATAATTATTTGCCTTGAGATGTGGATGTGATGGATATAGTTTAATAATGATAATGAAACACAATTTCTTGAGAGATAATTACACCGTCAAAAAATCTACTAAAAAGAAACTCTTTCCATTGTCACATTTCTGCCGTTTGGAAAAGAAGGAAAAAATAGATTAATATAATTATCGATATAATTCAGCATTTGGAAATATTCCTCGTTATTTGTTAAATGTTTTGGAAAAGAGGTCTTCTTTTATTTGGAATATATTCTTATTATTGTTTACCTTGAGGAGATCTGTTTTCGGGGGACGGGATTTAATCCAACTGAACTTGATTTTCCTTCACTCATACAGTTTTTTGTGCATATATCATTGTTACGCATGATCACATATTAGCAGTTGGAATCGATAATGGATTATGCATGTATATTTCTGATCCTAGCTTTATCTTATTTTCTCAATGTGCATAGTATTGAACGGTTCCTCACTCATCTTCATACTCTCTGATCTATCTCTATAGACAATTTGGTACTTCTAGAAGTTTCACGAACTCGCATTAATAAGAATTCAGTTGCTCTCTCAAACATTAGAAGAGTATTATTTTTTTCCTTGAAGTTATATTCCCTGTATAATGCTTCTCAGTTTGGGCATGTATTATTTTGCATTTGCCATAATATCTGTTCTCCTGCGACTTTATTTCATGATATATATATATCATTACGATGTCTAACCTGTTTCTGAAGTTCCCTGACAACAGTGATGACGACGCAATCCTGTCTGGAAAATATATTGCTTTACATTTTCCTTTCCTCATTAAAGTTATCAGATTTCAGCTTTATCAGGAAAGGGCAAGTTTTTCAGAATTGTCATCAACTTCTTTATAAAAGCAACAAAACTTTTTTGTGCGGAATAAAAAGAAACAACCAACTTGTAGATATTCTTATAACGTGTACAGTCTTCAGTGAAGATCTTCATAATGCTGGATCGCATAACGTCTATTTCTGGTAAGACACAAAGGAAAGAAAAGCGAAGTGAAATGGAAAAAAAAAAGAATTATATGTCAGATTCCAAGAATTAGATTTAAACAAGCAGAATGAAATTACTTTAACGAAAAACAGTGTAGGGGAAAAAAGACGGAAATAATGGAAAGTAGATTCAGCAGACAAATGTTCTGAATAGAATGACAATGAAATATGTCTTTATTTCTGGTTGGCAAAATTTATATGACGTCCACGTAGAGCTACCTTTTTAAATTGCAATTAACGACTATCAACATTACCACATTGGTTATATATCCGACTAAATGTAAAGAGGAATTTCAAATGAATAATCTAGGCAGTTAATCTTAGTTGAGAAGGGCAGTTGGTACATCTATTACTGGCGTGTAAACAGAAATCGGCGAAACGAGAGCAGGTTTTGGATGGGTCTCTTAAATGCGCAATTCTATGCCCAGAATATATCTCTATTCTCCTAGTCATAGAGAAATTAGTAGGGAAGATATGGTTCCCAGTTTCGGAATTGCAGTCAACATAGGAGAATGAGAATTCCGAATTCAAAACACCGGAGAAGTCAATTGGAAATCAGCCCATTAGACAAGCGAAGAATTAAGAGCAATTCAAAGTTAACTTGATGGAACAATGTTGAACTCTCACTAACTACATATTGGAATTTAAATGTTAAGGGTATATTTAGATGAAGTGTTACACGTTGTAAGGTTTGGAATAAGGACATTGAATATTATGTAATTATTCATTGTACTAGTAATTTGTACCTCCTAGGATCCCCTACGTATCTTCCTCCGGTAGTTTCTTTAAATATTTTCATGGCAACTCTTTCGATGGGCTTTTTTTACCATGGTGCTTTAACTACATAAATTTAAGCATGCTACTAGATTAGAAAGTAATTCTAACGTTCTTATTGTTTAATTTGCTAAATGTAACCTCCACTATTATTCTAAGAGTTTCTTTTCCCGCACATCTCACCTAGCGAAATCCCTTCCGATTTCTTACGTCGCTGCCTCCTACAACATTAAAAAATCGAAATGCAGCTTCAATCGCCATATTTCGTCTTCCTGATAGCAGTTCCTTTATTCTTTTATCCTCAGTACTTCCTGTAAAGCCGTGCATCCTAGTGACAGTGTCTTATTTGTGGTGAAACGATTGAACAAATAAAATAATGTTAATGATGTTAAATTCGGCCTATATATGAGAATAAAAAAGTTCTATTGAAGCACAGAAATTGCATACACAAAGCAGCATTTAGCAACATAATTTACGCAGATAGCACAAGCTTATGTATATATATATATATTTATATATATACATATACATACATATATATATGTGTGTGTGTGTGTGTGTGTATTTATGTGTGTGTATGTATGTATGTGTGTGGGGGGATCTATAAACGCAATATAAAATATATCAAAATTTTCAGCTATAATTCAACATAATGTAAACTTTTACCAAGAGAGAAAATAACGATAATCAAGTTTCGGAAAATTTCGTAAAATCTAAATAAAAAAAAATCAGAAAACTGTATACACGAAAGCCAATTTCCTATTACGCCACCAACTCGACTAAATAAAGTTGTCTGAATCTAATAAAATTTATTGAAATAATAAAATTTACAGCAAAAGAACATGTAATCAATATATATATATATATATATATATATATATATATATATATATATATATATATATATGTGTGTGTGTGTGTGTGTATATAACTGAAATGCAATGAAAGAAAACAAAATATTATATAAAAAAATCTAGAGACCTTGGCATTTAAATCCATAAAGATTAACGCTAAACTAAACTGCGAATAATCAGTTTCCTCCTTCCAAAATGTTTCGTAATATCCCAGGACACACTATTGTTCATTACTATATTAGCAATTCGTCTGAAGGTCGATTTGTGCCGTGAAAGTGACAGACAACATGTTGATGATTTCTATAAACTCAGTCTCTATTGTTACACATGTTTAACGTAGTCCGCATGCAGAAATCCAATGTAGTAAGTAATTTGTTCAATGAAACAGCACCAATATCTAGTAGCAGCTATTCAGGAATTCTTAAGGTCTTCCATATCAGAAAACAAAATGACCGCCTTAAAACATCGGATTGAATATTTCAAGTCTTCTGATTGGTTAACCTTCTCTTGGTAAACTATAAAATGAGTCAGTTCATTTTGGTTGGCTTACTGGTAAATACCATATACACAAAATAACCTAACATCTATATCTATAAATGTCGGATATTGAGCACATTCCCCCTGTAAAATGTACATATATATGATTTTGTTATATATATATATATATATATATATATATATATATATATATATATATATATATATATATATATAGAGAGAGAGAGAGAGAGAGAGAGAGAGAGAGAGTGGGGGGATGTGAATATATTGATTCTCCGGTTCAGAGTCTATCGCTGTACTTCGGAACAGGAGTAGAATTTTCTACGTTGTTTCTTGTTTAGGACAGAGTTTCTGGTTACTTCTAACGTACTTTTCATTCTCTTTCATCCCAAGTAGACATTATATCTCAGCGACATTATCAGCTACAGGCTTTTTCATGCCACATGGAATCTATTTGATTTTAGAAAAATAATACTCAAATTAAAATATAATAATAAAATAAAATTAATTATTAAGAGTGCACAAATGTTTTTAAATGTTTACAGTAGATTGTTTAAAATGTTTAGGCTTTAAGTATTTTTTCAGATGAATACAACAGTTTCATTAGGTCTATTCGGCGCTTAGGTACAGACGAACATTCAATCTTCACTGGTCAATGATCAAAGAACACAATATGAGCGGGTAAATGAGGAACCTAAGCGGATAATAATCAGTTAACCGGCAGCTGTACTGACCAGCTTAGGAAGGGCCTCGCATCGAGCGGGGCCGGCCTTTTTATATATATTATGTAACACTCACGTCGACATTTAGATGACTTTGTTGTTTTTTTTAAATATTTTCTTTAGGAAACTCTTATATTTTGATTTAAATTATGTTTGGTCACACACCATTGCCTATCTTTTATAATCATATCACACTATGCAACGCTAAGGTGTTACGAAGTGTGAAAGAATAAGAAAATAAAGAGAAACATTACTATGGAGCAAGAATAGATGCACAATCATGAAAACAGTAGATAAGGATTGACATTGCATTTACAGTTTTGAAGGTCATAGTGGGCTGCAAATAACCGGAAGAAAGTTACACAAGTCAGGTAAAAGAAATTGTTAGTATATAAATTACGGTTACATGTATCCAACTCAATTGTGATTTGATGCGACCTTACCAATAATATAGTCTGAAAGTCTAGAAAACAAGGCGGAGAGGTCAGCCGAACAATTAGCATGATTTTATTTATAGAAATGGAAACAATCAATTAATTCTGACTAAAAATTCTGTTATTATGAATCCGAATATTAGAAGTGAATTAATGAGATAAATATATGAATAAATATGCAATGTTAACGATTTCTCTTTATATATAAAAAAAGTGTTGCTTGTTTTAATACTATCAGAATATATATTTTCATATAGTTTTTTTTGTTTTGGAGTCCACTATTTGACCATAGCTAGGACCATAACAGGTGCTACCACCCGGTGTCATGGTGGACCTTAGAACAACAGCTCTGAAAGCATCCAATCTCCAGATCAGAGGCATTGCTCGCAGATGTTCATTATTTAGAATTTTTACGTTGTTTTCACTTTTCTAATCATCAAGCAACGTCATTTTCTGACATCTGTTGTCAAGCGATAAGAAACTTATTTTAACATTTTTAAAAAATTCAAATAAAAATGTATACACCACGTTAAAATAGCAACTGGTAATTTGATTAATTGTGAACAAGTTTAAACCATAATTACTTAATATTAAAAAAAAACAGTTGCATGCAACTTTTATTGCGAAGAGGGGTTAATTTTCTAACACTTGTACTGAATGTTTAGCTAATTATTTTAAGTTGGTATGAACGTGGCCCCAATTTTTTTCTCGCTGAATGAAGATTAAACGGCGATACAAGACACAGGTGAAAAGTCAGAATTGAACTCCAAAAAATTTAATCAATTTTAGTCAGTCGATACTGGCAGGGATTATTTACAAACAGATTAATTTATTCTTTTCCCTTACATTTAGCATTAAAACAAATTCCAGAATTAATTGACGTGAACCAACATAGAATCCCTGTCCTTTATTACAAATAATTGTTTCAACGCACCAACATTATCCGTTTTAGATTGATTTAGCCTCAATGCAATTCTGGCTTCTTCACTTACAAGCTAGATTGAAATTATGCCTTCCACGTGAAATGCTATGAGACAGAGGAAAATGGTTAGCTTAGCGTATTATTAAATTCCTATATAATTTTACTAACAACATATAATTGCCTCCGGAATAATTATTATTTTCTGCAGACAGTTTGAATAATTTCAATTCTCAAATTACTACTGTTGCCATATCTAGTCTGGTGCTCCTGCTGCACATGTCGGAATTCTTGACAAAGTCCAAATAAGTGTCATTAATGTAATCCAACCTGACCAGGAATCTTTACTTCAATCACTCCTTCACCTACGTGTCTTCCTACTGTCTTTTCTACAGATACTTTCACGGCAACTGTTCTGCTGAGCTTTTTCCCCCTGATGTTCCGACGACATGAATTTAAGCCTGCTACTAGTTAGGCAACTCCGTCTCATCGTTTTGCTGTTGATCAAGCGAAGTGCAACCAACAATTCTACTCTGTGTAGTTTCTTTTCTCGTATCTGACACCTGTGAATATCCCTTTTGTTTTTTTGCTTCCCTGATAACTACAATCATGAAAGACAATTTACGGGCAATATCAATGGCCATTTTACATATTCTTTTACCCTATAATTTTTTATCTTTTTCTTCATCCTCCCAACCGAATGAATTGTGCTAGTACAGCCTAAATTCACTGAAAGACTATCGAAAATACAAGAATTACTCATATTTTTAATAAACTAATCGACTCCGGTAGAAACCAAAATTTAGATTTATTCATCTCAATCATATTGGGTAATATATATTTTCCTAATTTTTAAACATTTCCTTCGAGGAAGGAAATATTGTCGATAATATTTTGAAATCAGCCCCAAAAATTTTATTTTAAGAGATATTTCATCGTCTGCCAATTCAGGGAATACCGCGACGTCGCCGGTTGGTTAATATACACGAATACAAACATTGAGTTACTTTCAGTTTGAGTCGGTTACTGTACAAAAATGAGTTTTCAGTGATAGTATCTATTAGCATTTTCTATAATTCTGAAACGGGGATGCACTTACACACACACATACACACATAAGCTCGAACTCACACACATAATTACACACACACACATATTATATATATATATATATATATATATATATATATATATATATATATATATATATATATATATGTATATATATATATATATATATATATATATATATATATATATATATAAGCTTGATTAAAAGAAACGACAAGGCCTGTCCGTATAATTTTTTATTATATCTATCCAATTTTAGGATAAGCTTTTGATTAATGCTCTCGGGTATGTGGATAACCTGTTCGAGGTTCATATTTTGTTATTTTTGTTCATATACTTTCGACTTTATCAAGAACTGACGCGGTTAGTTAGAATTCAGTAGTCGACATCTTGGTATTCTTGAGAATCTGGACGATTGAAAAGGTGTGGCATGATGTCATGTGTAACGGTATTAGGAACGAGGCCGAACAAAAAGTATTTTATTTATTTATTTAATTTTTATTTTTTTTATACATTTTTTCTTATTATAATACTGATGGAATATGTACGCACATTAATTATATCATATGACCTTCGAGATACTTTCTCCTGTGGTAAATAATATTTTGTTTAACGTTGGCTTTTTTAATTTGTATGACAACAGCTTCTAAATTTTGAGTATTTCCTTCCATTGGGTAGTGTAGACTATTTCGGTATTATATACTAGTCTTTATCTTATGTTGATACTTCTATTTTAGTCGTTGAGTTTCGATTGTTTACAATGTAAATATTTAATGTTGTTTTATTAGTGTTAGAGCTGCTATCTGCCAGAGCCCGTGTGATACGTTCATAGACAACATCATTTCTTACATAGGCGGGACATATTATGTCCGGTGTCGATTGTAATAATTAAGATGTTTTAAACACACTGTAATATATGATAAATTGTAGGTGTTTGTTAGGATCACTGGCCTTATATATCCTTCTATAGACCATATGAACCTCACTTTCTACACACACACACACACACACACACACACACACACACACACACACACACACACACACACACACATATATATATATATATATATAATTTTACTGGTAATGTACGGCATCTAATTTAATATTAAGTACGTGATATCATAGTTCCATGGAAATTTTTTAGATTGCTTGGAAACGCGTCAAAGATAAAAATTTTGATATTCACCACATCCAAAACCTGCTTTATTGAAGTGATGTCCTTTGAATCTGGATACTATTTCAACACACTTGCTGTGTTCACTGAATCAATCTGCATCAATTTCGATTTGACACACGTTGAAGTGTCCTGTTGTCATTGCACACAAGAGGATGCTTGCATCGTAAATATAAATTAAAATACGTGCTCAGATTCATTCCTAGGTCGACTGCACGATTCGTATGATTGTTTATTGGTAACAAGGTTTCTAATGTATTCTAAGAAAATAATCCCCATACCACTACAAGACTGCCAGCTTTAAATTTTGATATAAGGCAGAGTGAATGCATACTTTGTTATTGCACACTCTATATTCTGAAATTACCATTAGAATGTCGCAATAAATATTTTGGCTGTTCACGCCAGGTCAGCTTGGACCTGTTTAGTCATTATCCTTGAACAACTTTCATTAACATGGAATCATCAGCTGCACTAATAAACGATCAGATCTAATCTCAATATTCCGAAACAAAAACAAATTCTTACGCCTTTATGTGTCCTGTCCCCTCAGGAATTATGCAATCGTAGCCCACATCCCAAATTTTTATAAATTTTCTCTTTTTGCTTTTTCTCCTATACCTGGTTTTGCCGTCTGTTGAATCAAACCAGTGACTTTAGCCAAAGAGTTTTGAGTTCAATACCTGGTCACAGCCGATGTGAACAAACTCTTGAAGAGTTGAATTTCAGAAGGGAAATAACTGAAACTGAGGCATCCAAATTAGGCATGGCATGTGGAAGTGGAACAATCCAATCCGGTGGATGAGATAATGGTTTTGGTTCGAAATTTTAACCTACATTACCTGAAGAAGTCCGGAATGTACCCCAGCTGAAACGTCATATATATGACAATAAAAATGCGGAAAATAGCCCAAACAATATAAATATTGTAAATAATCTCTTATTGATGTTAAGTGTCAGTTTCCCTTTTGTTTACATTTTCTCTGAAACCACGTTGTAGCTCACATGTTCGATTCATGGTACACTGTAAAAATATATTTCTGTTGCTCTAAGACTATTCTTCATATTTGAGGGGATTGTCCTGCATTCATTGCCTACGGGAGGACAGAGGTCTTGTTACAGATAATTAGTATTATTTTGTTTCTAACAAAGTTTTTATGTCCCTTAATAGACTGCTTAACATTTGGAACTCATCTTTGGCAATATCAGTTCGTCTTCGGATTTCAGTGTCACACATTCCATCCTATGTTAGAATACGCCACAGAAGGTTAAATGTTTGTACTTGCTTGGTTTTGGCATGTCTGATTAATAAACTTGCATCTTGGACTCATTCTTTAGCTAACAACCATGTATTCTGATTTCTTATAATTTATGTTTATTTAGTTCTTTTCGCCTTCTTTCCCTTCCTTCTGTAGGAGCTTTTGTAATTTTCTTGCTATCACAAATTTCCCTTCCTTCTGTAGGAGCTTTTGTAATTTTCTTGCTATCACAAATTTGTCATCTGAAAACATTATGTTGTTAAGATTGTGGCTGCTAATAATGAATCCTGGTAGGACATCTAATTTTTCCAGAATTGCTTCGTTGTATAGGTTGAATTAGTCCAGTGACAAGACCCATCCTTGTAATACAACACTTTCTATTTTAGTGTATCTGCTGAACACATTTTATATCCGTATACAAGCGGTTTTCTGACATTATAGCTTTTTGATTATACTAATATCATTCCCAAATATGCCAAGGTTGCTGAGTAGTTCCAGCAGTTTTTTTTTGTGGGATATTATATCGAAAGCATTTGCGGAATCTATAAAGCACAGTTACAGGCATTTTTAATGCTCCATCTGATAACATTATGAGCATAGATATTGCATTTCTTGTTGCAGTGTATTTTCCGTACCCGCACTTACGCATCATTCAAGGCAATGACACTGGACAGATAGAAATGAAGAAGCAGGTATCAAAATTGTTTCATGTTCTAAGGAGTGGATCTGATTGAGTTCTTACGAGAAGCAAGGCTACACGCATATTCGACCTTACCTGCAAACACGTCTAGCAATGCTCACTCTTGCACAACTTTTCAGTGTGCAGTTCACTGCTAAGAACTTAAATGTCACACTAGGCATGAAAATCTGAACTGAGCTTTTTGTTGGACACTCATACGTGGAAATCAACGGAAGAGACTTATATTATTATATTATATAACAATTTCGAACTATTGAATTGATCGCCAGGGTGAATCCGGAAAAACGATTATATTTCTAATATTTGTTTCTACACAATATTCAAATTAATACACATTAATCAGCTGAATGTTTGCTTTATATTTTAATGATCCCGTTATAGATTTTCGATTTTAACTAATTTCCACGTTTTTAAAAGTTAATTATTCATTTCAATAGTTAATAATGCGGGTAATTTTTTTTCTGTGACATGACATACATTTTAAAATGATGATCTGAATACTTTTAGACGGTTATATATATATACATCGTTTTGGAATTTTTATCAAAACCAATCAACGCAAAATCCATCTATTCTAGATTGAAAAATGCAAACAATGGTCCTATGAAAAAAAAATAAAACGCTTTCTAAAGGCAGACAAGCTAAATGATACGATCGATAAAATGGTTCTTTTCGACTTGCACTGTACCGATCGGTACATGTAGAGCACAGATCATATACACCTCAATCAGTAAAATTGCTGACGTATATGAGCAAGTTTAAAAAAGAATTCTGTAAAAAAAGATGTCTCTAGTACTTTTTGATTTTACAAAATAATAACCTACAAACGAAAAGATAATACGCATAGGTTAGACGGATTAGAAAACAAAATATCACAATTTAAATGTGAAAGCCAATCAGTTTTCTCCGAATATTGTTCTATCTTTGGGTATACTTGGTGTAACAGAAAATTTGTCCAAATAGTGTAAAAGCATGGGATAATTTTCCATCCCACAAAATGTTTAATATAAAAAAACAACTAAACTAAACGAGTTGCTTTTTTGCAGTTTTTCAAATAAGACGCTTAGCAAACTTCACATCATTTGTTGTAAGAATCACTGAAAACACCCTTTCAGTTATTCAGCTAGAAAGAAAAGAGTGTAAAATTATTTTGTGTCAGTCTCACTATGTATTCCCAAATGAGCAATAGTGAGACGGAAAAGATCATTCAGGCCTTCAGTAATGGCAGCAACCTTCATAATCTGGCTTCTATCTTCAGTCCATTCACGAACAATCAAAAGAACGGTGAATAAGTTTACGTAGGAGAGATCAGTAGAGAGGAAAACTGGATCAGGCGGTCACAACAGGAAGATTGAACATTTTTTCAACTTAGAGCTAAATACATTCTTATCGTTCAAAATAGAGTCCGATAGTGTCATAAAAGCCTCGGAGAATTCCAGTAAAATACCTTTAATCATTTCTAAGATACAACGATTCAAACTTAATGTAACAATTGGGCAATTTTGCAATTATAGGATTTGTACATTCCTGCTGATACACCCGGTATATGTTTTGCAATGTTTTGTCTTTAGGTCATTTCTTCATGCCAGCTTCAGTTGTTCAGATATTGCATTGATAAAATTATGGTGGACATTTTACTATGAATTATTATCCTTATATTTGGCACCTGTAGTTAAATGTTTGCACTCTGATCATGAGCTTCGATTTTGAAACACACCGTTTTCAATTTCTTCACAATACCCCCCTGGATAGATTATCACAGTGTGCAGTTTTTTTGGGGAAGTATATAAAATACAGGATTTCACCAATGCTTTTTGTCTTGAAGTGTGTAGACGGAGTTGCCGGAAATCTTTCGCTGTCGTATGTTTTCGTGTCAAGTTCACATGCCCGCAGATTTTAGAATACTGACCGTGTTCAACTACTGTTCAGCCCCAGAATATGCGCTCTTTTTAACTAACGTCCACTCAACTTAGTAGCAGTATAGACTACAACGTAGTTCTCTTGGTGCGGAATAAGCACTAATATTGTGTAATAGACGGGAATTTATTGAAAATAGTCGCCGATAATTGTACTTATTTCTTTCACGTCTAAACCGTTATTTTTGTAGGACTTAGTATTTGAAATTCTATCGTAATCTTCGCATCGTTCAATGGAGTATAAACTACAAAACGCTGTCACATAAAGTCTAATTTGTGCGTTTAACTTTGGGCCTGTAAAATATATTACTTATCAATTATTTTGGTTAGTGATATTTTGTAGTTAGTGCGTCTTCCTAGAAAACAGTATCTCAGTTTTTTTTTGATTAATTCTCCAACAATCCGCTAGTATGGTGTTTCAGGGAAAATGGATTTTTATCGCATATCTCTTCAGAATATACATGAAGATATTATTAAGCTCACCTTACACAGTAATTTGAATTCATTATCCAGACCGATCGTATATCATTTACAATTGCATTGGCTTTTAATTATCAAACAGAAAGTAAGTATAAGAGTTACACATACTAATGTTTTGTTAAAATATTTGGTTTAACCAAACGTTAATGGGAAACCTTTGATATCCCTTTATCAGTAATTTGGAAAGTTGAGGCAACTGTGCGACGCTGATACAACTTCAGTTACCATTGATTTTCCTTCTTAAACAGAGAATAGAAATGACCAATATTATTTCACGCATTCTTTTTTATGTGTTTTCAATGATTATGTAATCTGTAATACCGGAATTGACGAAAAAGTAAAAAGAATCGGCAGTCTTTCTAATAAATTGTTTAGATATTGTTATATCATGCTAAAAATTCAGAAAATATATTGACCACACATCGATTATTTATTTTGCTTTTCACCAATAAATCGATTTTGCTTATGCTGCCATTTTAATTCTGGTAACAAAAGAAATCATATAAATGTTGATTCGGTCAACAAATGCCCCAAGCTATCATCAAATATAATGAAAAGTTCAAGAATTGGCCAACGAACTTTTGTCCTCTGGCTCAGAATAGAAAAACAAAGCATTGATTTAATATTTTATAGTTTTTATGCTGTTCAGTCCCATGTAATATTGAATGAAAAAGGAAGGAATCAAACTTTTATTTTTTTCACTTTATAAAGTCCCCTGGATGGAATTAGGAAATTAGTTGTTTATTTAAAATCGTAAGGGTGGAAAAGAGACACATTCTTTAAATATTCAAATTGTCTGACCTAATCACCTAAAGTTGTTATCGATTCCCAACTTACGAGTCTGTATGCATTTGGCGTCGAAAGCTTCACACAAATTAATAGCTTGCCAGAATTTGTTTCGATATAGTTTCAAACTTTTATTAACTACGATTTTATTTCCACTGTATTGCAAAAATCAGAGAAAGCACTAACCTATTTTTAGGTCATGTTATATGAATACATGCATAACTTTTATTCTCTATAAAGTAAACCTTAATATGTTCTTTACATATTATATATGCAATTTACTATATAGAGGGTGACCAGAAAAGCTGGCATAATTCATGTGATTCATGCGAAATGTGAATATCTGAGTAAGTCCATATCTCAGGCAAGCAAAGTGAAACAGGCTTCATGTTGAACAATAAAAGTTTTATATAACAAAATTCGAACAATATATATTCAAAAGGATGTAGATTATATGACGGATTTCACATAGTTTCACAAGTGTTTTATATGGGCTCTACCTGTGACACAACACTCGTCAAATCGGTAGTCCAGCTCCTGTCAAACATACCAGCATGTCATATCTAACATTCTCCAGCGCCACAGTATTTTCTCTGCTTAAGTGCCTCTAGTCTTGTAAGAAGAGTGGGGTTATAGACTTGCAGTTTCACATAGCTTCGAAGAAAAAAATACAAGTTATCAAGTCAAGTGAATGTCGTGGCTATTTCAACCCTTCATCCATCTTCCTGGTAGATTCTCATTGTGACAAGTCCGCACAATCAACTTAGTTTTTAAACTTTTGTTAATTTTTTAGATCATTTTAGAGATAACCTTATAAGGCTACGTAAACTTTTTTAAATAATGTTTTTATGTTAGCATTCGTATGATCTTCCTTAGGTCGCGAAGCTTGTCGATATAAACTTCTGAGTGACCAGGGGCCAAGTGTATCTTTTTAAAGTTTTATCACTTTGGTTCTAGAACAAAGTATTTGAGAATTACTACTACCCTTGCTGTTGTGCTTATTTTACAACTCTTAAAATCATTTTATGGGATTGTTTCAGGAAGCACATGAACAAACGTTAGGTTATGGTAATGTGATATTTTCGAAAAGTTGTTCAGCTCATATATTTAACAATACTACAGGGGAATTTCCTCAATTTTCGTCTTCTTCTATCTAGCATAATAATAAAGCATCATCAGTTACCAGTAAAAAAAACGAATAAGCTTCATTTACACGTCCTATGTATGTTTGTGAAGATTTTTTGTTTGAATTTGCAACTAACCTAACTAGTCTGAAAATTAGTTTCAAAGTTAAAAAAATTAACTTAGAAAATATATTAATAAATGATACAAAAATACCAAAACAAAAGCCAACACAGCATTGTGTAAAAGAGATTATATCTACTTACACATAGGTTCCATTCTTGCTATACTCGAAAATCAAAGGATGGAACACTCATATTAGAGAAGGAAAAACATTCTTCAACGCTGAAGTAGATATATATATACTGGAGAACTCTTCCACGACGAAATGGAACAACCAGAAATACACAGAACTACCGACGGGACTGGAATTCTGAAACCCGAAGTAAAAGCCAAACTGAACAGAATCAAGGCAGCTGGGCCAGACGGAATCGTATCGGAAATGCTGGCACCCTTAGATGACTTTGTCATAGACAAGATCAACAAAATAACAAAAGAAATCTACAACAGCGGGGATATACCGGAAGACCTAAGCAGATCAATCTTCAGAGGTATGCCTAAGAAACCAGGCAGAAACGAATGTGAAATCCACCGAACAATAATCCTAATGAGCCACATGACAAAACTCATCATCCGTATTCTGATAAATAGAGCGATCAGCCGAATGCTCAGAATGCTATCAGAAATACAGATGCTGAAGGACGTGTACCTATGTTTCATAGACTGCGCAAAAGCCTTCGACAAAGTACGCCACAAGGATCTAATGCAACTGCTCAGCAACCTTGATATATTCGGAAGGGATATCAGAATAATCAAGAACCTATACTGGCAGCCAACAGAATGCATACGCATAGGGAACGAGTTCAGTGAATATACGAAAATAGAAAGGGGTGTAAGGCAAGGATGCGCTTTTTGCACCCGAACTGTCCAACCTATAGAGCGAGGCAATTCTGAGATAATTAAAAACCTAGCAGGATTTCGCATTGGCGGCCACAACCTTAACAACATAAGGTACGCAGATGACACAGTACTGATAGTAGAAACGGAAAAGAGAAATTACAAAATCTCCTACAGAAGCTAGCGACGGAGAGTGAGAAGAAACGACTAAGCATAAACTACAAGACATAATGCATGGTCATCAGTAAGAGGATGAGCCCCAAATGCGATTTGCAGGCCGGAAACACTAGAATCAAGAGGACGCAAAGGTTTAAATATCGGGGAAGCCTCTTGACAGAGGACGGTAAGTGCGACTCTGAGATCCGTAGACGTATTGGGATGGCCAAACACACATTCAAAAGGCTGAGCAGAGTATTTCGATACAAGGGAATTTCTTTGGTAACAAAGAAAAAAGTACTGAGCTGTCACGTGACATCTGTTCTTTACGGCAGCAAATACTGGAGGATTTCCTCAATGATGAAGAAGATACACGAGACGACGGAAATATGGTTCTATAGAAAGATGCTGTGGATGTCATGGACCCAGCGTGTGAGCAACGATGAGGTCTTAGAGAGGTTGCAAACAAAGACGAGGCGTATACATTACATCTGAAAGAGGTATTGATTTTCGAAGCATAACTCAGATGTGGCACAATGCCGTAAGTATGGGGCACCCAGTGAGGATCGATCTCACTACTCAGTTCTAATTGTTCTAGCGAGACCAGCTGATTAACTATTACACCGCCTCAGTATGTCCAAACATCAGAAAAAGGTAGCTGAAGTTTCTGGGAAACATAATGAGGAGGGAGGGCCTGGAGAATCTGACACTCACGGGAGGAATAGACGGAAGGAGAAACAAGGTAAAGCAGCGCGTGACATACCTGATGAGCATGACAAAACGTGGTCTGGGGGAGGAAGCCGGGGGAAGGACTTGTTAAGAGCTGCAAGAGATAGAGGGAGGTGGAGGGCCATGATCGCCTACGTCCTGAAAGAAGATGATCCAGAAAAAGAAAGGGGAATTGCCGCGTGTCTTTTTTAGTCGTTGAATTAGAACGTAGAATTTAATAATTAACTTTATATTTATGATGCCTCATAAATTTCAATGAATATAACAGTGGAATTTTCACGGTTACTACTTGCAATTTCTAATTATAGTTTAGATGTATATACCAAAGACAACATTAGATTTAGCTGATACTAGAGAAAAATATTTTAAAAATGTGTAACTCTGAAGCGATTGTACCTTTTAATTGTAATGATGTCACCACTTAGATGCCGTCATTAAGCAGCTGGAACTCTTTTCCATGATATTCATGACAGTAATCTTTTAGCGATGTTAACAAGAACATAAGGTAGACCGAAACGGTTAAATGTAGCCGTTTCTTCTACTCCAATAGCTTCATGTCTCACAATACCCGTCCGTAAAATTCACTTCCTCTTTCTTGCTTAACTGATAGTTATATTCTCCAGATGTTCAATCTACATCTCCAGATGTCTTGATCTATTCTCCGTCCTCCTCCTCATCCATTCTTCTTTCACGCCTATTTACACTTGGTTCAACTCTCTGTAACCCCTTGCGTGAAAAGCTATATATATATATATATATATATATATATATATATATATATATATATAGGCTCTACTTTTGTATTGAGCACTGTTTTTTTTTAAATAAAAATAAAAATGCTAAAGAACTTCGGATTATTTACTTAACGTGTTCATTCCTATTTTTCTAAATATTTACACACACATACGCGCGTGCGCACGCACACACAGATATATATATATATATATATATATATATATATATATATATATATATATATATATATATATGTATGTATGTATGTATCCTTAGTAGATTTACATACACACTTTAAGCTTTTATAAAAAAGTGCTCTACGTATGAAACCAAACTTGCCCATCTTATTCATTAATAATCGCTTTTATGTGAGGCTGTGGATAATTAGATATTCTATTTGGTTGGCTTATTGTTTTGTTGATGTTATCATTTGTAATATAACCAATTTCTCATGTTATAAAAAATGAATGTAACCTTAGGTCTCATTGTACATTCAGAAAAATGTTTATATGTAAAGATAAAAGTTTTTGGTTTTCTTCAATGACAAATATGAATTTTAAATGTTTTGAACTAAAGGTTCTCCGAATGAAATTCATTTATCCCAAATGAATATAACCAAATATGACAACGACGCTGAGCCTGCCTCCGTGAAATCTAAATAAATAAACGGCAAATTCTGTCTGTGTGTGTGTGTGTAAACCCCTCTAAATTTGAACATCTCTTCCTCTACATAGACATAATAACTTTTTTTGAAACAGGATGTTCCCAGGATTGAAAATCTACCCTTCATCATCCAGTGTTGAGACTTTATCAGGATGAGGAGGGAACAGTTAAAAATTTAAGTTTTAAAATAACTGAATAAAAATAGTGATTCTAAATGATTGTAATATATATTGAGTTTAAAGTAACACAAAAACTTTATAAATTTTAAAAAAGCATATGTTTTAAACTCAGTTTAAAATATCTCCAAAATGTTGTGAATTGAGGAAATTAATTTTATTTCTTCAAATGCCAAGTAATTGGAGTTAAAATGAGAGGTTTCGTGATGAAAGGTTTTGACTTCCGGTAGAGGTTTTGATTTGAAGAACTCAACTCAACTGAAGTTCCACGGAGTTTGCATATTTGAAGTATTCAGTTTTCTGCCTGAATTCGAATTTTGGCTTATACCAGGCTTTCTGACTTTTGGTTCGAATTAGGATTATTAGAATTAAAGTGAGGTTTTGAAGTTCCATGTTGTGAATTGAAGAATTAAAAGTAATTCTTTGAAATTATCATTGTTGTTTACTAGAAATCTATTTAGTCTTAGACTGGAGACCCAATTAGCCCTCTGCTGGTGCCAGGTTAAAAGTGGACACGGAGTGCGGCTTTTATGGTTGTTCCAAATAAAAAATAAAAAATGGTGTATTAATATTCATTCCATGTGACGTTTACATTCAGCATATCAGCAAGCAAGTCCCACCAGGGATTCCTGTCCTTTTTCGCTCTTAATAAAGTGTGTCTTAATTACATTTTTCGCTATGTCTCCTAATAGCTGTTCTGCTAAACATTTGCACACGCCTACATTGCTCTGTCGCTCTTGCCTTTAATATGTCTTGTGATTGTTAAATTTTCTAAACCTTCTTTCCTCATTATGTACTCTAAATATTTCCACTGTCTCTTTCTGATGATAAATGTAAACTTCATTTTCCATTGTCTCTTAAACTTCTTCGTTTCTAACATGTTTCTGTAGAAGCATATTTCTGATCCCTGATATGAAGACCGATATTACACAACAGTAGAATACTCTTTTCTTTATTGTTAACGACATTTTTATTTTTTGTAGTACTTTGTACAGCTTTTGTAAGGTATCTTTCTCCATGATAATGAGTTTTCAGATGTTGGTCTCGCATTTTCTATTCACGTTTAAATATTTATAATTTTGTATTGGTCTGATTTTGGCACCTTCAATTTGTATTTCGTGTGTTCGGTTGTTGATTTTGATGATAAGCATGTATTCTATCTGCATGCAATTGTTGTTTAATTTAATCCTTTCTTCTTCATTTCCATTACTACATTATGCAATTCCTGTAGTTTCTTTTCTGTATATTCTAGCAAAACCGTGTGATCTACATAATATTCTTGAAATTGTTGCCGGCGGTAAGGAATATTGCTAGGAAAACTTAATCTCTCAGGATGGCTTCACTAATGGTTGAATAAGTCTGATCAGAAGACGCCCCATTCTATTTTTCTATATTTACTGAATAAATTTTCTATCCCTATGCTGCCGTTTTGCTTACAGTATAATATATTGTTATTATTCTACCTCCGTATTTCCCAAATATATCAAAGCTTATCTCGCCGTTCCAACATGCCTTTGTGGCATAATTTATCAAAGACCTTTGTATGACCTATAAAAAAATGTTTATACATACTTTGGCTTTCGTATTGCTCTTTCTGACATAATTCCGAGAATCAATATTATATTCTTAGTCCCAGTGTATTTAACGAAACCACAATGTCTTTGTCCTATTTCCGGTCTAAATCTGCTGCATGATCTATTTATTAGAAAACGGATGAGACTTATTTTATTTTATTTGTATTTTATATGGCTCATGATTGTCCGATGCATTTTGCATTCGTTAGTATCTAGCTTCTTACGCAGTGCTATGAAAATAGATCCATATATAACCATTGTTTTATATATTGTTTATTATATATGTAATATGTACGATAACGACTTCAAATAAAGCTGCAAGCGACTCTACTTCAATTAAATCTGGCACTGTCCCTGTCTCCTTGCTCAATTTGTCATGTGTTGATTAACTTCAAGTTTTAGTATTTGTGGTCCTTCGATATTTCCGTGTATGGCGGATTATCCTTTTTAGTTTCAGATGATTACTCCGATGTACTCATTCCAACTGAAGCATTTTTCTTTTCTTTCATATCTTTTCTTCCTGTTAGTTTTATTACTGATTTAAAAACATGTACGTTTCTATTCGATTAATTAATTATTTATTTAACCAGGAATACTTATATACTGGGCGTAGTAGCATGTACACCTTTGTTACCTATATAAATACATATGTAAGTAATAGAAAAATTACAAAACTCGTTTTATTTCAGATGTAGACAAAATGGAGAGAAACAACATTAGGAAGATAATTTACGCCAGCGTATTTTAAAAAATATCAACCGAGTCTTTCAAAGAATTTTTTCATGTGTATTTTTCGGATGAAAAGAGGCATATTTTTTTATCTGATTTTTTTTATAAGAATTATTATTTTTAAACATTAATTTACTCATTTGTTTTTTCTTACTAATTATTGATGCAATGTGTCATTCTTTCGGAGTGTTCCAAACTAAAACCTTTATCAATTCTACGAGAAAAAATGAGCGTACTCATGTTATTTATTGAGAGGAAATAAAATGTGTATGTGAAAAGAATATGACACATTTTTTTTTCTTTAATTTTTGTAAAGCTATAAGCTGAGACTGATGTGTCAGAATATTAAAAATAATCGGAAATAAATTTATTACAAGTAAAAATTTTTAATTTGGTATTTTTGGGACAAAAAACGTTATTAGAACACATTAAATTTAAAAATAAAACAGAAATTTCCTTCTAATAAACTCTCCGAACACTTCATACGTAAGTTATTTCTACATATATATTGCAGAGTTATCATAGATTGATATGTTGCAAACAAAAATAATATAATCAGTGATACTATTAAACAACATTGCTTTTAATTTGTGCGATATAAATGTTAAGATCCAAAATAATAATCAACGTAGCTTATATTTTACGATTATATTAACAGTGTAGAAAATACAATAATATGTTCTTCCGTCCTTTCACCCCAAGCAAGAAAAATAAAACGATTATGATTTAAGGGCTTACTGAGTATTAAAGAATATTAGAAAATATTATTAAGGAGAGAGAATAAGACAAAATCATGAATTAATAAAGATTGATATTGCATTTACAACCTTGTAAGCTCAATGCTGACTTTCAAGCAATACGCCTGAACTGAGATCGACAAGCTAGAATTGGAACAGGTGAAACTGTTAGCATAGAACTTACGGCTACATCTAAGCATTTCAAGTGGCAAATGATGAGACTTCCCAGGTAATCTAGTATTTCCCTTCAATTCATAAAGTTTAACTGCCATAGAGGAAAGTAATATTTATTTCGAAAAAGACAAAAATGAGACACAACACGAAAAGTGGGGGATAAGGGAAGGCTGATCTTCCCTCTGTCTTATCTCACAATTGCATACCGAAATATATCACAGTAGTCCTTACTCCAAAACAACACATTCTTACTTACCATTCTCATAGCCATATTAATAAATCAAAGTCTATACAAAGTCCTAACTGGTTCCCATATATAAAAATTATCTTGAGGGCATATAGATAAAGAGGAGAGTTCAACAGAGAAATTGCCATGAAAATATTTATAGCAAAGGCACAGAGAAGCTATATTACGGCAGTGGTAATGTGACTGAAGGTGAGATGCCTGGTCAGGATAAATAACATTGCTGATTCTTTTTTGGATTTTTCTAAATGTGTAATAAGAACAGCCGACCATATGTGGCAGATATATTCAAATTATGCACACATGGTAAACTTATAAAAAATTAAGATAGAATCTGGAGAGAAAAAAATGTCTGAATTAAAACAAAGAACTTGTAATTTAATATAAAATGTTAGCCGGAGAAGGTACACTGATTCATTCTTCAAGGATTTAACATCAGGCATACTGATGGAAGTCGGAAATTGGACTCTCAAGTAACTGATAAAGAACAGTTTCATTTTGGAGAATTTAAAATAAACAAAACATTCCTTACTCCAGTTAACAGAAAATTGTGGGCTATTCTTTCTCATATATTTGAAATATAATTTAAATATATATTTTATTAGAATAAATGGTATATAATTTTCTTTATTTTTCTTGTCGTTTTCAATTACTTTTATTCACGATAATGTATAAGATTAAGAAAGTAAATGATGACCTCTTTAAATGCATGCTAATGTAAACCTCGAAATTTGTCGAGGTTAGAATTATTAGCTTTCAATGTACGGTTTGAAAAAGAATCGAAGAATAACCACACTTTAATGGCGGCAGTTTCAGAAGTTGATTATGGGAGTTTCCACGCTACATAGCGCAGGCATTGAGAATATAATTACATTTTCTAGAAAAAAAAAGAGGCTAAAAATAATCTAAATGTCTTTTGGAAAATTACGGTCAATTAGATTTTGGTTAAGTGCTTCCAGCCGTTTTCTTAGTCAGATTTAGAATCGTTTCAGTTTAGATTTTGTTTTAAAAACATTTTTACAAATGTATAGGAAATCAGACGTCTCTTTCTTAAGTCTAAAATTAATATGTCAGTTAAAGCTATAAAAGTTCTATGAAAACAATTTTGTTGTCGATTTTCCTTAATTGAATACTAATAATGTTCTTATATCTAATGATCTATGGCTAAAAACATCCCTTATGGTTTATAACAGTGTATCTGAGAGATGTATTTCACGAAATGTTGAGAATATCGTCTTCGTTTTTATAGTTAGTCTTACATATTTATCCGTATTATTAATGTAAAATTTTATTAAAACTGATATTTTTATTGTTTCTGTAAATATAACTTCTTTGAACTATAAGCAAACACGATTTAAGATGTCTTTATAAAACCCTAAAAATCAAAAATTACCATTTCGTATTATTCAGAATTGCAACTATGTTAAAATTTAAATTCAATTTATTTTTAGTTGTTTCATAAATACTGATAGATAAAACACGCGACTAACAAATTATTGCAAGAATTAATAAATAATCGATGTGTGGTTAGTGGGAAAGAAATCTGTGTAAACTGAATCCACAAGCCAAGTCCAAATTCCGAGCATGTTTCAAACTTGCATGGGAAAGGCAATGACAGGACCCAAAGAGTGTGAGTTCTATACCCGGTTAAGGCAGTGGAGAGCTTTTAGAAGGAAAAATGAACAGAAGATAACTGATAACTGACATTTATTAAATATGGCACGTGGAACTAGAACAGTCTACCCCAGTGAACGAAATAAAGGGTTCAGTTCAACATTCCAACCACCTGAAGAAGGCCAGAGCGTACAACGGCCGAAACGTTGTTATAAATATGGCGACAAAGATGAGATCTCTAGCTGTATGAATCAACGCTATTTTTTTTCCATTTCGAGGTCATTGTACGTACACTACGTATAGGCATGCTGATAGCCTAGGCGTTTATAATTTGTACCATAATGGTGTTGAACAAAATATAAACAGCCTAGGCCAAGTCTAAATATTTTTCAAGTAGTGAAAGTAATATGACTGCGGATAAACCTCTCTAAAACAGAAATCATATCCAGAAATTGATGGTAGTTATAGCACCTGTATTTAACCCCTCATAAAATTTCAGAAATTTTACGTGATAAATCCTAAATATGTTAAGTGTTTAATCTAGGTGACTGCATCAGGGGAAACAATTTTTCTATAGGACAAACACTGCTAGTGTTATTTGTTTTTGTCCATCGTTATGAGATGTTAAAAAAGCAAATGATGTTAAAACTCTTGTTCTTCAATAGACTTTTATATGGATGTCATATATTGCCCCCAACTTATTCAGAAATTTCTACAGTATCCTCAGTATGGGGTGCAGAATTAATTTAAACTCGCTAATTTCAACTCGGAACTAATCTCAATTCGGAACTAATTTCAACTCGGAATTAATTTCAGTTCGAAAGTAATTTCAACTCGGAACTAATAAATATGTGAAGTTTTCAGACGGAATTAAAATTTAATTTATTGATTATTTTAAATTTTGATCAATAACGGCTTCTTCTGAACGAGAGTTTTTTACAAAATAAAAAGTAACAGCTAAGCAATCTTGTGTTCTTGCGACAAAGAACATTGCATTTTTATTGGATATCAGATTTAAATGAATAAAATTAAATAAAATAGTAAAAACTTTATTCATTTGCAACAAAAAGAATGAATGTTATGGAAAGAAGTATTCTGAATTATAGTGTCTACTAAGGATTTTTAATGCTAAATTTAAAGAAAATAACACCAACTCCTTGCATTTTCCTTAGGAATTCATGGAAAGTGATAACTTTGATTTTAAATCGAGTTGAAATTAGTTCCGAGGTGAAATTAGTTCCGAGTTGAAATTAGTTCTACCACTCATGAGTATGCAACCGTTTTTCTCACATCCATCGATAAAACAGCTTCAAATGATTTAACCATATAAATCTAAAAGAAATCCATACTTAACCAGACCGTAAAAATTGTCGCTATAAATTCACAATGAAAGAACTTGGCCAAATAAAAAAAATCACATTTCTTGAACCCGACAAAAATCTGTAGAACATGTAATTGTTATATAAAATAAAGATATAATCAAGCTGTTAACATAAAACACAACTAAATATAAAATGTTTTCAAGGAAACTCAAAACAATATTAAATATATTTTAACATTTAATCTACTTGAGAAGTCAAATTCCCTGAAATTGTATATTAATAAATTGGTTTTATGAATTTCGACCGCAACTAATAATGATCCTCCAGTCAAAGGATACTAATTAATTCCTGTAAAGAAATGACTAATTTTACTATTTCACTGATCAAACATTCATTTTTTATCCGAGATATTGCGCAGTGTATGATACCTATTTTCGCAAGGGGTAGAAATATATTTTATGTTTACATATTTTAACGCCTCCAAAAATGAAACTTATTTCATTTAATTATCAAAGAGTACCTTGATGTCTTCAAGTAGTTTGTTTGATGCTACCCTCTAGTCGAATAACTCACTGTGTCATTTCTGTTTAACATTTTCCACTCATAATAGGCAGACCGATTATGCTGAATCTGTTATACTGAATAAGTTGCTAGATCTTCTGCTAGGAAAAATATCCCCACTACATGTGGTCTAGTGTTTCTGCTATATAGCTAGAGATTATTGAGAGAATCGGAGGAAAAGCCTGCTGTGTCCTCGGTCATAATGTGGTATCCCAACTCACATTCATACCGACGTAACTTAGCTACCTGTGTCTTTACTAGAAATATTTTTACAGTAATTATTTTTCTTTTGAGCTATCATGTTCTGTAC
>OZ038481.1:113737590-113780090 GCA_964036315.1 Acanthosepion esculentum
GAAGATATATTACACGGAATAATAATACAATATGTGGAAGGTGTTAGTATGACTGTCAATCTGGTTTGGAATGAACTACTATCGGCTCGACTCGATTCGTCTCTCTCTCTCTCTCTCTCTTGAGAGGCGTAGTATACCTAGTGTTTGGAAGAGTTCTTTCTGTAGTTATACGTAAGGACCAATATCACCCCCTCCCAAGGTTTTACCTCGCAGGGGTCTTTAATATTTTTCCTCTTTGAATTAATCATCAAAGGCTCTGTAAATTTTCTTTTTCTGCTTGATTTCCGCGGTTCTGAAATTGCTTGAGGCCTTTGCATATTGAATGCGTCAAAGATTGTGTCCATTACTTCCTGCTCTTCCTGAGGTAGACCGTTAGAATCCTCTTATCTGATTTTAGTGCTTTTTATGCGAGTACTTCGGACCCTGAATTATGTAAATCACGTTACGATTGTATTGTACCTGGCTCCCAATAGGAGGTGATGTTTTTGATCATTTAAAAAACAACTTTCTCCGCTGTGTTAAATTTTGTTTTTGGTACAAACGACATTGGTGATTGCTTTGTCTGTTTTGGCAGTAATTTGTCGAATACCGATCTAATTTTTCGTGCGAACATTACTTCCGATGGCGTATTACTTTTTGGTGTAATTCTATACACTTGCAAGAATTGTTGTAAATCCTTTTCTGTTGGTACGTCATAAACCTTCCTTAGTGCTCTTTTAAATGTATCTACAAATCTCTCCGCTTGCCCGTTTGATCTTGGGTGATATGACGGGGATTTGATGTGTTCCACCTGAAAAGTTTCACAAAATTCTTGAAAATCCGCAGATGTAGATTGTGTCCCATTATCGGTGACTAAACAAACAACCACTCAGAAAAGAGCAAACAGCTCGTGAAGGCAATTTATTGCAGTCTCAGAAGTCGGTATTCTATAACGAAATACTTCTGGCCATTTGCTGTAACTGTCTACTACGATCAAGTAGTAGAAAGCCTCTAATGGACCTGCGAATCTACATGGATTCTCAACCACGGTCGATCCCTCTTAGGCCATGGCTTATGGATGATCGGAGGTGCCTTGGTTGCTAAGGATCAGCCCTTGCATTTGTCCACCATATGTATAATATCTTGATCCATAATTGGCCAGTACACGTAACTTCGCATTAAGGATTTCATCCTGTTCTTTCCTGGGTGACTCATGTGAAAATCCTTGAGGATTCGACTTTGTAGCGTTTTCGGGGTTACTACTCTTTCATTATATAGCAGAACATTATCACATAACGAAAAACTGTCTGATATATGCTTATCTTTTCCTACAATTTTTGTTTTCCTTTCCTTTATAAATTCGTCATTCATTGCTTCGTTTCTTATTTCCTGTAATGTGACGGGAAGGTCTCGAATTGTACTACATAATGAAGTTCTAATATCTTCCTCATATCGTAGAGATGCAATTATGGAATCTTCTAATGGCTCCGTTTTCTTTGGTATTAGTCTCGAAAGACAATCTGCATGCCCGATTTTATTTGATGGAAGATACTCCAATTTAAAGTTATAGTTTAATAAAATCGTCCCCTATCTTAGCAATCTATTAGCAGTGGGAAAAGGTAGACCTTTCTTTGAGCCAAATATTCTCAATAACAGCTTGTGGTCCGTCTGTAAGGTTAAAAATCTACCGTAAATATATCTGTGAAATCCCGTAACCGCAAAAATAATCCCCAGTCCTTATTTTCGATTTGGTAGTTATTTTGTTCGGCTAGTAGTAACATTCTTGACGCATGCCCGATGGGTTTTAGTGTCCCATCTGGCATTTTATGAAGTATACATGCCCCAACACCATAGGCACTCACGTCACTCGCGAATATTATTTCCAATTTTGGACCATAATGCGCTAAAAATAAATCTGCTGTTACAGTCCTAATGAATTTGTCTAAAGTTTTCTGACATTCATATGACCACTCCCAAACTTATTCCTTCTTCAACAGTTCGTTTATGGGTGCGCGTAATTTGTGAATGTTAGGAATAAATTCTTGATAATAATTTACTAAGCCCAAGAAGCTTTGTAACTTGGCCATACCTTTTGGAGCCGACATTTTTTTTTATTGCCGTGGCTCTTTCAGGATCTGGTCTTCTTCCTTCTTCGTAAATAATATGGCCCAGATATTTTATCTCATTCATAAAGAAGTCACATTTAATTTCCTTTATCTTAAAACCGTAACTTTGTATCTGCCTGAAAACCTCTTGAACGTGTTCCCAGTGTTGTTCAATATTTTTGCTATTTATCAGGATGTCATCACGGTAGGCGATCGGGAAATACAGTCCGTCTAGCATAGTGTCCATTATTTGCTGAAATAACGCCGGCGCGACCTTGATCCCGAATGGTAATCTCTGGAACTTGTATAATCCTTTATGTGTGTTTATGCACAACAACCTCGCGCGTTCCTCATCTACTGGGACTTGTAGGTATGCTTCGCTCAAGTCTATCTTTGAGAAAAGTTTTCCTGCGTTCAACGTTGTGAAAACGTCCTCTGGTCTAGGGAGAGGATAGTGATAATCCTTAATCGCTGCATTCAATCCCGTCGAGAAATCAGCGCATACTCGTATCTCACCCGATTTCTTTTTCACGTAAACCGTAGGTGCGGCCCATTGACGATATTCCACCTTTGTCAATATACCGGTTTTCACGAGTCTATCCAGCTCTTCGTCTATCTTTTCTAATGATGCGAAAGCTACATTTCTTTTCTTCTTGAAAATGGGTTGTACATTTTGTTTCAGTTCGATTTTTGCCCCATTTTCTTATATCTCCCGAGGCCGACTGAAAATACGTCAGGGAAACTCTCCTTTAATTTCTCCTTTAATTTCTCTGCCTCGGTCGATAACCTTTCCACTTTTTTTCGGTAAATCCCATAGGACAAATCTCTGCATCCAGTCAGTTCCAAATAAATCTTCCGTAATTTTTAGAACATACATCTTTAATTTCTCGGTCACCCTGTTGAACGTCACATTTGTGATAATCTCCCCCTCAAATTTGATTTTTTTTCCTGTTACCGACCTGGCTAATTATCTGTTTTCAAGATGGTTGGTTTGTTTAATTTCTTCCACGTCTGTAAGCTAATAATGTTTAACATTTCTACTTGTACGTATTTTCGTATATTTATCCCGTCCGCTTGGTCAGTTTTAGTGACACTTACTCGGCTTTTGTTTACTTTCTTTGTTCTACAGTGCGAACTTTTATGTTCCACTTTGTTGCAGGAGAGACAAGTCTTATAGCGGTATGGACAATCTTTGTAACAATGCAAAGTCCCACAGCGATAGCATGGACTGGGTGGTGGTTTCTTCTGAGGTCTCAATTGACTTTTTGTAATAAAATAATTTGTTTGGTTTGTTTTTGCGGAGGGAAAAAACGTCTTTGTCGTACTTTTCGTATGTGAGCGACGCCAGACTCTTCGATATCTTTCGAGTACTTTTTTACGCTTATACATCTCTGACAGTCCTCAGCCAATTTTTGTAGCGTCAATTCTGGTTCACTCTCAAGTTTTGTTATAATTCTCCGTCTGATCTCCGCATCTTTAGTCGAAACCAGGCCTTGGACGAATATTAAACATTTAAAATTGTCAGGGCTGAGTTCGGATAACTAAAATTATCGCAGTGTTTGTTTACTACAGAAGCTATACTTTTTTGTTAAATTTAGACATTCCCACCTTTTGCGGAATAGTGAAGTGTTCGGACTAAATAATTCCCGTAAAAGTTTCACGGCTTCCTTGAAACTCAACTCATTCGTTTTCATTGGTAGGATGTAGTCTACGAATTTAGTGTATTCGCTTGACCCTAGTTTCCTCAGTAATAGACGTACTTTTTTTGCATCTGACCAATTCCCGCAATCAAACTCATATGAATCTTCATATCTTCTGAAGTAGGCCGCGAAGGATTTGTATTCGTCCGGTGCATAAATGAAGTCTTTGATATATCTCCAAATAGCATTTTGCGAGAATGCCGCTTCATTTCCACAATGTTGCCCTTTGTTTGTTACTGCCTGTAGTAGTAATTCTTGTAGTTCGAGTGGCTTCTCTTCGTTTTTCTGTTGAATTTCTAATTGTTTTTCTTCCAGCCTAGTCTGTCTTTCCTTATTTTTTTGTTGCTGCTCGAATTGCATTTTCATTAGTTCCAATATGGTTGCCTTAAAGTCTTCCATGTTTACACCGTAATTTTGTGTAAAGATTTTTCATTTTTTTCTCAGTGTAGGCTTCAGGTCTTTGTCGCTTGTTGCTCTGGAATCTTAGTACGAAAAGTTTTTCCTGTGTAGAATTCGATTCTGTTCAGGTTGACAGGTAAAATTCGTTTCTTCGTTAACACTGTTAAGGTTGGTGTCCAAAAATTGTTTTTTTATCTTCGCGTAGAACTTGTTTTTTAATTTTTCAATACCTCCCTCGCCTTTGTTATGGAAGACCGATAGCAAAAGGTTTTTTTTTTAGATTCTCCGCGTAGAATTCGTTTCTTCAATATCCTCGTCGCCATTGTTATGGTCCAAGGAAGAACAACACGAACACAAGAGTAGAAATAACGAAGATATATTGCACGAAATAATAATACAAGATGTGGAAGTTGCTAGTATGACTGTCAGCTCGACTCGATTCGTCTCTCTCTCTCTCTTGAGAGGCGTAATATACATAGTGTTAGGAAGAGTTCATTCTGTAGTTATAGGTAAGGACCCGAAAAAATTGATTTACTTTCTTTAAGCTAGATGGTATTATAAAGTTTATATCAAGGGGGAAAGGGATGCCCAAATTTTAAAATTGCCTTGCCGTTTTTGACGAATCAGGATACAGATTTAATTTAAGATGGCTAAGTGTAAATATGGATTAAGCGCTAGGTATGTGTTTGTAATTTCTGTTTGTCTATAATGGCTTCCTTATATAACGATGTGTTATCCTGTCTGTTTTTATTTTAGGGGCATGCATAAAATACACTACAATAGCATGGCATCTTTATTTATTATTTTAAAACAATTTTATAAAGTACTTTTGGCTTTGTCTTAAAGGGGCTTCCAATATAATTAAATCATATTTTGTATATTTATATTCTTATTTATAAATATGGAAAATATTATATTTATTAGTATACTAGATACGGTATTGTTAATATTAATATTTAACATTTTGGAATATAATTACGCATTTTTAAAATTTTTAAATTCGTTTCCACCTCCAACTTAAATTTTGTAATACTATTTTGCTTAAAAAAAGTAAGTCATTTTTTAAAGTTATTCAATATCGCTTGAGAATGGAATAAAAATTTGAATTTTATGTTTAATTTAATTTTAGGTTTTAGTTACAAAATATGGTAATTTCTGTGTCGTGAGGAATAGATATTTTTAAATAATAATATATTATTTTCTACTGTTTATCGAGCACTGGTTTAAAAGTAAATGCTAAATAACAGTGGTTATAAACATGACTGCTCTTGCTTTTATTTTGATATATATTTTTTCTCGGCATTAATTGTGTAAAAATTGTCCGAATGTTTTATATATCCAAGTGCTTTCAGTTATTCTATTAGCCATTATCATGTGTGTATATTTATTTTTTGATTTCTAAATACTACAGTAAAGTTTATATATGTGAATTTATAACGATCGTTATGTTTTTTTTTATTTTTCAAAACACGGACATTAACTTGTGCCCGTGTTCAGAGTTGATATATATATATATATATATATATATATATATATATATATATATATATATATATTTGTGTATGTGTGTACGTGTGAGCGCGCCCTTGTGTATATTGCACTGAAATATATAATACTATCTCTTTTAAGAAAAAATATACAGTGAATTGATATGATAAAATTCTAACCCAAATCAGCATTTCCCGGGGTATTTTCGATCTTTCTCCAAAGTATAATGCTTGCTTTTTATAGATCAATTGATATATAATCGATTGCTGTTCAAATAGAACAGACCTTGCGCCGTTGTTATGCACAATATCTAACAGAGATTCGTTAAGGATCAGCCATATAGATTATTTTAGCACAGCTGAATTGACATTATATCAGCTGTTGACAGACAAAGACAATTATATAAATCAGCCCTTATTAACAAATCGTGAGAATATATTGAATCATCCCTTCATAATTTATTATATATACGAGTCTATATTCACGTATCAGTATTTGAAAAAAAAAAGGAAAATATATTGTCTTTAAAACGTCATATATATTGTTCAGAAATCGGAAGTTAATATGCAATATTTTTTAGTGAACAACATGATCCTAAATATTGCTATATATATTAAATTAAGATGGTTTTTACCGTCCGTATCATTTCATAAATTCATGTCGGAAAGCCTTTGACTACCACTTTTTCTGACAATCTTACTTTCTCTCTTCTTATTCTTATTAATTCGTCTTTTTTTCCCACTTTCATTCCTACATTCTCGCGGAATCCGCAATCAGTAATTTGTTTGCCTTCTTTCTTAAGGTTGTGGCCGCCGATAGCAAAATTCTTTTTATATCTCTTCGGATTTTATTGATGTATAGATTAAACGCAGAAAACTCCTTTTAATACTCCCAATTATTTTGGATTGTCTCGGTTCGTTTCCTATCTGTAGACTATTTGTTGCCACGCAATATTATTCAATTGTTCAAATGGATTTACGCAGCTGATGTGATCAAATGCTTTTTCTTAATGAACAAAAATAAGTATGTGTCATTTTTCATCATCGATCAAATAGCATTTCATATTCCAGTATCTTGAACAAATGCACATTGTTATTTGATTTATTCTGTTCAAGCTATGTTCCTTATAATTCTAATTATAAACCTTATGAAGTGGATTATTATTCTGATTGTTCAAGAATGCTGACATTCAACTGCAAATGTTTACTTTGGCATATCTGTGAAGAAAGTTTAGTGACATCTTTTATTTGACTACTGTCGTATATTTTACATATGCTCACAGCAATCTAGTTGAACCTGAATTTATTTAAAGCTAACAGCATCTCTACCACAATTAGTTCTGGCCCTTCATCTCGGTTCATCTTGACCAGTGCCGATCTCATATCAGATTTTAATATTACATACGCTCACAGATTCTCTCTTGTGCAAACACTTTCCCACTACCTTCTTGTGCATTTCCTATTGTGTGTATATGTATTGATGTGTATATATTCATCTGTATAGGTGTGTGCATATACATATGTGTCTGTGTGTGTCTGTGTTTGTGAACGCTGATGTCGAGTAAACGGAAGATTTTTTTCCATTATCGTATTTTAAAGGAAAGTGTTTTAATAATCTATTATTTTTATATGTTAATTTGTTCATTATATTATAAGTATTACGTTATTATGTATTTACAGTATTTAAGATACTTATTTTATAATCTTTTTTACGTATTTCTTTTTCATTAAGTCGTGGTACACAAGATCTTTCTTTTTTTCCTAAATGAGTGTTGTTTAAGCGGAATGTATTAAGAATATATCGTTAAGAGCTATTAAAACCTATTAATACATTGTATTTATTACATTAATCATATAGTGACATGAATAATTCTAGTCTATGTATATTTGAGCGTAACATTTATCTGTTATTCATCTTATCTTTATGAATGTGTCGTAATTTTCGAACCCGGATGAAAGTTTATGAAATGTTTATTTTGTTTATCTTTGACTATTAGCTTATTATTATTATTATTGCCGATTTCTTTATCTATTATTATTTATATTCACAGATTCTTTTTATATCATTTGGTATAAATTTTATTCCATTACATTTTCTTAATTATTATATTATTCATTAATTATAATTAATTATTACATTATTTATTAATTGTAAAGTAAAGTTATTTCAAATTTGTTGGAAAAGCCTTCCCTGTTATAACGTTATTTTGTGTTTCGTTTTTACTACTAGTCAATATGTTTTATTAATTATATTTGAAATCGTTTTAAAAGACAACACAACAACAATAATAATTATCATAATAAGAATAACATTTATCTCATATATTTTATAATAATTTATAATTTAGTATATAAAACAATATGCTAGCACAGTGATGATGAAACTATTTACTCCGACATCCATTGTAAAATATGTATGTGTTTCATGCGTGTAGAGGCCATTGAGTGGAAATAGCACATTTGTTGCTCGAACGCTGCATTTTATTATTAAGGTGGACGGGCACCATCCATCCCTTAAATCTTCACGCTACACAGTGTATCCACTGAAAGGATTACTTACACACACACACACACACACACACACACACACACACACACATATATATGTATCCACTGATAGGATTACACACACACACACACACACACACATATATATATATATATATATATATATATATATATATATATATATATATATATATATATATATATATATATATCAGTGGATACATATATATATGTGTGTGTGCGCGCGCGTGTGTGCGTGTGTGTGTGTGTACATACATATATGGGTAGATGGGGCTCTTCAGTCATGTATATATCAACCCATCTAAGACAAGGAAACTCAGACGACAAGTCCAGGGTAGATGGGATTCTTCAGTCATGTGTATGTCAACCCATCTAAGACAAGGAAACTCAGATGACAAACCTGCGTCTGAATCGGTTACTGGTCATCTCGCCTTTGCTTGTCACCAGGTCATAATCGTGGGGGCTTAGAGAGTGGCACTCGTCTTGTACACGCATTTGTCACCATAATCAATTGATGTACTGATGCCTCTTTTCGACATCTCTCATTTTTATTCGTACACCTCAACCAAAAATCTATGGCGATGAATGAAGGGAAATGTATGCACATTTGACATTTGGAAGCACGCAGCCACAAATCTGCACATTGGCGACGTGAGTCTTATCCTAACATCACTGTGTGTCTTCATTTTGACAGGGACCCACTTCGGTCGAGGCTTTTTGGACAGAGTAGCCCTATCCAAGGAGAGAGCACTGCTCACTCATATACCTCGGAACATGCTATAAAAGTTGGGCCAATACTTGTTCGTCATATCAACGCTGGTTTGTCTCCTGTGGCTAACGATGATTCACTAAAACGGGAAGAACAAAATAATATTAATGGATACCAGAAAATGTACGCAGAGGATCAGATCAGACGTAAAGTTTGTTGCTGGAATATTAGAATGGCTTAGACAGAGCCTCGTCCGAACGTCCATAGCGTAGAACCGCTCCGTTAAAAAGGAACTTCAGTGACTGAATGTAGACATTTTTAGCTCTAGCACAGACAAGATTGGCAAGTGAGGCTCAGTTAACTGAGTTACCGTCAGGCTTCACAATTTTCTGGGTATGTAAACCCAGAGCCGAAAGCTTGGAGGGTGGTGTTTGTTTTGCCATCAGAACATCTCTTCTTGATCGCATCCAATATCCTTCGTTTGAGAATGATAGAATTATGAAAATGCGTGTGCCACTGACCCATGGTCGGCATGCAGCATTCTAGTTCATCTATGCCCCAACCCTGCAGGCCATGAGAAAGTTCTCGATTCATTCTACGAGTGTTTACGTTCTACTATAACAACGACGCCTGCTAGCGATTAATTATTGATCCTTGGAGATTTTAATGCCCGTGTAGTCAAAGATTTCAAAACATTTGGTGCTATTGGCCATTAAGGCATTGTTAAAATGAATATAAGCGGCTTGAATTCGCTCAGAAGTTGATTTAATCATCTGCAATACGTTTTTCCATCAAAAGATTAAGCACATAGATCTGCGGTTTCCACCCGAGATCCAAGCATGTTCCCATGGTAGACTACATCATCACTCGTAAACGAGATTCAAGTGATGTGTCTTGGGTCCGTGTAATGCGTAGCGCAGAATGTGAAAGGAACATAAATTGATGCGTGGAAAATTCAAGCTGTGTATTCGTATGGATGGAGTGAAAGCATCGACACGAATTGGTGTGATCAAATTAAAGCGAGCAGTGATGGAACCGTGATGAAAAGACTTGATGCGCTTCATTTCGATGGTACCTGGGAGAACTTTAGAGACGAGGTATATTCAGTAGTGCGCGATGTACTTGGTTATAGAATCTGAAAACACAAGGATTGGTTTGATGACAATAACATTCACATCACCCAGCTATTGGAAACAAAGCAAACTCTATATGAAACCAGAACTTTAAAAAGTAACCAGCAGCTGAGAAAGCTTACAAGGACCACAAATTAACCCTACAACGTGAACTACGGAGAATGATTGGTGGAGTAACCTGGTCACTGATATTCAACAAGCCTTCAACACTAATGACACCAACTCGTTCTCTTCATTGATACGTCAAGTCTTTGGTCCACCAACATCCTCAATTACCCCTCTGAAGTCAAAAGACAATGCTAATACCATCAAAGGACCAGACGAAGTTCTTCAATGATGGGAAGAGCATTTCACAGATCTATTTGATATTCCTTATTCTATCAATTACAGCATTAAAGAGAGCCTGCCACAGAATGACATCATATCGATCGTCACCCTACTCTTCATGAAGTCAAGCAGGCGATCAAAAAAATTAACTCTGGTAAAGCACCTGATCTAGATAGTATTCCAGTAGAATTACCCGAAGGTTGGAAGTCAGAACGTGATGCAAATAATAACTAATCTCATTATCGATTGTTTGAATGGGACCCCTATCCCGCCAGACTGGGTCGATGGTATCTTGCTCTCCCTATACAAAGAGAAATTTCAAAATCGATATGTGGTATTTATCGCGGTAAAATGTTCATGGGGTATATTTGGGAAGGTTCTCTCGAGAATATTACTTAATAGGCCGGAAGAAGATAACTCTCCATTAACCATTAGCTTTATGGATAGTACTTAGAAAGTGTTATGGTCCATGTTCCTTGTACCACGGTGATGGTCCAAGGTAGAACCATTGAAGAATAACTCAAACACAGGTATGGAATAACACAGATATATTACAAACAGAAATATGTAGAAAGAAGTATAAGTATTAGTAATGAACTATCAGGTTAGGTTAGAGTGAACTATGCTGTCTCGACAAGTTTCACTATTCCAATGTCTTACAGTAATCGTCTGACTCTGCTGACTGTCTCTGACTCTGAACCCTGTCTGAACTGCTGCTCCCCCTTGAGACTCAGTATTTATGATGTACAGAATAGTGCATTATTATTATGGGTAAGTTCCCATAACATAAAGGTAGGATGTTCTCTATATTCTTTGCTGCTCTACTTGCACAAGCTTTCCAAGATTGTGATGAAGGCATCCATTTGCTATTCGGAACAACTGAATAGGTTTTCGATTGGACAAGATTCATTTCCAAGTCGAAAACTGTCCAAGCTTTGATTAGAGAGCGACTCTACGCAGACGGCGCTGACTTCATGGCTCATACAGAAGCTGGCATGCATCATATTATGGGCCGTTTCTCGTCCTCGTTTACGACATTTGCTCTAACGATAAGCCTCATAAAAACCAAGTTAATGTTTACTCCTGCCCCTGGAGAGTCAAATATCGAGCCCAACAATTTGTTGATGGAATAGGATTAACGGTAATTAAGAAGTTTGTTTACCTTGGCAGCACATTAAAGAAGTTGGTTTTATAAGGAAGGAGAAAAAATACGATTTTCTTCTAAAAGAAATCAAGTATCTAGGCCATATAATCAATGAAAGTGGCAGAAAACCAGTTCCAGATAGGGCATCTGCAATAAAAAATATTCCTGAGCCGAAAAATGTCGCAGAGTTGCAAAGCTTTCTTGGTCTTGCGGTCTATTACGGTGAATTCATTGAAAACATGCACAAATTGAGGGCTCCCCTCAATGAATTATTGAAAAAAGGTAACAAATGGAACTGGTCGGAAGATTATCAGAAAGCTTTTAAGGAGATCATAAAGAAATTAATGTCTGATCGAGTACTGACGCATTTAGATCCCAAACTGGAATGTATCATTGCTAGTGACGCAAGCTCACACGGTGTGGGAGCTTGTATATTACAAAAAAAGTAGGATGGCACAAGAAAACCTATAGTTCATGCATCTAGATCGTTGTACCAGCAGCGAGGAATTATTCCCAAATTGAGAAAGAAGCGTTAGGCATACTATTCGCCATAACTCGCTTCCACATATACATATATGGAAGAGAGTTTATTCTTCAAACCTACCATAAACCTCTTCTCACTATTTTTGGATCGAAAAAAGGGCTACCAATTTACACAGCCAAAAGACTTCTGAGATGGTGGACTATATTATTGAATTATAATTTCAAACTAGAGTTCCAACCGTCGAAGAACATTTTTCATGAGGATGGATTATCTATATTGGTACCTGCGAAATGCGACCCTCTGGAAGACTCTGTAATAACGGCTTTGCGAGCCGAAGACGAAATTAGTAAAGTGCTAAACAATACAGTAAGGGAATTACCAGTGACCTTGTTAGAAATCAGAAGAGAAGCTGAAATGGATGAATTCATACAAAGTACAAAGAGAAAAATAGAAGAATAAGAAAGAAAACAAGCAGAATGTTTTTCAATTTGTGATCAGTTATTACTTTATAATGAAAGAGTGGTCATTTCCAAATTTTTACAAAGACGAATTCTGAAGGACTTTCATCTAGCACACCCAGGGAAAAATCGTATGAAAGCGTTAATGACATGTTTTGTGTACTGGCCTAATATGAATAAGGACATTACTCAAATGGTAGGAAAATGTAGAGGATGTGCTGCCGAATCAAAGGCACCAACTATTATACAAAAAACAGGGCCTAAGGTGGAGAGACCTTGGTCTAGATTCCATGCGGACTATGCAGGACCCATAGATGGATATTACTACTTGATAACGGTAGATAGCTTTAGCAAGTGGCCAGAAGTTTTTAGATACAAAAACGCTACGACGGAAAACAGTATTAATTGTCTACACCAGTTATTCGCAAGATTTGACGTTGTAGATTGTCTTGTAACGGATAATGGTACCCAATTCACCTCGAGCGACTTTCAAGAATTATGTGCGACTTATCAAGTCAAACATATTAAAATAGCACCATACCATCCACGATCTAACGGGCAAGCCGAAGGTTTTGTGAACACCTTTAAGATAGCCTTGAAAAATGCAGAGGACGTACCAACAGAAAGAGCCATACAAGAGTTCCTACATTTCTACAGAATCACCCCGAACGGAAACACACCATCTGGCCTTTCGCCAACTGAAGTGATGTTTGCCCGCAAAATACGGTCTGTTTTTGATAAACTATTTTCCAGAAAAAATAAAAACCGGCATACACCGATAGTGCCTAAAAGATCCTTCAAACCAGAAGAACGGGTTTATTTCAGAATGTTCAAGAATAATTTAGCATACTGAGAACTATGTACGATAATAAGCAGACATGGAAAGGTTCTACACACGATCCAAGGTGAAGACTTCACTCACAGGAGATTCATAAACCAGATACAGAAAAGACCGGTAGAGGAACCAAACTCGTCAGCTTCCGAAAATGAAGACGCGATGGAGGCTATTTTCGAAGCCTTCGAATTCCAAAAACCACAAGTAGCCACGGAGATCAGAAGAACAAGCAGAAAAAGAAAATTCACGGAACCTCTAATAATAGACCATAAACGAAAAAAAATATTAACACCTCCCAAAAAAATGAAGCTAGGGAGGGGGTGTTGTGGGGCAGACCCTTTTTACACAAGATGGACTCATCCAAAGTATACTTATACTGACAGAGAGAATACCTGGAATTTGGAGACATGTTGAGTCAGGGTGAGAGATACGGAGACAGTACACAGGGTGTTCACAGAGAGTTATACGAGAGTCCAGCGACAGAGATAATTACTGCTTCACTTACAAAGACTTGTACATATACTTTTTACTAACCCGCATTGCTGGACTACTAATCTTCACTTCAAGTCTGTATTCTTACGTTTAATACACTTATTTTTCTATCTCAATTACTGGCGTTGTTTATTTATTTGTGCAGGATTCCATTCCCGAAATCCACAAAAATATATAAATAAACGTTCAAAAATACTCCTCATGTGTTATTTTGTAAGAGTTAATATAGGGGGAAACGTCTCTAACGCCGTGCAAAACATAATCCTTCTACTTGATTTAAAACCATTCCTATCAGGTGATATTTTTCTAGATATATATTTCCCTGTAATGACCACATGATGCGATATTTTTCTATTTATATCTTGCTAAATATTGTCTTTTGATATTGGATATTGAAAAGGAAACGTTAATCATTATATAGATGACGGAAAGTCATCGTTTCTATTATAAATATTAAATTGATTCTTTACTTTTGTCTTATTACAGAAACAATGAACTTTTAATTTGCGCTTATTTAATGCTGAAATGTTTATTTCCTACGTGAATCTCCTACAAAACCTTTTCTCTTTAGAATTCTAATACTGAAATAAATGCTTATTAAGAACGTCTTTTTAAATATTTAGCTAAGATTTTATATAAATTGATGATTTATAACAATGTTGCATGATGATTATATTGAACTTTTAATAATAAATTGTATCTAGAAATTATTGATATGTTTCAAGATATAAAAAGGAAAAATTAGCAGAAGAAGATGAAGAAGAAATAGAAGAATGAGAAAGGTAGAATAAGAAGTAGAAGTTGAGTAGGAAGAAGAACGAGAGAAAGGAAGAAGAAAGAAGAAGAAAATAGAAGGGAGAGAAAGAAAAACAAGAAAGAATTATAGAAAGAAGACGTGAAAGAAAGCTGAAGAATAAGAGAAAGAAGAAGAAAAGAAAGAAATATAAAATGAAGAAAAAGAAGAGGATTAAGGAAGAAAAAGAAGAGAAAGAAAGAAGAAGAAGAAAATGGAAGAAGAATTAAGAAGAAAAATAAATAGAAGACGAAAGAATAAGAAACCGAAAGAATGAGTTAATCAGCATAAAAAGGAAGAAGATAAAGAAAGAAAGAGAAAAAAAGAACAAGAGAAAGAAAATGCAACAAGAGAAAAATAGAATCTGCTTCTATTTTTCAACACCAAGAGAAGGAAATTAGAATAATACCAACAACATCAATTTTATGCAAATTAAAATGAGCATTTATGTACCAATTTGTGTTTTAAATTCCAAATAGCCTTGCATCTTTATGTAAGAAAATAAAAACCAAATGAAAAGCTATGCAATCTTGATTCGCTCTTTGCTATCATAGATTTTTAATGGCTGCGTTTTCAGTGATTTATTCTGGTCCAAGTGATGTTTGATGTCTTTTAAGCGCCCATTAAATTTTATTGGTTTGTAACTAGTGACGAAAAAACTGTTCAATGAGACAGCTGCATTTCTAATCAAAGTTCACCATTTCAACGTTGTAAACGGAATTTTACTGTAGAGTAAACACAATCTGCAAACTAAATTCTGATTGAGGTTGTCCAAGTTTACTCCGCTCAAATGTCCGTTGGAAACTTACGAGTCCACTTATCTTCAAACTCAATCTATAAATCTATCATGCGCAATCGCCTTAGCTTGATTGGAAAATTATTTTTTGTGTGACAGCTTGTATGATAACCTTTACTTGATGAAGTAATAATGATTATAAAATGCTATCCCATTGGCAAATCATTACAGATGTTTTTAATATACAACTAGAATTTCTTGCAACGCGAGTTATCGTGTTGAAATCCTCAGAGTATTTAGTACTGTTAAAATTATTATTTGTTCGAGATGTACAAACTCCACTCATTCCATTTACAGTGCTATTACTATGCATTTTAATTTACTAGAATAAAATATATAAACCTTTTTAAAAATATGCAAAAAATATTGCATTTATATTCATAATAATTTTTTATTTTAATCAATAAATTGTTTTTTTTAAATATGTTAAATAATAAAACTCAATAGTTAGATTTATGCATAAGTGTGTGTGTGTAACGTATAGATGAAAATGACAGGAAAATATGAGCGAAAATAAAATGGAATAATTTGGGATAAATTAAAGTTTAATTTACATTTAGATCTAAAAGTGTGCATTTAAACCCAAATTTTTCTCCGAATTACAACTCTAATTGTCTGTTTTGTATTTCTTCTGTACTTTTCAAAAAAGCATAGCGCTTGGAACATTGGTACAAAGTAACACTCTTCATTATAGTAAAAGAACACCTCGCCCTTAGTAATTCAAAATCTATTGCATGCATTAGAGATAATCATTTTACTTTTGTTCTTTTCCCATCTATGTCTCTTTGACGATTAGTTCTTAAATAACATAAAACTCATAACACGATAAAATTCGATGTACTTGCGGAGAATTAAAATCGCCATGTCACGATTATTTTAGTGGTTAAAAGCTGTCATTAGGAAGGCTCGAATATAGCCAATCACAATCTCTTGGAGGAGGGTATAAAAAGAACATCAAGTCCCTTACTTCTTCTTCTTCTTCTTCTTCTTCTTCTTCTTCTTCTTGTTCGTCGTCGTCGTCGTCGTCGTCTTCATCTTCGTCGTCGTCTTCTTCTTCTTCTTCGTCTTTTACTCTCTCTACAGACATTGGTCACAAGGTTCAACTCTTTTCTCGTCGGTTCCTGTGTTAATGACTCCCGACAAGAAACTCTTACAACCAGAATATTATATTGTCCTAAGAAACACTAAAACATTATACATTTCTTGTATTGATAATTTATGTCTTTGATTTGATGTTGTTTAGGAATTTAAATTCGAAATAATTATCAAAAACGCGTAATAATGTACACAAAATACAGCTTCCATTTTTATACATTAAAAGACAATGCTTAAAATCTCATTCCTAATATAAGAGATATAAATATGCTATTAAATGTATTTGCAATATTCTGGCTGAGGAAAAGAGAAAAACCAACTGAATTCTTAATATCACAAACTTGCATGCACTGTTATTATTAAAAATGAAATTTTATATTTTCCTTTTGACAATATTTTCATGAAAGACCTTTTCTATGGCATCGGTTTGCAATATCGTATCTATGAAGATGACACAAATATGGACATCTGTTTTAATGGTAAGTCTGATCGGTTAGATTGGGTCACATTGGCAGCTGATCTAAAGAAATAACTACAATTATTTCTTAAGTGGGGCAAGAAATGACTTCTTAACTGTAATATCTCCAAAACAAAGTTGCTATCTTATTTCGTTCAAACAACCCGGCTGATAATACCCTCTACTAGAGTGAGTCGTTGTTCCTCCTTGGGTTAGCGTTTTCTACTGACATTTATTGGTAAGATTATATGGAAGCAATTTCTAGAATTGTTGATAGGAATGTTGCTTCACAGCATCACGATAGATACATTTTCTCGGTAGGATCTACAGACACATCTATAAATCTATCAATCAAACGATGCGTTGTATATTGCCGTAAAATCTAGTCAGAGATTCTTGATAACATAAAGAGAAGTATTTGAAATGTTAAAAATCATCCTAAGCAATATTGGTGTCGAAAAAAAGGAAACTGTAAAAAAAAAAAAAACTTTATTATTGCCGACGAAGATTAAATAAACATAAATTTGATTATATAGAAATTAACTTATATTTTAATGAAGATATTAATATCCACTAGTGTTAAGGGGTCTTCCCTTTTTACACAAATGGACTCATCCAGTCTATACACATATTACTGCCAGTGAATACCCGAAGGGTCGAGACGGAACGACAGAAGTGTAGTAGAGTTCAGTAGTAGTAGGGTAAGTCACACATAGAGACGGCGGCAAGTGTCACAGTTAGCGAGCACGTAGACTCAGTAAGGAGTCATACCGCGATACTTCAATACCAAGACTGTAATTATATTAGTGCTACTAACCTGCATTCCTGGATCTAGTAACCCGTATTACCAGTTTGTATTATTACGTTAATATATTTATTTTCCTTATTCATTCCTGGCGTTTTTTATTCATTGATATCGGATTCATCCCGGAATCCACAACAACTAGTCAAATTTGTATAACAATAATTTCGGTAGATTAGATTTAGAAATAAAAAAAAAACTTTGTTAGCTCACTGGATCATGCAAGTCACTAAAATTATTCCTAGATGTGATCTACCTCCTCTTGATGAAACTAGATAAACGTCATCAATCATTTTGTCTAAAATTCTTACCTTATAAACCCTAACATTTGCAGAAATATGCACCATATTTTATATTATAAATATTATATCTTATAAATTAGGGGCCTCTTTTAAATTTGACAATGATAAAAGTATTACATTCTTGAATGTAAGCGAAGGTGTGTATGTGTGCGTGTTTTTCTTGCAGGAATCAAGTGTCCTTAGAAAATACACTCTATAGATTCTTTCAAATAAATCTTTTCTTATTCTCTAATACATCTTACTAACAACAAGTCTTGTGCCACAATTTCGCAGAAATTTTCCTTCTGTACTGCTTTAAATATGTTACCTTAAATGGAACAGCCTAAATACGTGCAGTAGATGTTGCATAGTACGACCATAATATGGGCAGCTATTATCATTCTGCAAGTGGATAAAACCGTTCCGTTTATGTAAAGCAACAAAATTGTTTAGGCAAATTTCAGGACGTCTAACATCCGTCCGCAGACACCTATACAATATTTATTCGTACATAAGTACAAAATGTGGCACAAGGCCAAAAGGGGGGTTGGGGAAGGACGGTCATCATCTGTCTTAAATTAAAACTTAGCTAGTCACAAACACTGACCCACACATACCAACAATAGTCCTAGCACCAAAATAACACATTCTTTCTTACCTCTCTTACTACATCCACCATAATTCCTCAAATTCTTTATGAAATTCTAACTAGTCCCCGTATGTACATTTCAAAGTCTGTGGGGGAGGGAAAAAACAATTTAAAAACCCCAATGAGTATTTACAATATGAATTAAATATTTACAAGAAAAACAAAACAAAATAAGGTTAGTAATAAAAACCCCAACAATACCTAAATGTGGCAGAAACCTCAGTTAACTGGACGAAAAAATTGCGAGATTATAAAAGTATAAAAAACACAGTCATCCGTCCAAATTCACTCACGCAGACACACACTCATTTAGACACAATAACAAATACGAAAAAAAAAAAACACACACACACACACGAAACGAAAGTCATCCCGCAACCCGCAAACACCTATACTTATATTAAATTCTTGCACCTCAAGCAATAAAGCCACAAAAGCGTACTAGTTTGCAGGGCGTAAGATAATATGAAAAATGCAACTATTATTAAGAAGAGAGAACAATGAAAGAATAGCAATTGAGAAGACATAAGATAACAATTGATAATGAAATTAAATATTCTGATATCAATGTTGACTGGAAAGAAATGTCGAAAGAGGGTCCAACATATGAGAAGCATAAGAGAAAGAATTGCTAACATAGTACTTATAGAATGTACGTTTAAATCTAGCCATTTCAGCTGTAAGATTATTAGAATACTAGGTTACCGCCAATCTAGTTTTGCACCTGAATTCAGAATGTCTAGTTTACCAAAGAAATCGCATGATAACAAATAGTATGAATATATTCTACGATACGGTGTTGGGAAATTCATTGAAGTCGATATTCGAGGTTCAAACCAATAAAAATTGCAAGTTCTGTATTTTATGAATAATTTCTAAATGCATGGAATTAACACCAAGCAGATGTGAAAATAACATACTTTGTAAGATTTGTAATTTATCGCCCTCTAGTCCTTCAAATAATAAGTATAAATGTAAGTGATGACATAAGTTACTCTAGCGTGATTTAATACACACTTTAAGATATCATTCCCGATCTCAATGTATGAGAGATTCAACGAGATGGAACATTTAGTGCATGTGAGTAGAAACTATTCTCATCAGGGAAGAATGAACAATCTCCGTTTCACAAGATGGCCGTCTCGCAACAACATGGTCTACAAAAGTCTATGTAATGAATTTATTTAACAGTCACATCTCCAAGAAGGTTCGATTTTCGCCAGTGATTCTTTTTGATGACAATATTAAATACTAGAAATACCCGTGAAAATTTCATAGCTTATTATTTTTTTTTTCGTGAATTTTAATTCTCAGGTTCATGATTGAATAAGCTCATGGCAAGTTCTACCACAATATAATATCAGTAGAAATTAACTTATCCCATCGTCAGATATTTGAGCTTAACAATTTTAACAAAATAATGCAATAACAATATTAATACTGCCCGTTATTTTAACAAATAAAAATATTTGCCATTGACAATTTTTTTCCATTTCGCTGAAACATACGATAAAATTTCTTTCTTTCTTTCTTTTTCTCATTGAAACCAAGTAGAGTCTCTGATATTTTTCCATGCGATCAAAACGGAATACCCATTATTTATCAGGTATTGGCAGGGAGATTTTAACACTTTTATCGTCCATTGTTTATTTCATTCTTTCTTAATTTAATTTTAGCACTGAATCAAAGCAGCACCTCTGATATATATTTTCATTCTTTCCGCGCGATCGAAACGCAATAGCTTATTAGCTATGAAGTATTGCCAGGGCGTAACTTTCGTGCTTATTAATGGAGGTACAAGCAGAACTATACTAATATTATCATTTAATAATAATTTAGATACATTAATATTTATTTATATTTGGATTTGAATCAGGTACAATGATAAATATATACGACATTTTGGAAAAGTGTTATTTCACTCTGTTTCGAAAATCAAACATTGTCCACAGAAAAATGCATTTTATTTCAACAAAACTACATTAGTGACGCAAATATTGATTCACATTAGTGATATAAATGCTGAATATTTTTTATACTAAAACTGTATCGCTTTTTTTTCTGATTAGATTTTATTAACATTAACTCTGATTTTATTTATATGTTCATTCCTGTTAAGATTTTTCGTGTCACTCATTAGTTCAACACACGTTCAGTAGGACACAACTGAAGAAGACTGGTCAAAGATTTGGTACACCAGGGAACATTCAATGTTTGTTCCTCTTGGCCAATGATATTCGTTTTTGTTTATCAAATTGCATTTCCGAGGCCAAAAGGTTTCTTTGGCTTACCTTGTAGTGAAAAACTCGTTTAATTTCAGGCACTTTGATCAAGTCCTATTTTGTAGAGTTTATATGCAATTTTTTTTCCTTTGATTTAATTGTTATTGAAGTGTTTGGGGAAATTTAGATTAGTAAAATATTTCTGAGGTTTAAAATGTGGGTGATTTGTAGATAATATAATGTGCTTAGTGTTTGGTTTTATATATCTGGAGGTTATGTCGATTTTGTAATATTTTGTTTGGCATTATATATGAAATAACTGTGGTAACGGGTGATTTAAAATATCTCGAATATGAATCCATAAGATTATAAAGAATCTCAACAATGCAGAGCTGGTTGAAAGGAAATCCATTTTCTGAAGACATTCTTTGATCAGCAAAATATATATTTTTCAAGTTAATATTATATATATAAACATATTTGTTATATATGCTTGAGGAAATATTATACTGAATGCGTAGGCACGGTTTAAGTAAATATTTTCTCAATTTTAACGTATTGTTCATTTCATTTACGCTGTGGTTGAGTGTAAGTGACTTTGTATAATTAAACTAAATGCTTTGCAAAACTAACTGCTCAGTTTTTCTCTTCATTTTAACTGTCTGAAACAAGAGAATTATTTCCCTCACACGTCATTCATTATCAGTAATCATTCTGAAGCATTCACATAGTCAATTTAATTAGATGTAATCCAACCAATCTTAAGTTAAGAGCGTCGAATTAATTAAAAAGAAATTTAAATAATTTATTTCAAGAACTTGGTTTTCTTTCCGAAGTGAAAACTTTAAATTAACGACTATCAAGTTGGTGTAGAAAAAAAGAGCATATCTTAAAATCAAGTATTTTGTGTTTACTGCAAAGCTAAATTGAGTAGAAAAATAGCTTTTCAATCACAACAAATTTTTCCTTTAAATACGCTATTCATCAACATTAAAAGTATTATTGAAAACTCTACATGGGATTTCTCTATCATGTTATTAATTTTCCGCAGATTACTATAAAATATGACAACGAATGAATTAATTCCGACAACATTTATAAATCGAACGTATAATAAGAATTTCAAAATGCAATATCGAATGATGAATAAATGTAGACACTATTCGGACATATTCCAAATAAATCCAATGATAAAACATAACAGAATTTATGTTTGTCATTCAGAGAAAAGCTGAAAATACAATTAATTATCCGTGGAAAAAATTAAGTTATCAAAGACAAAATGACACCGAAAGGCGGGTGTGCATTATTTTTCTTTTTGTGCCGTTTCCCCTCAGGACGTGGGCGATTATGGCTCACCACAATATCCTCTTATATGTAGTTCTTAATATTTTTTGTATTTCTGTTATTTCTTCTAAACTCTGTTCTGTCACCACTAAGTATAGACATTGTTTTGCTCTGTCCCTTTAGCCTTCAATAGATCCTGTGAGGATCAAATTATCCAAGCCGTCTTGAGTATGATTTAAGTAAAAGTTACCTTTTTCTTTCCGTTTTCTCTAAAGTTTTGTCGGCGCTCATCTGTTCAGTCCATGACATTCTCAACATCCTCCTATAGAACCAAATTTATGTTTCCACAAGTTTTTCCCTCATATTTCATGGCATGGTCCAGCACTCGTACAGGAGTACATATATCACGTTACAGTTCAGTACGCTTTTTCTTGATTCTGGCAATTTCTTTTTTCTATTTCATAGTACTCAGCTTTTGGAATGCGTAAGAAAACATTCTAAACAAAGATGAATATTCCGTTAGAAACAGAGAATATATATTGCACTGCTATGTATCTGATCATTTCAAATGTTCTTGTCCTATTTACATTGTTAATATCAAATGACTAAAACGACACTGGCGTTTGTTTGGGTGCTGATTTCTGGTGTGTTCGAGATTGTTAGTTTGCATCGTTCAGTTTCGAATCAGGCTTTGGTAAATGTAGATGTTTTGTTCACACAAGTATGTCCTAAAGATGGAGGATGAAAAGTTGCATTTTCACTATATTATGCGCTACGAATTTCGCAAAGTAGCAAGCGAATTGGGACAAAAGGCATTCAGAAGATTTATTTGGATTGTACTTCATCTCGTAGGATGGGAGATAAGTGGATTGAGCAGATTTGCTTAAGGAGATATTAACATAAGCAATCAAACCCGCGCATGGTGAGCTTCCGACATCGATGAAGATGCTCTACTTGCCATGCTGGAGAATAAACCGAACATTTCGAAGTTACAGATTGCTTAAGTGTTAATGGCAATTAATAGCACTTACATAAACAGGCGCAGAAGAAGATTGATAGATTGAATTAAATAACTTAAACCAAAAGAGTCTTGCGTAAAAGTTAACTTTTTTCACATCTATCGTCAGGTAGAGCATTGATTCATATAGAAACTGTTCCAAAATCAAACATTCTAGCTGAGGCCAAACACCAAGTACAGGCACAAGTGCCGCATGCAGCTGTTCTATCATTAATCATATAGGCATATCTGCAAACATATGTATCAATAAAGAACAAACAATATGTTTGCTGCAATTATGGTGCAAAGTATTCTAACCAAGATTTGCACACAAAAAAGAAGTGATAACGGTAAACGGAAAATAATGACTTTTTATCTAATACTAGCAAGGACTACCCGGCGTTGCCAAGGTGTCAAATATGTTGAACATATCCAATAATTCGACTTTACCCTGTTAACAACTCTCTCGACGTTGAGCAGAGGTTGGGTTTTAGAAGGCAAAAAGATTTGGTAGGTTTTGATTCTTAAGCTGACTAAACAGTTTTTCCAGTAAAAGATGTAACTTATCAATGTTCACGTTATGTTTTTTTTATTTAGATTTGAAAAAAAAGAAAGTTATGCTCATATTTTCTTGTCTGATAAGAAAATGAAGCTGAAATAAAAGCATTCTTAGCGAAGTATTTATTTTTTGATATTAAAAAATAATAAATGAATTTATGTTTATTTAAATTTTTTTGTCAGATAAGGAAACAAGATGTAAAACTGTTGTTAGCTATGAAGTTAATTGTTTGTTCTGCAAGCTCGGAAATAAATTTACATTTTTTAAATATTTTTCTGGTATAGATAAAAATTCAATAAATAAAAAAAAAACATCTTATATACATTTTATTTATGACGTCATTTATGTGTGTCCACCATTCAATAATTTATGCACTGTCCGCTGGTCAGACAACAAAATCAGCTTTCCACATTACACACACACACACACACACACATATATATATATATATATATATATATATATATATATATATATATATATATATATATGATGAAAAATAGGGAAAAGACAAAACAAAATCCGAATATGCAAGTTTACTGTTTTAATGTTGTTTTACTGTCGACGACAGACGTTTCGGTCTAGTAGACCATCTTCAGGACATAGTTATTAGAAACATACTTAGGATTAGACAATATTTAAGTCAACATGAAAAGACGATAGACACAAGACTAATCAGAAACAGAACAACTGAAATTGAATTGAAATGTCCTGAAGATGGTCTACTAGACCGAAACGTCTGACGTCGACAGTAAAACAACATTAAAACAGTAAACTTGCATATTCGGATTTCGTTTTGTCTTTTCCATATTTTTCATCATACCGTCGGATCTACATCCACATATTTGCTTATACACACACACACATATATATATATATATATATATATATATATATATATATATATATATATATATATATATATATATAATAAAAAGACTTAAACACTAATATTCCATGGTCATAATTTATTCCATTGGAATCGTAAGAACGATCCAATTCATCAGACCTACAGATTCAAAATGAAAACTGAACAACGACTCCGGGAAAAATTGGTGAGAGTATGTGTGATGGTGTGGAGTGACCCGTGATCTATATAGAGGGGTAATAGACGAGAGGGACAGGGAGGTCCGAAGGTAGAGAGGGCATTAACCCTTCTAATGTTAGCTTATCTAAACTCTTCCTTTATCTCATTATAGCGAATATAGCATTAGTTTTGAAACCGGCTGTCCTAGGCGTGCAGAGGTAGATATGTGTGTGTGTATATATATATATATATATATATATATATATGGAGAGATAGATAGATAGATAGATATAGATGTGTGTGTGTATTGTGTGTGTACGTATGCGTTGTAGGGGTCTGGGCGGGAACATAAGATTTTATCGCCTATGGGGTGTGTGTGTGTCACCAAGAAAGGTACACTCTTCCGGTATATCTTTGAAAATACGCGCCCTTTTCTCACTGAAACCCCTTTTTAAATCTTCCCTCTGTTAGATTTTAATGCCCTCTCCACCTTCGGACCTCCCTGTCTCTCTCGTCTATTACCCCTCTATATAGATCACGGGTCCCCCCCACACCATCACACATACTCTCACCAATTTTTCCCGGAGTCGTTGTTCCGTTTTCATTTTGAATCTGTAGGTCTGATGAATTGGATCGTTCTTACTATTCCAGTGGAATAAATTATGACCATAGAATATTAGTGTTTAAGTCTTTTTATTATATCCTTACTCTGTCCTGGACATCGAGTTCTACCTGGATCATATCCTCTGGGAATTATTTTATTCATATATGTATGTGTATATATAATTGCATATGTATATGAATATTCACCACTAATATTGTCTATATATATATATATATATATATATATATATATATATATATATATATATATATATATATAAACAAGAAGAGAGATAATAATATCAAATCCGTGACTGGAAAGGATGATCCAATAAGGATTTTTAATATAAAATAGTAAAAATATGGATCCATAAAGAGAGCTCAATGTAGAGTTTACAGAGCAATATGATATACATCATGGAAAAACTTAACGCTTCATGGAAAATACCTAGAGATTTGTTTTCATATTTAAGTATTTGGGTATATATATATATATATATATATATATATATATATATATATATATATATATATATATATATATTTGCTGTGTGTATATGAATCTATGTGTTGGATTCTATAAATATTAAGATGAAATAAATATTAAATTGAAGATGTTTTTTTCGCATAATATTATTATCACTTCCTCTTACATGTATGTATGCATGTATATATATATATATATATATGTGTGTTTTGTATAATATATTCATTCATTTTATTTCATTTATTTTATTTAAATTATTTTCTATTTCTTATATTATTACTTTTCTCTTCTCCCTTTTTTGTACTTATTTATATATGTATGTGTATAGTATTTTATGTGTATAGTATTGTATGTTAGTATTTTATCTGTTACTATTTTCTTCCAACCACCACGCATGAAAATCAGGTTAGAAATCTAACAGTCCCTCCTCCCCCACATATGTCTTCAACATTATAAATCCCCAGGTGATAGATTTTCTAATTCAAGTGTCTAGATATCCTGTTATCTTGGTTTTTTAAAAATTTGGGAAAAATTTAAAATAAAACCATTTGTAATTTTGGTCTTATGATACCAGTGTCAAATACTTACCCATTGAATTAAATTATTATTTATAAGCGTGTTTTATGTGTTAATTCTTTCCTTGATGTGTATGTGCGTTTGTGTTTGTTCCTGCGCGTGCGCGTGTGTGTGTATTAGATTTTTGTAGATTATTGTTGACAGGAAAACAAGTCTCTGGCAGAGTTCCACAAATGATAAGGAAGAGAGAAAAACAATTAGAATAGAAGTTATATACAGAAATTTCATCAGTAAAATGATGAGACCTAGCTGCCAATCTAGTGCTGCACATTAATTTAAGAAGTTGAGTTACCATTTAATATAATATATAAGTATAGTAGTTGAAATCCTATATTTTATTGACATTTTCGCATTTTCCTTCACTTAAAAACCTCTGTATCTTAATGCCTTTATTACCTTACTTTGTTTGAAATGATTAAATATATATATATATGTGTGTGTGTGTCTGTGTGTGTGTGTGTGTATGTGTGTGTGTGTGAGAGAGAGAGAGAGAGAGTTTCAAATATCTTATTTGGAAATAATGAGACAAAGTAGAAAACCATTTGCCGGCATGATGTGTGTTATGTTTGGCTTCCTCTAGTTGGAATGAAAGGCAAAACTGAGTGTAAGGATAATGTGTTGGGATATTTGAGGATAGGACGAGCAACAAATTAAATTTCATTATCAACAGATCCAATATCCATATATATATATGTATGTATATGAAACGCTTAAAAAAATAATATATATTAGGGTCATTGGTGTCTGTGAGATTTTAAAACCGTCCACTTTCAGTAGATCTCTATGAACTTGTTTATTACAGTGCGCTACAATTTTTTCGATGATAGGTGGTATTATGTAAGCTCCTGGTCTGAATTATTTGCTGAGAATTGTGTTATTATTGCCCTCTGAATGCATTGTCTTCTTGGTGAATCCTTTTCTGTCCTGATTAGACTGGCATTTATAAGTCAAAATTGTGGTGAGATATATTACAGTGATATACCAGTGCATTTAAAATGTGATGAACCATATCTCTGTGATACTAATATTGTTCTATTATTTTTTTAAATATCTAATTTATAAAATTTAATCTGCGATTTTCTGGGATTTTTTTTTCCTTTTCACCTCAAGCAAGGCGGTAATGCCACTAAGATGGGTTACAGAAAAAGAGAAGACGTTAGTGAGAAGTGAGGAGAGGGCAAAGAATAGAGTTCAGGAAAACAAAAGATTGTATTTGATGTTGAATGTTGAATGATGTTTTTGATTTTAAAACATTTCTTTTGAAGTTTGAAATGAGAAGAGATTTTCACAAGTGAGAATTATGAGAAATTAACTAAATTCGAGATGCCAGATCACGACCGATAATATTACAAACCCTCTCTGAATGTTGTCAAGAATCTCAACACATCGTGCAGGAAAACTATATCCCATGTGGCAGGATTATTCAATGCACTGCCAAACGGTAGATTTATAAATATATGTATGTTTAACCCATTACTGTTCGTCCTGCTCAAACCCGCCCTATAAATATTGGTGCTCAAAGTCTCATTGTTCGTTGTCGAATCTTACTGTTTACGTAATTTCCTGTGCTATTTACGATGATGCTGTCATATATTACGGCAGAGTATACATAGGGATGTTTACAGTGGGTTGAACATTAAGATCCAATATTTACAGGGCAGGTTTGAGTGAGATGAACACCCGCGGGTTAAATGGTGAATAAAGAAAACGTGTATGTTAGGTAATAAAACTGAGAGTATGTTTTATATAGCTCTGATATTTCATTGTATTATACATGGAAACCACACGCAGCTGGTCAATCAGAAAAATAAAGTTTAGTTAAAATGGTGCAAAAACAGTTTAGATGTAACAAAGTCTATATTCTTCAATTACTTTAAAGTGCTTTCATTAAAAAACATTTTGAATTAATGCTTTTACTGATATAACAGTTGTAGACTGTATTTATTCAATCGAAGTTAGCCGAGGACATAAACGGTTAAAACTGGTAACATGAAGACCGACTTCAGACCACAATTATTTTGGAGTTTTTGAAATGTAATTTGTCAGTGTGCTACAAGGGAAGTAAAAGAGTATACATTTATAAAGCCATTGTTAAGTTTGATGAAAATTGGTTGAAAGTCCTTCGAAAAATAAGAAAGAAACAAATAAAAATTACCATTTTTCGCTATTTACCCGGGTTTTCACTGTATGGCTGGACTCAGTTATCAATTGAAATAACTTTTAAGCAATTAACTTATTGTTGGCTACAATTGAGAGAAGTTTGTTTTAGATTTCTTGAGAATTGAGGGAAATTTTAGTATAAACTTTGTGTTGAAATCCATTTTTCGCTTTTCTGGAATTTTCACTAACCACAGTGACATAGAAATACAAATGTCGTGTCTTTAAGCTCGTCATGATTTAAGAGAACTACATACCTAGTTGAACGAGATCGGAGCAAAAATCTAATTTACCGATTTTTGATCAGCTTTATCGATTATTGATTTTTAAAAATTACCGATTGTTATGCTAAAAACCTATCTCTCAATGTATGTGCAAGTTTGGTCAAAATCGGCTGGATGGATCTCGAGTGAAAAGATATCAGACAGACATAGACACACTTGGGTTTTACACACACATATATTTATGTATATATATATATATATATATATATATATATATATATATATATATATATATATATATATATACACAGATATATATATGCATTTATATATATATATATATATATATATATATATATATATATATATATATTTATATATATGAGTTGATATAAAAAAAATGAATTAATTTTCTAAAATCATTTATCCTTCAATTCCACAATGCCACGTATAATTAGTAGTAAAACTGTATTTCTGATGCTTCAAGTATCTTCTTCATCATTCAGGAGATTGTCCAGCCTTTATTGTCAGATAGAAGGACTTACATCAATAGTTTATTACTCGATTCATTGTTTAAATTGAAGCTTTTTTTCTTTTTTTTAGTACTCTTCTTATGTTTTGGTATGCCTCATAGGCTATCAGAATACACCTTTGGTTTTTAGTGTCCCACTTTCAGTCCTCAGTTAAAACACTTCCTAGATATTTATACTTTTGTAATCGTTTGATTATCCTATCTTCGATTTACATTTCGCGTTTTTGGCTCATCCTTTTGCTAACAACTATGCATTCTATCTGCTTACAGTTGATGATTAATGTTTTCTTCTCGCTATAATTCGCTACCGACAGTGGGGTGTTTTCTTTCCGTATCTGCTATCAACATTTTATCATTTGCATATCTTATGTCGTTACTAAATTAAATAACTTACCCTGGTGTCTTTCTTTTAAACATGAATACAGTCAAGCAGATTATATGTCCAAGGAAACCTTGTACAAAGACTAAACTAATATATTGTTAAAGATATCATAGCGAAAGATCACACTTACATATATAATTAATGAGATTGGTCTTATGAGAGTTGAAACACTGTATGTATGTGTAAAACACGTGTGATATGTTCCCTGATGTCCAAACTTTGAATTAATTCGACATGACTGATAACTCTCTTTTCTTCATTTAACTCTAGATTCAAGTAAACAAGTTGTTTTTTTTTTTGGGGGGGGGGATTTTTACGTGCGGAATCAATAATGCATTAACTTGAACATTTCGGTAAAGTGGAACAAAACGGTTAGGGAACTGACATATGTAAAAAAGAATGCCCGTCACGCGCACGTGTTTGATTAGGTATATGTTTTTGTACTTTGAGAGAACGTCGAAGAAGATAATAAGTCAAAGATGTCTATCCACATGGAATTTGGCGAGATTGCTGCAAAGAAATCGAAGAAATCTTTCAAACTGATCGATCACACAGCATACGCAATGAATCAGGTACTTCCCCTGATATGCTGCTGGCAGCAGTCACTTTCGACCGCTTCAACTAATCTAGCAACACACAAATGTTTATTTCCTGAAAGTCAATCCTGGAGGCAAGCCTGATTCAGAGTTGAATATGAAAATGATGAATCTTCTGCACTACGTTGATCAATGACAACCAAGTTTGCACCAGGTCATCGTTGATGAAGGGGAATATATTAAAGGAGAAATTAAGCATTATTTATTAAAATGTAAAATTAGCATTATCTATTAAAATGTAATTACACTATTGGTTTCGATGTTTTTCTTCGCGATTCATGTACATCAAATTATGTTCTGTCTCCCTTTGTATCTGTCTCCCTCTAATATATATATATATATATATATATATATATATATATATATATATATATATATATATATATATATATATATAATATGGACTTGGTAACGGGTAGTTATGTTGTCTTAAACATTCATTTAACCCTGTTATCAAATCAGCACATACGCGGATTTTATTATGACTTTTTAAACGTTGACTGTTGGTGATGCCCATTCGGAATAGTCTATTTTTGATATCACACCTAATCTCTCTAGTCTGTCCAATTCATTATTACTTGGATCTAAGTCTGTAAGAGGTACATTCGTTTTTGGCTTGAATGTCGGTGTTACATTGTCTTTTAACTCAAACTTAGATGTCGCTTTCGTGCATGTCCCGAGACCTTCTGAGAAAACTTCTGGAAAACTCCTTTTTATTTCATTTTTCAATTTTTCACTTGCCGAATTAGAACCTGGGGTAACAATATTTATCTTCATGGGAAAAGAGTTAATTGGAAGGTGTCAAATATCAGATAATGCAATCCAGTCCGATCCAAATAAATTAGTAGTATTCCTTAATAGAAACACCTCCGCTCTTTTGGTTTTTCCAACAAGACAAACGTTACAGCTGAATTCACTCAAAAGGTTCAATCTCTATGCATAGATTCCATACGCAAATTTATCGGAAGTCAATAAACTGTGTTTACTCATTTTTCTCCATGTCTGTTCATTTGTGATATTGATATCCGATCTTGCAATTTTATTTTTACATCAGTAATTTGCACAAAAACAAATTTCCTCTTTTTAGATTTCATGTTAATTTCCCTTTTAAGCTTCTTATCATTGCTTCCTGTATTTATCATGGTCAAATACGTTTTAGAGTTTCTCCATTTTTTCATATACAAAACGTACTTTTGTGTCCTAATCTCCCACAGTCATAGCATTTTTTGTTCCTGAAAAAAAAATGTAAAATGCTTACCTCCCCAACCTTAGCAATTATGAGGTATTTAGTGGGGGTGTCGTCTTTTCTCGCTGCTCTGTTGGGATTTGAAAATCATTTGTAGTTTTTTCTCTTTGATGGTCGGACACTATGTACCGGTGAATTTTCTTTTTCTTTGTTCCTTGCGGTATCGAGTTTCAAATTCACAAAACGTTGAAACTCTTCCGCTATTTTAGATAATTTTGGATCCATTTCAATTTCAGCAAGAATCCTGGATCTTATTCCCGCGTCCTTATTAGAAGTTAAACCCTGTCCGATTAACAGGCATTTAAATAAATCAAGAGTTAATGCATTTACATTGGACATTTCACATTCTCGACTCACGACTCCTGCATAAGTGACACAATCTTCATCGTCGGACTTTATTAAGTTAAGACATTGCTATCGCGAATTAAATAATGAGATCCTATCACCAAAACCTTTTGATGATATTAGAACAGTCTCATCAAAATTTATCTCTCCTTGTTTCTTTGGCAAAATATAATTCACATATTTTCCATGTTCAGCAGGGGACAATTTCCTTTATAATAAACAGACTTTATTTTCATAATTTCAATGCGAACAATCCCTTTTGAAGACCCCTGCAAACTTCTATATGGTGGAAAGGTTATCCCTTCATTTGGATTGTACACAAATTCACTAATTGAATTAGAAATAGCATATGGAGTGAATGAATTGGAAGATTTTCTTCCATCGTTTTGGTAAACATTTCAAAAACCTTCTATTTTGGTAGTTGCAATCATAATTGCTATTCACGTTGTCTTTGTTGCTGTAACTGTTGTTTCCGTTGTAATATTTGTTGCTACAACTGTTGTTCTTGTTGCTTGTATGGAAATAACATTTTAACTGTGATAGCTTTTAATTCTTCCATTTTGCTGAACTCACACAAGGAAAAAATAATCTGCAAAATATTTAGAGGAGTTATTGGCAATGAATAGGGTACATTTTTGTCTTTCACTAGTAAATTATAAAAGTAATGTATACAATAATTGCCTGGATAAACTAAAGTTTCACTAAGTAATTTAGGTGTCACATTTGGTATAAAAAAGATTAAAGCATTTATCGTGTATCCCAGATACCCGGAAATCAGGAATTGATCGGATGTAAAAACAGTACTGTTTATGAATTCTCCTCTCGTCTACAAGATTGTTTCCCTAATAACAATAATAGAAACTCACTATTATCTCAGAATATATATATATATATTTCTAATAAAAATAAATACCATATATCTGTGAATATCATGCGACCTTTGAAAACCTAATTTTTAAGCTAATTTAACAGTAAATGGATATATAGCATTTCTTTTTTAATTTACTACTAAAATACAAAAATGTACCCTATTCATTGTCAATAATTCAGGTTACAAATCCGATGTAAAAACTATATTTTTTATGAATTTTTTGATTAGTTGTAAAGTTTTGTCTTCAATACCGTTAATCAAAAACATTAATTTCTTAATATATATATATATATATATATATATATATATATATATATATATATATATATATATATATATATATATATATATATATATATATATATATTAAGTTTGATCAAAGACAACTGCCAAGATGCTGCGATTAAGCCTTTTATTTCTTTTCTTAATTAAATCAACTATAAACATGGCCACAACGAGCTGACTGTCTTTGGAATATGAAATGTTCGTATGGCCCTAGATACATACTTTTAAAAAAATCTATACATGCACTTAAAAACAATAAAAGAACGGATCTTCGATAATGGGGAAAATAATGTCCGAAAGCGCTCTGACAATTGGGAGAAATTTACACAATTTGTGTACAGAAAATTAAACACAGGAAGAGAATAAAATTTGTAAAAAGCTTAATCGCAGTAGCTTATCAGTCGTCTTTAATGAAACTTATATTATGGAAAGATTGCTACCAAAACCCAAAGCCAAGAAAGTCAAAACAAAGCCTGACAAGTGTCCCAAAAAATACAAAATAACAAAAGCCGAAAGTAAAATGAAAACACATAACGGAAACAAAAGAAACAATGAGAGATACCTAACGAAACCATACAGTGATGTATGTTTATATATATATATATATATATATATATATATATATATATATATATTCATAAATGTTTCATCAAATAATAGAAACAAGTGTTGTCTATTTATTTTATGTAAATTCTTTTCATATCGTCTGATAAGCTTAATAACATTGTCATTAAACGAAGAAAGAAAATCACAATATTGATACATACTTCTTAATCCAATATATATATATATATATATATATATATATATATATATATATATATATATATATATATATATAAAGTTTTATCGAAGCGTATTTTATTAATAGCAGTAGTAGTCACTGTTTATAAACTCATACTTTCTCCCCAGACAGCTCAATGGGAATGATTTTTCAGGAGCATCTATATATATATATATATATATATATATATATATATATATATATATATATATATATTCACACACACAGTGGGGTTGAATAAATGATCTTACACATGAAAATATTTCATATTTTTATTTGTAACATATTAAATTAACAAAACGGGAATACATCTACTGCATCAGATTTCACACTCAAAATGTATGCATATAAAACTAAATAATATTCCATGGTTAAGAAAATATAGTAATATTTAAGTTTTGTGTTTTAGAAATGATCGTACAGCAGAAGGAAAACATATTTTCTTCATTTAATATGTTGTAGCAAAGCCTTTATTAAGTTCAGCAGCAACCAATCTCTTCCTGTAGTTTTTAATTAACGATTCGCATACTTTAGTATGTATTTTGTCCCATTCTTCCTGAGTAATTGTCTTCAGATTTTTTATGTTTGTCGGACCTCTATCACGGATCTTATTTTTCAAAAAACCGCCATAAATTCTCTATTGGATTCCAATCCGGCGACTGACTTGATCAATTGTAAGATATTAACGTTGTTATTAGCAAGCCAATTCTTCTCACTCTTAGCAGTATGCTTGGGATCATTGTCCTGCTGGAAGATCCAATCAGGAGGACGCCCAAGATTCTCTACAGAAAGCGATAAATTTTCGCTTAGGATTTGTTGATATTTTTCTGCATTCATTCTACCATCTATAATTGCTAGTTTGCCAACACCTCGCATCGAAAAGCAGCCCCAAACTATGATATTACCCCCACCAAATTTGACAGTTGGTATGATATTCTTGGGTGCGTATGCTTCGCCGTCTTTCCTCCATACACGATTCAGGGAATTGCGACCGAACAATTCAATTTTACTATCATCTGTTTAAAGTACTGTTTCCCAATAAGAATTTTCCTTATCTTTATGCTCTGTCGCAAATGTCAACCTGGTATCTCTAAGCCGTTTCAGAAGGAGTGGTGTCATTCATGGTGAGCGCGACTTTATACCGTCTCTGCGTAGTTCATTAGTAACCGTTTGTTTAGTTACGTTACCTCCTGACAAACCAAGATCATTCTGAAGGTCGTCTCTGATGGCCATTTGGTTATTTTGAGCCTGTCGCGTCAACTTTCTTCGTAATCTCGGAGAGATCTTCCTGTGAGCACCGGGTCTGCCTTTGTTCTCAACAGTATTATGTCTTTTAAATCTTGCAATGAATGAATCGATTGTTGCAAATGGTATGTTCGTGTCACTAGAGATGTTGCTGTAAATTTTCCGTCGTTCCATAGCACAAAGCATTTCCTTACGTCTAGCCATTATTAGAACCGTTAGCAGTGAACAGTGACTGCAGAATGATCCAATTTCGAACTGTATGTTGCAGTAGCGTTACTGAGAATAATCTACAACAGCTTAGAATCTTCTATTTGAAGTACAACCAAGAACTACCGTGTTATAATGCAAAAATTCATACTGTATGAACACTTTTTCCACTATTCGAAATATAAAAATTTGCATAACTATCACTTATCCATGAATTTCTAATTTTAAATTGCAGATTCTGATTCTATGCCCCAAAATACATATATAATATTGTTATTCGAGGTTTTCATTCACTATAAGTGAAAATAACAAGCATTTGTTTGCTGTACAATCACTTATTTAATCCGTCTGTGTTTATATATATATATATATATATAAATAGAGACAGACAGACAGACAGAGCGTAAAACGGAAATATCCGGAGGCATTTAAGCTAGATCTTGCGGAGGGCACGTCATTGGGTATTCATTACAAGAGATAGAGAGGAATAGATACGATAGGCAACAATAAACTACTGAAGAACCTAAAATTTATCGCTGACTTTAAGTATTTCATCAATACTTAATCTTACCTTTTAACAGTTCAGCGATTATTCTTTTGCCGCCGCTTAATTTAAAGACAGTTTGATGTACGTAGGTCCTTATTTTACGTAAATTATTATGTTTATTTTATGGGTGACTTTCGCTGGATTTTGCATTTGTTTTCGATTATTCCATATTTATTTCCGAGGTGTAAATATTGATATCGTATAAAAACTTCGTCACAAAAATCCCGTAAAAAATCGCCAAATTTTAGAATTGCAGGTACGGATTCGGCGAGGGATGTTTATTTTATATTCTGTCAATGATTTCAAAATTTTATATGTTGGCGTAGGAGTAAATTTGGTAACACGGACAATTTTATTTTAAAACATTTTAATTTCAGAACAGTATATTTTTCATTTGAACATGAGCTATTGAAATTTAGAGAGTTGTCCCTTTTATATTTTTTTTGTCAGTAGAAGCGAAGATGGGGGTACTCGAAAACTTTTTCAGCAATGAAAATTTCAGTTTTGAGTGTCCAGATCCAACAAGGAATGTATTTAATTTGCTTACAGAATCGGAATGATTCTACAATAGTGTATGTTGAGGTACGGCCACTAGAATTAAAGGAAAAATAAATGGGTGACACAATGACACACTGACATTCATATTTATTATATAGATATATGTATGTGTATATGTACATGCGTGCGTATCTTTGTGTGGTTGAGATTATGTTCAAGTGCGTCTGCGTGTCTCTACAAAAACAAAAAAATTCAGCATTCAAAAAAACTATCTGGCTTAAAAATTTGTTGAATAAATATGTTATCTATACGTGACATAGCAATATTTAAAAACGTGACATAGGACGCTAGAACGCGATATATTAAAAATGAGTAAAGACTAATATAACAAAAAATAAACACCAAGTATATATAATAAGAATAATTTCAACAGAAACGACTTTCTCAATTACACGAGGATTCAGAAATTACTCACTCATCAGAAAATGTAAGTTCATAATTTCATCGAATCCAAGCAAATATTCAGATATAGAGAGGAACAAAATCCTTAGCAAAGGTATGTCTTTAGCTTTAACTCATACAACACGAACACGTACACATATATGTATGTATATATATACATATATATATATATATATATATATATATATATATATATATATATATATATATATATATATATGCACTGTCAATTAATATTGAGCAAGTATATATATATATATATATATATATATATATATATATATTTATATATATATGTAAATTTATATATATATATATATATATAAAGAAATATAGTCTTAAAGTGTGCTATATTTATGGGATAAAGTGCTCAATATCAGACACAGAGCATGTGTAAATATAAAAGTGAACATAGAAGTCAACACTTAGAGGCGACAGTCTGTTCCATGCTAGATGCAATCATCGGGCGACCGGTGGCCCGATGATTGCATCTAGCATGGAACAGACTGTCGCCTCTAAGTGTTGACTTCTATGTTCACTTTTATATTTATATATATATATATATATATATATATATATATATATATATATATATATATATATATATATATATATATATATACTTGCTCAACTAAATTGAAAGTGCATATATATATATATATAATAAATTAAATCGAGCAACATATATATATATATATATATATATATATATATATATATATATAAACACCAATATGTGTGTGTGTGTGTGTGTGTGTGTGTGTGTGTGTGTGTGTGTGTGTGTGTGTTGAGAGCGGCGACACTTTTTCCAAGCTGAAACGCAGGACTGAAATTTGCATAAACAGATAGTTGCGGCTGCGTGTTTAGTTGAATGCACAATTTTATATTTACTTAAGCTCTATCCTTGATTTGAGCACATAAATTACATTAGTATAGCTTAAGTTGACATTATCTATATTTCTTACCGTTAACAATAACACATTTCTAAAAAAAAACTTTTTTCGGATCACATCTAATCTTTCGTTGTCCCGTTATTTCGTGGATGTAAAAAAACAAATCTGTTTCCATGTGATGATTTCTGTATGAACAAACGAAAGTACTTGTATAAAAAGAAGATATGCAACTGTAATTTATTAAAAACAGGGATCATAACATTCATCTACAGGTTCGTGGCTTAATATATCTTAATAAATTTGTTTGCAAAGACGTATTATCGCCATTGATATCATTAACTTCACTATCTGCCTTTTGTATGATTGATTCATGTAATATAAATTGAACTGTACCACATATTTGATATATATATATATATATATATATATATATATATATATATATATATATATATATATATATATTCATACTGTTCCAAAGTTATTAGCACATAGGTCAATGTGTTGGATCCGAGTGGAATTCGAAAACTAAATACGATTCCTCAATCTGAGCCACTATCCTCTAGTTATAAATTTCGAGCGCGCGCAAACACACACACACACACACACACACACACACACACACACACACACACATATATATATATATATATATAATATAATGTATTCTTGAGGGGCACTCTACGAAAATCCAGAGTTGGAATGCTAAATGAAACATGAATGATTCACAAATTTGAAAACTTATAGATTTTAGATTTGTAATAAGTTTACCAAAGTGTAGCGCGTGTTTCCGATACCAAAAGACGGAAAAAAACGTCTATGTAAACAAATGTCGAAAAGGTGAACGTTGTACTTTAACACAGAAACTCAACAAATATTTAAAATACCCTTCGTTTGCTTCTACATACGCACTCAACTGTTGGATCACTGACTGTATGAACCTTTCCAGTACCCCTACATGAGGCTGAATTATTTCGCAGCCCCATCCCATTATATCACTTTAATCTGCCGCATAAACGACTATGTTTAGGCGATACTTCAGATAAAAATCCAAAGACTGATTTCGGAGGAGCGCGCAGGCCATGTTACCGGTTCCCCTCTACTTATCCATTTCATGGAAGATGTCAGCCAATGCATCGGGAAAAATATGGATAACATGAATAAATGTGCTGGAGCTTTATCATGCATGAACGACATGCATTTCGTTTTATCAGGGGTATATATTCTAGCTTGTCTGGACGTGTTTTCGAAATAAAGCCCATATAGACAGCTCCTATAACACGTGCTAGGAGAACATATTGATCTACCAGGCAATCACCTACAATTCCATCCCGCACCTTATTCGTAAACAGATTTTGTTGTCTATCATTCATTGTACAATGGGGATTTCAATACGCCCACAATTGTAAATTTGTTATTCTGTCACATGCGTATACATGTCTGAAGAGACAACCAACGAATCGCCAATTTGGGCAATATATCATTGGGCAAGTTCTCTCACGGTGAGTTATCAGAAGGCGAAGAACCTGAACACGTTGCAAAAGATACGGATACAGAAGCTGCATTTGAATTGCTCTAAAAACGGTACTATGATATGTCCGACATGCTAGGACTACTTGACATATGCTGATACCTAGATCATCATTGACAGTCTGTAGAATGTGTTCTTGGCGATCAAGCGTACGAGAAGTTCAAAGTCATAGTTTATGGCTCCAGGGATCCTGTCTCGGCAATACGCCGATAAACAACAGCAAAGGCTGGAGGAATCGGCAGCCCACTGTTTGAAAATGCAAACTGACACCATTCATGAGGCCATATATGCCAGCGCACGATACGAATATCCTGCCATTGTTATACAGAACATTGCTTAGTTAACTCACTACTACACACGTTAAACGTTGAAGACAGATCAACGAAAATTGTATACGAAAGAAAAATATAACCTTGTCGACATTGCAACACAGCGGCATCAACAGCACACTAAAAAACGAAAGATTTGCGGATATATGTTTATAGGGGATGTTGTCCATGTTTTAGTGGGAGGAACCCGTTCCCAAAATTTGTAAAATAGATTTTCATCCACACTGAATAGTAGATTTGTGTTACTTCTCCATTTCTTTTTTATGTGTCTACACACACACACACGCACCCACACACAAACCCGCGCGCGCGCACTCACACACACGAATATATATATATATATATATATATATATATATATATATATATATATATATGTGTGTGTGTGTGTGTGTGTGTGTGTGTGTATAAATATATATCTGTATATATATAGTGATAGATAGAGAATGACAGATATATATATATATATGTGTGTGTGTGTGTGTATATACGTGCATATGTATATATTACAGACAGCGAGAGTGATATATATATAAAGAGAGACTCTTATATGTGTGTATGTGCGGTATATATATATATAGATATAGATATATATACATCAGTTAGTTAAGTATCACGTAATATTACAAGATACACACACATATATATATATATATGTGTGTGTGCGTATATATATATATATATATATATATATATATATATATATATATATATATATATATATATATATATATATATATATATGTTATTCTTTCAGTTGGACGTCCTCTCATATGCTGCAACGTCAAATGTAAACGTGTCAAATTTGATCTGAAAAGCTGTGACGCCCAAGCATGAAACCGAAAGGAGTGGCGTATGATATGTTTCATTAAGTTAAACGGTTATGAAGACAGTAGACTGTAGCACCGTGATCAGTTTCGTCAAGCTCTGATGCAGAGACGCCGTCAAAATCCTGCTTTAACAAATTTCATAATACAGTGTGGCGTTGTCGGTCGCAGCAAGGCTGGGCTAGTATAGCAATTAAGAAAGCACAAATAAAATATGACTTTCTTTTACCTGATTTTTCCCAAAATTGTCCCTGCTAGCATGCATAAGTGGAAAACAAAAAGCACCAGCCAATGTTGACCCTCATTATATATATATATATATATATATATATATATATATATATATATATATATATATATATATATATATATATATATATATACATATGTGTGTGTGTGTGGGGGGTGTTTGTGGGGTTTATGTATGTATATATATATATATATATATATATAGAGAGAGAGAGAGAGAGAGAGAGAAATAAAGAAGCGATCGAATAAATTTAAATAATGACAATATTGTTCAGTTATTTCAATAATGAAAATATTGTTCAGTTATATATATATATATATATATATATATATATATAGAGAGAGAGAGAGAGAGAGAGACAGTGGGAGAGAGTGAGAAATAAAGAAATGATCGAATATATATATATATATATATATATATATATATATATATATATATATAGAAAGAGACAGAGAGAGTGAGAAGAGAGAGAGACATTGAGAAATAAAGAAATGATCAAATAAATTTCAATAATGAAAATATTGCTCAGTTATTTTCATAGTGGTTTTTCATTGCATTTTATATATGCGATTAGAATATCTGTAGCATGTCCACAACACTGATATTTAAAGCAACCAATTCGAAAGAAAAACAAAACATGATTTTTTAAAACGTTCTTTAATCATTCTTCCAAAGTTTTTACATATGACGTTTTTGCAAGGAACAATGATATGTGGCATCTTGGGTAATGTTTTGAAGCTTAACGAATACAGGATTTAGAAAATACGATTGGAATCTATCATAACAACAGGATGTATGTGTGATGGTATAAAAGCAAGTACATGGATATTACAGAGATTGCCATATTTCATAAAATGCACAATTTTTTCACTGTATTCTTAATAGGGCGATAAAGAATATGAATAACAACAAATTTCAATCGTTCAATGTATCAATGTATTATCAATATTGATCTGAAATATCGATTGATCAAAACAGAAAACATCCTCCCGAATAATTCACCCAGTAAAAATAAATATTCAGCAACAGCAACAAATCAGTTCATAACTTTTGAACCAATACTCCAACCAATTATTAACATTTCCTGTTCTACAGAACGAAAACAATTCCTAACCGACATGAATTTTAATCGATCTGTCATCCAATACATCGATATATATTGTTCGACACTAAAAATTAAAAGGGGCATGGAAAGTTTATTTTTCCAAAGATTCCAATCATTTTTCTCTGGACATATAATAGTGGATTCCATTAAGGATAAGTTTGTAAACCATATTCCACCGACGAATGATATTGAGCAAAATGCTCGATAAATCATTTCTTTATTGAAAAACGTTTGACATGGATGAATTTTTAAAATAATTACGGGAAAATTCAGATTCTTGAATGCTACAAATTTTTATCCCAAAAAATTTCTTATATTTTTGGTTTCGCTTTGTTATATTTTAAAATTTTCACGCTTTGTATTCAAAAGCAAGTTATATATAGAGGGTCAGGCAAAAGTGACGCCTTTTTTTTTTCGAGCTGAAGTTGACAGGACGATGTAGAGCAATTGAGTGGCCATGAGGACCACTAGACCTAACAGCGCCAGATTTTTTTCTAACAGAGACTACTGACAGATTTATTTCACAGACACACCGAAAACAATTGCTGAAGAAAAACAAGCAATTTTTGAGAATTTTTCTGAAATGAATGCACAAATGTGGAATAGGGATTATAGGAGTTTTACTGATAGACTTCAGCTTTGTATCGAGCATGAAGTGTATCATTTTGAACATGGTGAATAGTTTGGTAATCATAACAAGCCATGGGGTTTTGATGAATCAATAATCAAAGATTTTCTGAAGTGTCTGTAATATATTTTTGTTCAGTAAATA
>OZ038481.1:113790090-113857590 GCA_964036315.1 Acanthosepion esculentum
TCACTTCATGTAAATTGAGATACGAAAATTTAATCGCTGGATTAGAAAAAAAAGAAATAATTGCATAATATAATGACCTAATGTGCGTGCGTTTGTTCGTGTGTACGTAAGAAAATTCCTGTTCATTTTAACATAAACCACATTTAAATATACAATATACTTTTTTATCATTTCTTTCTTTCTCGATCTAATGTACTTATACATATCTATCTATCTATCTATCTATCTATATATATATATATATATATATATATATATATATTGTTATCGCATATATATATATATATTGTTATCGCATATATATATATATATATATATATATATATATATATATATATGTACTAAAATAAAATAATGTAATACGAAATAAATTTTGCATGTTATTATTGCAATATATACTATATATTTTAATAATATATAATTCTATAATTCAATACACACACAACCACGTACACAAAAGCACATTCCCAAACACACACACACACACACACACACACACACACACATATACATATATACATATATATATATATATATATGTCGCATTATTGCATCAGACAGAATATAATCCTTAAGATTTTATATGATTATTGCAACTTGTAAACATTCAACAATATGAGGGGATAATCTACCAAAATAATTTTCCTCCAGCATAATATATTAATAAAAGTTACATTTTATTAACAAAAATTTCCGATTCCACAATAGACATTTTGTCGAATAGAGTTCATTTTCTGGAAAAGAGTTTAATATTTTGATTTTCCAAATATTTTTACATATTTTACTCTTTATTCTGAAAAAGAATCAAACACAGTTGTTTTTTAATAAATATTTTGGAACATATTTACAAACTGATACGCTATAGCTTCAACGTTAATTTCAATAATTTTATTTTCATGAAACATCTGAAGGGATATTTTTTCTGTAAAACAAAATAGTTATTTTTAAAATCATTTCCCATTTGAAACAGACAAAAAACAAATAACATATGTTAATATAATGTATTAAATAACATTTCTATAACTTGTCGAAAAGGTCAAACATATATATAATTTCGCTTCTGCGCTGTCTATAGTTTTCTTTTTCTAAAATGAAGTGTACGGTCATAGTTGCTATGACAGAAATGTCTACAAATCTCTTAGATATGCGGCACTTTTTGTTTATTTTTTTTACTTCCTTTCGTGTAAAATATGTTTGTGCTGGAAATAAATTAATATGCGTGATAATCATAAGATTATCAATAACAGAAATTGGACGACAATCACATTCTTTATTATTCATGTTTTTCAATATATATACATATATACACACATATATATATATACATATATATATATATATGTATATATATATATACATATATATATACATATATATATATGTATATATATGTATATATATATATGCACACATATATATATATGTGTGTATGTGTGTGCGAAATAGACAAAATTAATTCTTTTTTTACCTTGCCATTAACCAATTTGAATCTGTCGATATGAATATAATAATTTTATTTCTAAGAAAATATCTACTGACAGACACAATGTATACTTCTCCTCATGTTGATCGATGATTAATTTTTCCTTTAACTGTAGATTTATTGAAATCATAATTAAACTAATTTTAACTTAATAATTTACAGTTTAAATAGCTTACAGTTTAAATAGCTTAAGAAAAAACTGGCATACACATATATTAATTGAATCCATAAGTAGGAAAATGTGAATTCTTTTATGTGTGCATATACAGTTGCCATTGCATTTATAACACTTCCCCTCTTTTTGGGAGAAATTATTTCTCGAAGTTATGTGCATTAATGCGAGACGGTTGAATTAATATGGCGCTATAGATATTAATTTAATAGTATTTGTTGGATATTAAACTTTATTTTCAGTTAAAACAATAATCAACTTTCAGTGGTAAATGAAACGATCAAAATTTCAAGCCAAAAAAATTGACAACTGATTTAACGTTTGCTGTGTCCCTCTGTTAATTATAGTTTCTTTCTATTTACATGTATAAATTTAATAATTTTATTTTAATTAGACTCAGCAAATTAATTATTTTCTTTCTTTATTCGTTTTTTTATACTTCACACATAATTGTATTGCTATTCAATTAGTAAATTTTAACTGTACTCTTTTATAGTGACGCTTGAAATTATTGGCTCTTTCATTTTGTATATACATAGATCACTTTTAAATTTACCCGTTTAAACTTACATTATTCGGATGAAGCAAACATCGGGTGAAGTGTATTGAGACTTTTAAATGTATGTATTACTTTAAAGAACTTAAAATTCAATACATTTCAACTTAAGATTTTGATCGTTTAAATTGCCTACAATCTCTCCTAACTAATTTATTAAGAGTAAGAATCATATTGCAATCGACCAGTCGTCGATACTCGCCGAACATTGAAATATTAGTTCATCTTTGTCTTTATGAATTACTATAATAGATTTTAGCTTCTTTTGTCTTAAAATGACGTTTAAGAGTTCGAAAATATTTCCTATTACAACTAATCACAGGTGAAACATGTCATGGTAATATTTTTTTCAGAAATTGTCTTATATATCTCTTTGAACGTATCAATATTAATCACACACTGACAATTAGAACTTAATGCTAGGGTGCTGTGACGCAAATTAACCTGATCGAGACCGCGCATTTACATATACACGAAGGCTTCCCAACAGATCATGTTGAATCACTGGTTCTTGAAGGATCACCGATGGTAAGCAACATCGAGCCTGGTCAGTACCAATGTGGGTGATCGCTTGAGAATACTAGTAACGGTAAGCTTGGATGTTCGGGTAATGTAATTGATAAAAGAATCGAAATTGAAAATCGCATAGCCGAGTTATAATTCCAGTAATGTTCATTATATTCACTTACGCGCAAATAGCCTTGGGTAAGGTACGGATCCACCTCTTCTCCCTTCAGCTATGAGTTAATTAGTTATACTTAGTTTCAGAAATTATTATTATATCCAAAATATTTTTACAATCAAAAAATATTTTCTGGATTTAAATAAACGGAAAAAGTTTAGACGCCTTAAAATCATCAATTGAAAATATAAACGGATACACATAAGTAAAACCTCAATGATTACCATCTTCATGACTTAAAACATATAAGGAAACATTTATAAAGACTGAATATTGACAGAGAGTCGCATTTTCTCGTTTTTGTCAAGTTCTTGTTCTATAATTGATATTATTCCATCGCAGATTCGAACTAAAAAAAAAGCATTTAATGAGGAGATAGATTTTGTTCTCTATTATGTAGCTGAATTTCCACACAGACACAAAATACATGCAAAGATGTATATATATTTTTAACTATTTCACCACAAGCAAGGCGATGATGGCACAAGACGCCATGGTTGTTTTTTGAAATAAAAAAACAAAAAAGGTTAAAACTTTAGTGGAAAACTGTTAATGAAAGAAAATTATTCAGGAAGACAGAAGACGGTGATTGATGTTGCATTGAAACAAGGATATCAGAAAAGTAAGAAATCGGAAGATATTTCCGCAGTTGAGAAATGTGAGAAAAGAACTCTTAGAATAAAAATTACTGTTATATATATGTTGCAAATAGATAAGGCATTTTGGAAAAAAATATACTTGACATGTTGCACCAGCGTCAGCAGGAAAAAAAGTAATTTAATTTAGCAAGTGTCAATTCAGCATTAATGAAGCTAAATGCAATTAACTATTTACAGCTGAAATTTTCATATTTACAGAATTGAATTTTAATAGAATTTACTTAATTTCATCATTTTTCTAAGTTTTTTAGCCTATATTTGTTTAGTATTAATTTAGTAAAAAAAGAAAATGTATTTATAATAGCCCTGCAAATAAACTATCGGTGTGTCATAGAACATAGACCATTCTCAATGCTACTTCACCTGATTAAACCGTGTTCCCTTTTTGTTAAAATGGTGATTTCATGATCACAATCAATACTGCCCTTGTAAACATTTCATTCGTTTCTTGAATTCTCAAGGAATCAAACCGTCGTATTATTTATATTCTATTTGGTAAATTTCCGAATCATAAATTTTAGCAAAATGATTCTTAATATTTTATAGCCAAGGTCATTTTTCTTTTCAAAATTGTCGTATATAATTTCCATCCCGTTGGATACTCACACAACTTCTGTATATATATATATATATATATATATATATATATATATATATATATATATATATATATATATATATATATATATATATATATATATATATATATATATATAAGTTTATATGTGTGTGTGCCGGCTTCTACATCTGTGTGCTCATATATGTGAGCCTTTTCTGCATTTCCATAACATTGAAAAAATATATATATACATGTCTCTTATTTTACAAAATTATCTTCTCCGCTGCAAATGTATTTCAAATCTACCTGTTCCGATTTCCTGTATCACATTCATAAATTATTTTACGACAGCCAGTCATTCTCTTCAATTTTTTTTTTTCAATTGGATGTATTTTTCTGAAAATCCGTATATCTATTTCTCTTGAAATTTCTTCTTTTTGTTTCAAAAGAAAAAAAAAACACATCCTCACACGTACATTTGTTTGTTTATATTTATTTTTGCGTGTGGTTATTTGCAATGTTTTTCATCAATGAGTACGTTCAATCTTTCTGCTTTTGCCGGATATCATCCAGCATGTACAGTTGAGGGAGACTTACTGCCTGATGGAAAATGCGGGATAATAATCATTGGTGTCAGGATGATTCGCAATTTCCTTTCGGTTTGGTTTTCCAATGCACAGTATATATTGCGTCTACATAAAATAGTCACAAAAATTTCACACCCACGATTGATCTACTCCTTTGTACGTAACATATTTTTCTCTAAGCTTTCCATTATCCCAGATATCCAGTCAAGAATTTGATAGTGCCATACGATTCATGAATCGTTTCCGTTCTGTAGATTTTGCATTGTATCTACTTTAGTATATTTACAAATTAGAAAAATCGTTTGTTCCGATGTTTTTTTGCCACATTTTCTTCTACTAATAAACTTTTCTTAATTTTTGCTTTTCTCATCAGGTTTTCGCGTTTTCTCTCCCATTGGAGTTCAAGGGACCAATATAAAAGATGCAAATGAAATTGGTGAAGAGGAAGAAGAACATTTCTCGTGATATTATTTTCCTTTCAAACCGACAACGTTAAAGTTTTGGTCAAATCTACTAACGAGCAGTTTCCAATTTGCGAGGAATTCTTATGGAATAATTAAAAGCATTTAGGGAAAATACACACATGATAAATTCGCATATAGAATTGGACTTTACAATTCGTTATTTTTATATTTATGAGATAAATTTAATAAACCAGGGGACGTTTACCTCTGTACATAAAACATTATCCCAATAATAACGCAAATATACAAGTTTAAATCATTAGGAAAATAACGAAAATCTTCTCCACTTAATTAGGCAAAAGGTGACGAGTTCTGTGATATTGATTAGCCAATACTACATGTTTTTTTGTTAATTTAAAATAGAAAAACATAAAAAATTTAATTCAATAAACAATGTTTTCCGATCCCTCAGGAAAAATAAATATATTAATATTGCGATTAAATAATATAAATATATATATATATATATATATATATATATATATATATATATATATATATATATATATATATATATATATATATATATATATATATACCTACATATATACATATATATATATGTATATATACATACATATATGTACATACATATATGCATACATATATATATATACATATATATGCATACATATATATATATATGTACATATATATATGCATACATATATATATATACATATATATATATGCATACATATATATATATATATACAAATTTATATGTATGCATACATATGCATACGTACATATATATATATATGTATATACATATACATATATATACATGCATATACATACATATATATACATACGTATATATATATACATATCTATACATATATATATATATATGCATAAGTATATGTATAAACATCTGTATATATATACATATACATATATATATATATAAATATATATATACATATACATATATATATACATATATATACACATTTATGTATGTATCTGCATACATATATATATATATATATATATATATATATATATATATATATATATATATATATATATATAAAGTAATCATAATATTCAGGTGTTGTCCTTGTGGTCCAATAAATATATATATATATATATATATATATATATATATATATATATATATATATATATATATATATATATATATATATATCTGTGTGCTGTTGTGTAATTTTGTGTATATTTTGTTTTTCAATCTTGCTCTCCAAATTAAAATTATCATTTACGAAACGGCAGATGTTAATGTACAAAATGTCCTAAATTTTTGCTGTGAATGTGTTCAAGATTACAAACCTCGTAGGTCAAACTTAGTTTTCTCTAATCAGTATAGTATGTGGAAATTATTGGTGCACTCCTCATATATAACGTATCTTTGAACCTATAGAAAAAGTCTAATAAAACATTTGAAGCCATCTTCTCCAAAAAAAGCAGCTACGCATTAATAAATATAATTATTTTTCCAACGCAGTATTCGCCTTTGCATAAAAACCAAACATCCTCACACATCTTCTAGGCCCTTTGTTGTGACACGTGGACTTCCTGAATTTTTCGGTATCTTCTAATAAATTTATATATATATCATTGCACTAATTATGACTATTTTGATATTTTTTACATAATACCCCAATTACACACACTTTGGTATGAATCATAAGAATTGAAACCATCTCAAAAACATTTACAAATTTCGTACATCAACAACCGCTGTTTCCGCAATAGAAAATTCTTAATTTGGAAAGGAAAAATTAAAATCACTGAACAAAAATACATTAGTATATTAATAAGATATCTTTGAATGAAGAATTGCAGCCTATACACACAAAAACCTCTCTCTCTCGCTCTCTCTCTCTCTCTCTATATATATATATATATTGTTTTATTATTATATTATTATTTAAACATAGATTACCATGTTTCAGAACTAAAAGCAAAACATTAAATTAAACTTAAAATTAAATTTTGTGTTCCATTCTCAAGCGATGTAGAAAAACTTTCGAAAGAAAATGAATTATATTTTTTATGCTAAATAGTATTATATAGTTTAAGTTGAAGAGGGAAAGAGATTACAAAATTATAAAAGGGTATACACATTTTTGAAAGATCAGGATACAAGCCTAATTTAAGAGGGTAAATATAGGTTAAGAATGTGGATTTGTAAATTCTGCGCTCGATATTGTATCGAAAACTTGTTTTAAATATAAATGCTAAAGAACTGTGGATTATAAATCTGACTGATCTTTCTATTTATTTTGATATAAATATATATATATATATATATATATATATATATATATATGTATGTATGTATGTATATATATATATATATATATATATATATATATATATATATATATATATATATATATATATATATATATATGTATATATATGTGTATATATATATATGTTTCACAGTAATTTTTGTAGCATGTTCTAGCAATTAAGGGATTATTAGTAGATATATACATAACAAGAATGACCAAAACTGTAAATGATTTTGTACATAAAATATTAGACATTCATTAATCGGATAATCAACGTAAGTGTTGATTTAAATTTTTAAAACAGTTTTTTTCAGGAAAATTAGTCTTTTCAAATTAACTGCTATTGCTCAGTGGAGAGTCAATAGCATTTGAACATTTTCTTTTTGGTAATATATATATAATGTTAAATTATCGTTAACATTATATGTTACATGTGCTAGCTATTTTAATTTGTTGTTGACTTAATAAGTGTTCAAGTGACAGTTTTCTTATTTTACTCATCAGTACTGGAAATAACTATGCTTGAGTAAAGACTTTTTTCAGAATAAAATGCATTTATTATTCAAATCAACCTGTATTAAATATATACACTTATATATATATATATATATATATATATATATATATATATATATATATATATATATATATATATATATATATATATATATATATATATCCTTATTATTTGTCTAAGAGAAAGTTTATTTATCTTTAGTATTTAAATATTTAGTAATTAAAATATAATTTGAAATTTTGTAGCATGTTTATATTTTCATATAAAGAATTTCAAACATTGTATGTGATCAGTAATTGTGTAATTTTAAGCATATGTATATATGCTCTCAAGTGTATATATATATATACACATATATATATATATATATACACATATATATCTATATATATATATATATATATATATATATATGTATATATATATATATATATCCGTTATTTATAACTTAAAATCATTCACCAGCTCAGATATATATATATATATATATATATATATATATATATATATATATATATATATATATATATATATCTGTGTGTGACACTGCGTGTACTCATATACTTCAATTGATCTCTACATTCCTTTGTTGTTATTATAATCTTAATAAATGATATAATTGATTGTAATATTACACAACGACACGATATCTATTTGTATAAATCATTATAATAACTGTGAAATGAATATTATTTCTCTGTAAATGTTTAGATATATCTAATTGCAATTATATCAAGATGGTCATTAAGTTAGGAAATAACTAATTCCTTGTAGAATATTTCTAAGTTAATCAGATAGTATTTGCATATTCCTTCTGTCAAAGATTTGTTTCATATATATATATATATATAATGTATGTATGTATATACATATATATACATATATATATATATATATTTATATATATCTATCTATTTATCTATATATATATATATATATATATATATATATATATATATATATATATATATATATGTTGCAACAATCATTTATTTGTTCAAGTTTCATTAAAAAAGACAAACAGTTTATCTCGATAAATATTTTATTTATTTATTTTTTCTTTTGTTCGAAAAAGTGTTACCTTTTTGGACACAGATTGTGTAAAAACTATCCTAAGTTTCTGTAAGTCCGAGAGCTTTCGACTGTACTCTTAAACATTACCAACTATAATTTTATTTTTTTCAATTGCGTTGTGTGCGTTTTTAGTTTTATAGAGATTTTTCAGATTTTCCGGACACAGTTAGCACATCGTGGCCTTGTCCGTAGTTAATATCGTTACGTGTTGTATTTTGCCTTTTATTATTGAGGCATCTAATGTTTTTAATCTTTTTTTACATGTGGATGAAGTTAGTATGTTTGTATTTTTTACTAGTATGTTATGGATGGTGTCTGCTAAGTTTGTGTGTGTTTAAATGGGATATATATGTAGGTGTTGTCAGATAGGTGTAAATATAGGAGTCTTGATCGATATAAAATCGTGTGACCGATATAATTATTCATGAATTCGTTTAAATAAGGTATATAATAAGCTTAATCTTAGTACCACGTCTGTCGTTTTTTAATGAAACATGCATATATATGTATATATATATATATATATATATATATATATATATATATATATATATATATATGGATATGTTTGTTTGCGTTTACACATATAAAAGAGAGCGTATATATATATATATATATATATATATATATATATATATATATATATATATGTTTTTGAAAAACAATCTATGGAAAAGAAAAAATAGATCTATTTTATTAAAAATGTGTACGCACTGAAGTAACTTTCCACTTAAGAAGAAATCATGTCGGTTCTAATACATACATACATACATACATACATATATATATATATATATATCACCATTTATTAAAGGATCCCATTTTTGTCGTATATATATATATGCCTACATTTTATGTAATATATTTTTTACCTACCTACATTATATGTAATATATTTTTGATTGCTATTTATGTAAAATTTCCCATTGTATAAAAGATATTAATTTATATGTAGTATAAAAGATATTCCCTTAAAAGTTTTTAATATATTGACAGAAATACACTTCCCATATTTGATTTTCTATAGCATCATGAAAAAGAACCCAAGAAATATGTAAGTTGCAAAAAAGCACTCGTGTAGTGATAACAATTCTTACACATACGTAACATATTTTCCTCTGATATTAATTCATATACAGCAGTATACAGTTTACATACACACACACATATATATATACGTATATATATATATACGTATATATATATATTTATATATATATATATATACGTATATATACATATATATGTATATATATATATATATATATATATATATATATATATATATATATATATATATATATATATATATATATATATATATATATATCACCATTTATTAAAGAATCCCATTTTCTTCGTAATTTGAGAGACACATTGCGCCTCCAATTTTCCGACATATGGGTTAGCACCACATACATCTATGTATGTGTTATATATATATATATATATATATATATATATATATATATATATATATATATATATATATATATATATATACATATTATATAAATATATATATAAATATAAATAAATATATATATATATATATATATATATATATGTATGTAAGTATGGTTGTGTTTGTTTCCGTGTGTCTGCAAATAATTTGTTTATCTATACATATATATATATATATATATATATATATATATATGTATGTATGTATGTATACGCATATATATGTGTATATATACATAGACATATCCTGTCATTATATATACACACGCATGCATATATATATATATATATATATATATATATATATATATATATATATATATATATATATATATATATATATATATATATATATATTTATATATATATATATATATATATGTACTCGCAAGGTAAAATGCGTATTATTACGTATGATATTCAAGTTGTTAAAATTGACATTTATTTACAAACAGGTAAATATTTTTATTGTATTTCGAGACGTCATTGTTTTACATATGTACATGAGACGTTCTTTAGTTTGAATTGTTATATTTACTTGTTTTGACATAATTCATACATAGTTAATTACATACGTAAAATATACATTTTAATGTATTTCTATATAAAAATCCATATAATTCATTTAAATTATATTCATTCCACTGTTTGGAATACATTTTAGTTATAATACAAAAAGGACATCAAGTATTTTGTTCTTTATCATGCAATCATTTAGCATTAATTATTTAATTAATGGTGTTTTAATGCACTCATTAATGGACATTCCTTTAAATTTCAGATTCTATTTATTTATATCTGTAAAAAAGTTTCAATGAATTCATCGTCTATCTTAACTGATATAGACGAACGTCTTTTCAATTTTCTTTCATTTAGCAAATATTTTTTGAAGTCATCTTTAACAGGCGCTCCATTGACCTTGTTTATTTTATCACCTCTTTACTAAGATTCTCTCAAGTTCTTCTTCTCTCTTCACCTCTTCCTTTTCTTTCCTAATTGATCCACATCAACATCGTACTCTCATCCGAAGTCCCGTAGCTTATATTTTTCCTCTCAATTTGGAGCCTTTTTTTATGTAAGTTTTAAATTTTTTTTTTCCTTTCAGTATTTTCTTAAAAGTTTTCACTTTTTCGTTTAGGATTTGTTGCTTATTTTGTCACGCATTCTTTTTTATATGCTTTTTCTTTCTTGAATCCTTCCAATATGCGCTTCTCCCCATTTTTCATTCCTGCCTCTACACTCCTCTATTCTCTTCTCAGTTTCTTAGATTTCCCCATCTGTCTTTTCCCCATCCAATACAAATTTAAGCAGCTTCATCCTCTTCTTCGATATTAAGACACACCTTTTCGGTGTTCGGATCGAAATAAGCATTTCCGGGAGCTTCGGTTTCATTGCCATTACGTTCGCAGTTTTGCGGGTTACAATGACTTGGTGGATGAGATTCTACGATGTTGGTGTACTGGGTAAAATTGCCATTAGAGTTTGCTTCGTGGGTTGACCTAAAAAGACATGGCATGACAGTCTTAAACTCCTTCCGGAAGTTATCATTCATCCAGGCGTAGAGAAACGGGTTGTACATCGTGGAACTCATGGCAACAATATGGGCAATGAAGAAAATCAAAATAAAATACTCCCACCTTTGAAGGTAGGGTTGGTATTCCGTAAACAGATGCCAGATATTTAGTGGCAGCCAGCAACAAACGAATATAGACACCATAGCAATAAGCATGTTGTTGGTTCGCTTTTTCCTCTTAATCTCCAGTTCGTCCTTCTCGCGCGACTTTGATCCCATGGACATTTTCACCTTGGCGCGCTTTTTAAGCACATTTGAAACTTTCGTGTAGCAATAAGCAATTATGCAGCAAGGCACGATGTATTGCAGCACTAAACTCGTTAGAGTGAAAAACTGGCGTGACTGTTTGCGAGGCCAGTTTTCTGTGCAAGTGTAGATTTCTTCGTTCTCGTTCCATTTTACCTTCTGGTAAATACCAAGTGGTAGGGAGATCGAGATTGAAATGATCCAAATGGCTACTAAAAGCATGAGACAAGTAACTTTCTTCATTCGCGGTCGGAAAGGGTGGACGATGACGAAGAACCGATCAATGGCAATGGCCGTCGATGTCAGGGTGGACACGTATACGCTGAGACCAAGTGTCATCGGGACTAAATGACAAAGCGTTTCCCCAAAGACCCATGAGGTTAAATAAAAGCCGATTGGTGTGAAGGGCACAGCCAGCAGACACATAAGTATGTCTGAAATGGCCAGATTCGTGATGAAGATATTGGTAATAGTCTGCATGGCTCGGTTTCGAAGTACGACATACACAACTAGGGAATTGCCGGAAACTCCCAGGAGGAAGATGAGACTGTAAAGAAGAATACACATGGACTGCACCCAAGGGTGCCACATGATGTTCGCACCTGCATCCATCCCGTTTGTGTAATTTGCCGATTCATTTTGCAAGAAGTGTTCACTTTGATTCATTGTGATATTTCAAAATAAGCAAAAAAAAAAAAAAATAGTGAAAAAAAAAATCCGGTGTCAAATCGAATCAGGCAAGAGACTCTTTCTCCTGTTCACAAAGGTTCGCACCTTTTAGATTTCCTTTTTTTTTTTCTTCTTGTTTCTTTTCGGATATTCCCTTATTATTTTGATTCTTCAATTGTACTGTTTTTCGTTCTGAAAAGAGAAATAAATTGAAAATAGTTAATGGATTTTAAAAGCAAAAAAAAAAATATACAAGAATTAAACACCTTTATACTTCTACTGTACACCACCAGAAGAGAGTATTTATATAATAATACTATTGTCATATTAGTGCTTCTGCTATACATGTCGAGTTTCTAGGGAAATTCCAAAGGGTCACTAATGTATCCTGCCCAAGCATCACGATTCCAGTAACTTTCTCATCGATATGGCTTCCCTCTATCTTTTCTACAAATATTTTCATAGTAGCTGCTCCGGCGAGCTTTTTTTCCCAGGTGCCTCGACTACATGAATTTAGGCGTGCTACCAGACTGACATCAAGATCCCACCCGTTTACTGTTAAATAGCTAAATGCAACCGCACTTCTGTTCTAATAGTTTATTTTCTCGCACTTTCCACCTGTTGGAATTCGTTAAACCCTGTTGATTTTTCGTCCTCCATTCAATTCTCCCTATTCTCTGTCTTATTCTCCATCACTTTCACATCCTGTAACCCCCCACCCCCACCCGCGTTTTAATGGCATAACCGCCTTGTTTGGAGTGAAATGATTACAGGAAATATTTTAAGATGCAATATCTTTATTATCCCATAGCATATGACATAATAACTCTATACAATTTTAAATTGTTCCACTAGTGTTCACCTATACAAGGCCAAAGGTCAACTCAAGTTAAATGATTACTGAAGGTAAGGTTAAAACGAGTCTTCAAGAGGTTGATTACTGTGATCGAGAGAGTATTCATCTGGGCTTCTTTTGCACGAATCAGCAGTTCTCAGGAAGAAGCTATCCGGTTATAAAATGCACCTTACTATAGGGATATAACGGTAATTTTGGATTTTCGCCTATTTGTACGAGGAGTTTCGGGTCTCAGGTGAATGTTACAGTTGGCAGAACTAAAGAATAACTTTATTCGTGGAAGTGGCGATAGATTAGCGTGAGGCTTGCAACGTTTCTTCTGTGAGAAAAGGATTGTAAGATGGAAAAAATTTATCCCGCCAAAAGTTCGTGTAGACACTATTGGATTCTGTCAAGACTGGAAATTAAAGACAGTGTTGTACCCTTCCAGATATGAGAGCAACACTGATTTTCTCCGTCCTGGATAAGACGTTAAACTACATCCGCGTCCTGGTAAAACGATAAACTACGTCCAGCAGCAAGCCCTCTGATCAGGAGGTTTTGAGGAACGTGGAACCACCTCTTAATTGCTGGTGTTCCCAGGTCCACCTCACCCAGGGTGGTAGCACTTGTTAGGGTCCCATTTATTGGTAAATAGTTAACTATTACCAGCAATACTTTTTGAAAAAAATTATTACCAGCAATACAATTTTGAAGGAAAATATTACCAGAAACAGATTTTTGTCAAAACAAAATATTAGCAGCAATAAAAAATGTTGTCAGCATTAAATAAACCATTGAGTTTAATATGACACAAAACAAAATAAACCAAACCAATCTAAATCAAAGAATACATATTCTATTTTTACGAATCTACCCTAAAAAAGTTGTCGGCATTAAATAACCCTTTGAGGTTGATATGCCGTAAAACAAAATAAACCTAAACCAAAGTAATTTTCTCAGATGGTTAACGTTCTTTTAAAGGTAGATCATAGCAGGAGGAGTGAGGTACCTACTGGAGCGGTACAGGGAAAAGACTACGCTTTCCCGCATCGTTAATGATGGATCCTATATAGATGTTCCACTTGAGGTCTGGGGTAAGATTAAGTTCCATTCGGCGTTAACGACCAGAGGTCTGTTATTTTTAATATTCCACAGATTATAACATCCTATTTTGTAAGTCATCACGAAATCTCAGCAGGATATCAATGAAAATACACGCACAAATAATATTTTAACAATTGGAGTTAATTATATTTTCATGTTATTATCCTTTTCGACATAAGTGGCGAATGATTTTTCATATATTTTGTTCATGATCTGTGAATTGGGATATCAATTTCACAAATAAAATTCTAGCATAAACATTTGTTATCGGAAATTAACGGAATATGTAAAACGAGTTTTATTTTACAATCGCATAATATGTACATATAAGAACACACCTATTTATATAAAATGCACTTGTAAGCACACAGCCTCTCGAATAGAATAGAAGCTCCGTTCAAAGCGAAACTCCCATACTGTGGTATTAAGTACTGAAACAAAAGATCCATGTATGTGAAATACCATGCGATTAAAGCACGCGTATTTGTTCAAATGTAATGAAACAGATATTTAAAAACACCGGTATATATATTCATGCACATTTCATTGAATACGAAAGATAATGTGCTTTTATTTAGTTTTTTATACAATTTCTAATGTTACATAATATGTATTCTTTTCAAATGATAAATTATATAAAAACTGTCCAGTTGTTTTGTTTTTATCCGAGGACTTCCGTCGATGCATTTAGCCATTTTCAAGGTTGAAATATATTAACTGTTAACAAGAAAATAGCTAAATATATAGACGAAAGCGCTCGAATAACAAGAACAATTGAACAGTTTTTATATAAATTATCATCTGAAAAGAAAAAATGGTTAGATCACATGCGAAATTATATAAAAAACCTAAATCAAAATATCTGTCATATTCAATGAAATTTCTTCATTTGGCGGGAAACTTTTAGCAATCATTCCAATACACAAGTTCCTACTAATGAATACGCAAGCATAGATAGATAGATAGATAGATAGATAGATAGATAGATAGATAGATAGATAGATAGTTCGATTTTTTAATAATTCATTGAATGATTTCTCTCTTTCGAGATGAACGGGGTTCTATCAGGGAATTTCCGTACTATGAGGACCTATTAGGACTTAAACTCAATCCAGAATTGAAATGAAACTCACTCATACGGTTCATCGCTAAAGATACTGGGAAAATGTTTTGTTCCTTTTACCGTTCTAGTAAGTATCTGACTGCTCCTTCTATCATCTACGATTATAGGAGCCAGATCAGAACAAAAAGTAAGTACTGTTGTCATATACGGTTAGTAGGGTGACCAGCTTCATTTAGCATCCCTGATAGAGTCGAAAAAATCTCCCCGTCCTTGGTGGTGATAAATTAGTTTCCACCCTACAACCCATTTCCACACAGATGAAAGTTCGCATAACTTTTGCGGTTTTATAGTTTGTTTGTTTTTTCTTCCATGAACTACATTCTTCAGTTCCACATTTTTGAACTTGATAACTATGATCTGCCATAAATTCGGACACTATAGCGTACAAAACCCATTCCTTCGTATTAACCTGGTGAGATGTAAGTTCTACACGAGCAGCTTCTTCACACGAACAGCTGCTTTGTGGAACCGATTCAAAAAAGGTTAACAGGTATCTCCCCCGAATATCCCCCAAAATCTCTGCCTCTTACTCTGTAAATCTCTAACTCTATTATCTTCTGGGCCTCGTATGTGGGGTATATCATTGTAAAAATATAAATTAGAATGAATTTTATTAACTTTTAGGACATGCCACGCTTGGTACAGTAGAATCCGTTGTATGCTCCTACTGTTAAATGCGATGCCTATAAGTACCACCTTGTCTTGCCAGTTCTTTTGGTTTTGGCAGAGCAACAAAATTTCTTCCAGCCCCAACTTCATTTGCGGTCGCATCTTGGGCTTTGCTCGGGTGCCTTAGCTGCACCGTTTCATCTTCTTCGTTCATTTTTCCCGTATGGCTCTTTGACGCCGTTCGGCACGACGGTGACCATAGACCAGAGCACGGCATCGAACTGCCGGCCAAACTACACGAGAGCACTTCGGGCTGGTGAAGTACAATTAAGCCCAAATTTCACCAGAGCCACTCCTACCATGTCGGTGGGCCAGGACACCACGTGGCTGGCAATCAAGTTAACAATTCTACCGCCTGACTAGCAGGTGCCAGAATAACAACATAGCCTGCTGGATGTCTTTATTGTTAGCCACCTGAGATTTTATCTCTATTGTCCATCACCGTATTGGACGGCTGGTTTCGTCATGCAATCTCCCGTATGCGAGAATTAAACGCATAGCTGATGGCAGATGGTTTTATACCTTTTTCAAGATTATTAACGTGAAGTCAAGGAAAAAGAATGAACAGGAAACTGAAATCGGTTCGACGATTCTGTTTTTTTTTCATTCATATACTGCTGGCATATCCCCTCACGTTTAAATGCACGAAGAGCCTTGGACAGTGGTTTGTGTTGAATACACTGGCTAAAGACATAACTGTCTTAAAAAAAAAAGAAATCACCGGAACAACAAATGTGCATTCGCTTCAAAAACACGACAAGTTATTTTTCTTGTTATCGCCTACGCCGTTTGACTAACTCGGTTTTCCTAACATCGTAATCTTATTAGCGCGGACGAATTACGAGCAAGGAACGCTGTCCTTGGTTTAAAAGAAATCAACTAACAACAACTGTTTTAGCATTATTTTCGATACAGTTTTTACTGGGAGCAAAAGTCCTACGAATTGCTGTCGATTAACACGATCAATAAATCATTCAATTATAAAAACAATAATCACGCGTCTAATACTGCCTTTGGTCGATAATTGGTAGTTTGAATTACTTTGGTTTAGTTATCTGAATGTGTCACTTTCTACCATATTGTGATTTCATTTGTAGGAATGTTTTCTTTTATACAAATGTACTGATTTATGAAGAAAACTAGTATTTTGAGCATTCAAATGAAAGATAATTGAAACTATTTTTTCTGATAGGACAAAAACATTATCTGAAACATGGTCGGCTCAACTGATTATTGCAGATGTCGTTACGTATTAATTAGAAGTAAACAAATGTTGCCTTGTGGATTGATACATTAATTCACAATTCTTATTATTGTTCAATCCAAAATGATGAGTCAGCAACTGGGACTCCATCTCACTATTATTGGCAACGCGTCTACAAGAACATTCGAAATATCGGAACAACATTAATCTTTATACGATACATAAAGTGGGAATGCAGGATTTGATTCTCACGTCGTATTTAAAACCTGCCTTATAAGTTTCAATCTTCGTAATCGAATTTTTCGAAAGCTTAGATACAGGACAGTCTAACAATTGCCGTATTGACGCAAAACAATATTAGCTGTGTAAATGATCAGGGTAAGGAAGTGACAGTTGATTACGATTGATTAATTGATTTGATTTCTAAGGTTTCTCAGCATTTTGTAAGTCATTTAAATCTAAAACATATTTGGTTGGATTAATCAATTCGTTTCTTTTTAAATAACAATGATTTTCCCGATACGAGTCCTAATATTTCCCGTATCTGACGGCATATAAGGCGCACTTTTTTTAAATCAAAATATCTTTTAAATCTGTTCTTCGTCTTATATGCAATATTTAGCTTTATATTTCGCGATAGTCGGCCGAAATTAGCTATTTGACAACTCCTATTAGCTTAAACTTTAGAGTAACTTTCCTATACCTATTGTCATTATTTAAAAAAGCTATAATGCAGATTAAAAGTATTATTGATAATATTCATTTGATCAGTTTCATCACGTTTAATATTAGTACTTTGTTTCATTAAAATTATATGCAATAAATTAAAATTATATATTTGTAAATATATATTTGTTTCATTAATATTTTTCTTGTGATAAATTCCGGTTGCATTGGTGTAAATACAATCAGAATTTGTATGTCCAAATTATACCTTTAAGACGTTGCTCTTGTTCACTTTCTTGGGGAGATCTGTTGCCTTCATCCATCTGAAGGCGGTCTAGGTATGCCTAGCATTGAAATTCGTCTTGATATGCTTCGCATCGGGTTCCTAGATCGTTTGTATCGCGATTCGGATGAGGAGCGCGTCTTCTGGAAAGAAGACGCCCGTAGAAATTTCCCATCCTTGTGAAGTGTGCAGTCGTGCGAGGAGGAGGCCCACCGTTTACCACGAGGAGGAGGCCCACCGTTTACCGCGAGCCGAATGCTCCTTCTATCGTTAATGTCGTCATGCTCTGAAACGTCTCATACGAATTTCGGATGGCATTTCCAATGTCCGTGCGTTGTCTCGTAGGACATTACATCAGGTGTTTCTCAGGTGGTCCGTTCATGATGAGCTGGTTGACGAGCTCGGTCTTACCAAGCATGAGGCTCGCTCAATCTGGCTTTGGGCGCCCGGGTTGAAATGTCACAATGACGATGCATCCCTCACTTGGCTGGTGATGCATGGGGCCCTCTGGGTCGCCAATAAACTTTACTCAGCGGGCTCAAAACTGCCGACGCTGTGATGGGGAAGTCGAGACCCGTGGTCACGTTTTCTTTCATTGCAAGTTGGTAGCACCGTTGTGTAAGTTTGTTGAAGGCATCGCATGTTGCAGGGAAAGTTCTTTGTCCTTGAGGCCTCTTCTGTTTGTAGCAATTCGGCACCACCGTTAACGAAGGCTGAATAATATGTGTTCCACTGCATGCTAGGTGTTATGAGAGTCGTGAATTGGTCGACACGACAGAAGGGATTCTATGGAGGTGAACAGTTCACTTCTTTCCAACTGATCTTGTACTTATATCATCAGCTAAAAGTCAAGATCAGGACGGAAAGGCGCCGGTTCCCTTCATCAGAATTCGGCCAAAGGTGGGGAAATCTTGCGCGACTGTGTCGAGTAAAAAGGGCTGACCTGGAGTGGCACTTTGATGCCGATTAGGTACAGAATTTTGTCGTTCCTGGGTTGACCAAATGCAACCCATCCCGATATTAGGCTAGTTTAGGTTTGTTTTGAGTCTTTATTTGCCTTTTTCTGGTTAACTTAGCTAGGGTATGTATGCTCATTGGCCCCTTTTATTTCTGTCCCTATTTTTCTTTAGTTTAATTGCCAATCTCCTCTCTCGTTATGGGGTCAGTTTTGTCAGTTCTCTGGTAGATGCGGGATGCCTTTCGTTTCACGTTTGTTTTTTCGTATTTGTTGTTTTGTCTGAATTATTGCGTATTTGTGCTTGGGGTGAATTAATGTTTTTTTTTTACTATTATAATCCCGCATTTTTTTCCGTCCAGTTAACTGATTTTTCTGTCACATTTAGGGATTGTGTTTTTTTTATTACTAACATTATTTTGTTTTCTTTCCATGTAAACAGAATTTAATCATATTGTAAATACTCATTGGGGATGTTGTTTTTTTAATTGTTGTTTTATTCCCCTCTCCTCCACAGTCAAAGAAATGTACATATGGGAACTAGTTAGGAATTCACAGAGACATTGACGTAATTTGGTGGATGTCGTAAGAAAGGTAGGAGAGAATGTGTTTTGTTCGTGTTAGGAGAATTGTTGGTATGTTTGGGGTCAGTGTGTTTGGCTAGCTAAGTTTAGAATTAAGATAAATGATGACAATCCTTTTCCCCAATCCCATTTTTGGCCTTGTGCCGCATTTTGTACTATCTTACAAATAAATATCTATTCCTCCAAGACGTTTACATGATTCAGGCTGTACAGGTCATATAAAGGATAAAATAAAATTTTTATAGGCTCTTCTTTTTTACAATTTTTTTCCTTTAATTGTAATCATGGCTTATTTAACCAAAGTAATAACTCAGAAATATACCCTAGACTGTAAAATTTTAATAATAATTAATAATTAAAGATATTTTTTACTAATTTTACTAATTAGTAATTTTTTCTTGATTTGCTCTGCTGAAATTGGGGTGTGTCTGATACACTCGTGCATTTTATATGCCGTCAAATACGGTAATTCTCAGTTAGCGATTAATGAGGTGAAGTTTTCATACATTTCCCACATGTATTTGCACATTAGTGATTTTAACGAACCCGACTGGTATCCGATCATGCCTCTCCAAATCTTCATTCCGAACTGCTCTTTATTGCATCAACCGTACGTCCACTAGATATTATAAAGGAAAAATAATTTTGAGGTGAGAGAAATTAATTTATTATTGTTTATCCACACGCCCACAGAATGTCACATGTTTAGATTTGAAGAATGGGTCATTGGTTTCATGTGACACGGGCAAAAAAGAAACGCTCAGTCCTTCTCTACATTTCTCCTTTTGGGACACCAAAGCTTAAACTTAGCCACTACCTAGTGGAGAAGTCCCTAGTTTTTCGAGCTTGGTTCAAATCCTCAAGTAAACTTTGTTGAATAGTAAGATTTTTTTACGGGTAAACTTTTCATAACAGTTTCTTTTTTTTTGGTGGGGGGAGACCTATAATTTTTTTCCAGATACAACTTCTATTATTTAGCCGATAACTGTAGTGAAAACAATGATTCATAAAATCCCTAAATCTACTTGAAAATAAATGAATGAACCTCTAGTGTTCGAGCATATGCTAAGATCCACGAAAATTTACATTGTTCGGACAATCATACTCGTTGCCATATTTATCACAATATTTCGGTCATTGTATGCTTCTGCCTTCTTCAGGTGGTTGTAACTCTCTATGCTCTCCACCGCCTTAACCAGGTATTGACCTCACACTCTTTGGGTCCTCTCACTGGGTCTAACTAACGCCTTTATCAACTGCGCCATGTGCCCTTGAGGAGTGAACTGTGTATGAATTTCTGGGTATCATACTCCGAATGTCTTCAGTAACTTTTTTTTACCTCTGCTCATTTTGCAATTTTTGCTGTTATCATTGCATGTTTTTTCACCCGATCTCATATTGAAATATTCGTTGTGATTGTTGCTTTTCTCTGGCACTTCTTATTACTGGTTCCGATACTGTATTAATTTCTATGCTTGGTCAGCTCAGGAGATTTTTGTGGACTAGCATATGTGGTGATTCCTTAATTTTACGAATTTTCCAATGATGTTCTTTGTCTATGATTTCAACCTGATCCCACATAGAATATAGACAGATCCACGAAAGTGAATTGTTGATTTATTTTGGATTATAAGAATTTTTTTTGTAAGGGAATGTTTCGTTAGGATTTCATTTTTGAGTATATCCGGAGCCAAATTCTTTTTTATACAAAATCTGTGATGGAAGTGATTTACATCGTTCTTAACAGTACCATTTTACTTGCGTGTAAATGAATGTACAATTCGAAACCGGCTCTCTGGTTTTCGTGTTCCGAAACGCTATACCGACATAGATTTTATCAGTGAATGTATTAGTGTTGAATGACTTCGATATGCTGTAATCTCAGAAAAGTCATAAGAGTCTTGTTTTATTATTTTACTTATATTAACTTATACTATCTTTTGTACTTATTGAAAATAATAATAAAATTATCTCCTTGAAGAAAATATGTTTAATTTTATTTTGCAATCCTTTACATTACTTTTATTTGTCCTACTTTTTTTAATTTGGAATTCTATCTTTACATACAATCAGTGTTCATCTGACATTGCAAGTAGAAATGATGGATTTGTCCTACTTTATTTCTTTACCTTTCTTTTCTAATTCAACGTGTTCACTTGGATGTATCAGGATTTGCACTGTTTGAAATAATCTCGACAACGCATCCAAGCAAAATTCCCTATACTGAATCTGTATCAAACTATATATAAATTAATCACGTTATTCTTCACCCGGACAGAAAAATTAACCCGTGCGTCTGATTAATACATTTTAAAAATAAAGTCGACTTTGCGAATGACAAACATCTACTAGATCATCTCTTGCCTCTGCTAAAATACTTCTAATTCATCTATGAGCACAATAGGACACCTCGAGGCGGTGTAATGTTTAGCAAGCTTATCTCGCTAGACAAATTACAGATTAGTGAGTTCGTTCCTCACTGGGTTCTCCCTATTTTTGCCTTGTGCCGCATCTAAGCTATGCTTGGAAAATCATTATCGATGACTGTAACAGTTTGAAACGCAATGCCCACTGCGTATAGCTTAGTCATCCGGTTTTTTTATTAAAGAGAATTTTCATTGTCTGTGTGAAAGGTATATATATTCAGGTTCTATTCGGAGAGTTTCTGATATTGCATATGGATAAAGAGTTTAAAACAGCCATTTTTACAAAATGATGTAATATTAACAGGGAATCGGTTAAAAAAATGAAACTTCAGCAAACTGCCATTGCCTTTGAAGCTAAATATTTTGATAAAGTTCCTATGTTCAGTGGCAAACTAATTCGTTAGGAACACCAAGGGAAACAATTCCAGAACAATTTTCGTTAGCCGCAATAATTTAACACAACTTCCGAGTTACCGCCAGCGAAAACAGTTCAAACCATTCACTAGACAAAACAACGAAATAAAGCTACCCCTTTTCCTCCCCAGTAATTTGGTTTCGCGTTATATAGATCCTACTAAGTCTCGCGTGAAAATATTATCATTAAATATTTTGACACAGGTGACAGCATTTTTCCTTTCGGGATATTTTACGTGCAATGCATGTGCCAACTCTTTACTTCGATAAGTCAATTTGTATTAATCTTTTTTTCAGAGGGTAGGGTCCTTCGTTTACACTACAGCATTAATGATTAGATATTTCTTATCCATAATATTCTTTGATCTTGAGTATTATTTTTGTATAAGGGATTTACCAAAGATATTAATAAATTTACATCCCGACTCCTCACCAAAATAAAAGATGCCTATATCTTGTATTCATAAAATCGCTAGCTACATACATTAACGCAAATTATTAAAATTCGAAGTAAACATTTATGTTGTTAACATTAATCTCTTCGTGGCCATCTCAGTACGAACCCCCCAAAATACAATGCTATCTCCATGCTTCATTGCATGAGAATGATGCGATGTTTCTTAAATTTAAAGGCAAATAACACAGTCAATGTGCACATAAAGTTTATTTTTTTAATATTTTGACCGAATCTTTTATTCATGTTAAACAGATTGCCCTCATGGATAGTGAAAACCTCAAATAATATTGAGCTATCTATATTAAGTATGCATTAAAATGAAATTATTTTATAAGTTTTTCTCGTTTTACTTGGAAAGATTACTCCGCAGTTTTAGTGTTTAATAACTAACTAATTGCAATGAAAGTATGGCCTTTTATAAAGTTAGTGCTTACTGTAATTGGCCAATATGTTACCATAAATTTATTTGATGATATAAGAGATTTAACTCGATCGCCTTGCTAAAATATGTTCACTCCTCCCCGGTCTTTTATTCTTCGTCTCCTCTTTAGGATTGTTTTTCCAGTTCCTTCTGGTGTATTCTCATTCTCTTTCACTCCTAGTAGAACCTTAATGGAATTATCATCTTGCTTGGGGTGAATAGATTAAGAAAAAGGTTACAGATATCACGTGATTTATTACGAAATAAGAATTTGGCAAAGTGTTTTTGTATATTAAGGAACATAGCTTTGGTCCTTGGAAATTTCACACTATCACTAATGAAGATAAATTTGTTTTAATTATTATTCATTAGTATGCATTTAATTCTGGTTGGTGATTTGCAATTTCCTCGCAAATAAGAAGGCGCTTGTAGCAAAAAATTACTTCTATCGATGAAAAAAGGATTGTTGGAAATAACGTATTTCCCAATCCGCAGCCATTTTACAATCATTACTTTCTCTCTATTTCCCTGGCCCCATTCTTTGTTTTCACCAATTCAGACGTTCACAACTAGTGCTCAGTATACTACCTTCACACTGTCTCATCAGGCGCATTTCCACTATATTTTATACGTAAGGAGAAAGTTCTATCAGATACCTTTTCCTAACTTGGGGGGAAAAGTTCCATCGAGCATGCTTCCATGGACACTGCAATTTTAACCTGTTTATGTCAAGTGTCAATCGTTATCTATTCTGCTTATCCCCATAATCTTTGCATCCTAGTGTTACTTACATTAATAATCGATCTTTGAAATCTACAAATCAACCAATTTGCCCTTCCATGGAATATTGCTGTCATATATGGTCTGGAGCCTCTTCTGTTTGCCTAGGGGTTCTTGATAAGATCCAGAAACGGGTATCCAACGTAATTGGCCCTGTGTCTGTCATCTCGTCTGCAGTCGCTCTCTCATAGACGCGCCGTTCCGTCGCTCTGTCTTTTTTACAAAGACTTTCACGGTAATTGCTCCGATGAGCTGCTTTCGCTGGTTCCCAGGCTTCATGAATTTAAGCGTCCTACGAGACTGGCATCCCGCTCCCAACCTTTCACCGTTGAAACTGTTAGATGTAGACGTCTCTTCTACTCCAATAGCTTCATATCTCTTCATTCAGGAAATCTCTACAGGAATTATCCCTCGTGCCTTATATTGATGAAATTTTATAAAATTAAAAACAAAATAAAGCATTAAAATCTAAGCATACTATATATTAAGAGAAAATATGAAAAAATAGTCTTAAGAATGATACGGACAAACAAAGTTATATTTACAAACAGGAAAAATCAGCTGAAAATTCTTGGACATAAATGGTGAACACTTGCCTAAAGAAATTACCATAGGAGATAGTAAAAGCCTGGAGAAGGAAGTAGAAACGTTTCCATTTGTCTTGTCGACCATCCGTTAAAACATAATCGTTTTATTTGTTACTCGCTATTTCTACCTGCATTATTTTCCCGCAGGCATTATGATTTTTTCTCTAACTTTGGTCTTATTATCACAGATTAAAGACTTGGAGCAGCAGAAATGTGGTTCTATCGACGTATCCTAAGGGCATGAAAAGAACATGGGCAAAGAAAAGGCCTTTAGAAAATCACTGAAATTATACTTGCAATCATAAAGAGCAAGCTGATATTTCAGAGACATCTAATTAAAAGATAATGAGAGGATAAAAGATGTATCTCTCAGAGAATATCAGTCAGTTATATGTCATGCGTGATACACGCTTAGGCGATCATGTATCTTTCAATACATGACTGAGGAGGCAGATCTTTCCCGCAATTGGTTGCCATTTCTTTCTGCGGTAGACTAGTTGCCATCCAAGGTTATAAAACCTGGTCTGTCTTGCTATTTACCCATAGCTGGGGTGGGGAAAATATATAGTATTTATAACTTTCCCAAACGTATTAACACGTAAGTGAATGTAATGGATTCGACTGGAGTTCGAACTCGGCTCTCCGATTTATGAATCTGAGCCGCTATCCATTACTGAGAAGGCGTAATGGAAGCAAAAGAAACAGAGTGGGAGGTACTTTTTATGTTGTTCCACAATCTATTCGTAAAAAAAAAAAATTCTTCGTGTAAGTTACTCGAAACTACTTCCTTTTATATTCATGTGCAGTTATTTGTTTCTTGGCAGTATCTTAGGCATTTATTCATAGATAAATGACTTGAAGCAACAGAGATTCTGTAGACCAATGCTGAAAATAAAATGGTCCAAAAGTATAATGACTAGGGCATTTTAAGGAGACCCTGAATGAAAAAGGGGACCTACTATTTGCTTAGTATTGTTCACCGCAAAAAAGGCCCAAACGCCACCCAAAGTAGCAGGTTACTGAATGCTGTTGGAGTCTAAGCCTAATGGGAAGAGGTCAGAATTTATGAAGTTAACACTAGTCATGAAGATCTTAAGATTGCTGCGAGCGGGAAAACCTCGCCTCGGTATTCCGTTCCAAAAAGTAGCTTAGCTGTAGCACAAGGCCGAACGAATGGGTCCACCACTGAGGATCGAACTCACTACTCAGCTGTAATTATTCTAGCGAGACAAACATGCTAAACTTTACACCGCCTCGGGGTGCCCACAAATGCCTGAGATTTATATGGCTGCCGTCATCGTGATGTATTTATTGTTTGTGATTCAACAATTATTTTAGTAGTGATAGAATCACTTACAATCAGAAAGTGTCAGTTAAAATTTCTACTACGCAAAATGAGGAAACAATGTCTATAGAATTTACCCCTGACATGGCATTGTGAAAGAAAGCGAAAGAAGGAAAGTATGAAATTGTGTAGTTGTTCTGGCATACATTCCTACCGACTCCATAAGTAGGTTGCTCCCTGTTCTTCCTGCATATCCTGTTTTCAAAGTGAAGAGGACCACTCATCTTTAGCCTCCTTTACTGACACGTCAGTTCCAAGCAGGTCCCGATACCGACAACCATGACATGGATAGTAGCCAACACATTCAGCAACCTGTTGCCATGCGCATCTGGCAAGAACCATATGAATGCAAATTTACGCACATCGCATTCGCATAAACTGAACGAAGAGGAGATCATTTTTAAAGACGATCTTTTTCCCGCCCGGTCATATTCCGTTTACATCTCTCAACAGGACTTCCGCTGACAAATCCCCAAGTAACATCATTTTTCTTCTGAGGATCTCCCTTTCTTTTCCTTTCCCGCTCTAGATCCTGTTCCTCTATATGCGACGCAGCGGATTTAATTAATGGTGTACATCACTTACGCTGGCAATGGATAGCGCACAACTGCAATTTCTTCAGAGTCACTTCCTCAATAAATCAACGGCAAACTCAATGTCGTCAGTAACAAATGATTTGCTCTCTACACTATTCCAACGATAGCTTTGTTTGAACGTGCTATTTAACGAGAACAATTGCAGGTTTCAGAGGATGCCCTGTGTACATCGCCATTTTGATTTCTTTTCTCTCCCTCACTCTCTTTCTCTCTCTCTCTCTCTTTCTCCCTCTCTGTCGCTCGACGTTTGAACATTTTTCTAATGATTTTCATCCTATGCTCCACAACCAACTCTCGCTTTAAACGCCTTCCATCAGTTTCAATGTTATGGTTAACGACCATTTCACGTTATGTTACTTTCTGTTTTGACTTTTTTCCAACTGAAACTCTTAATTTCCGTTTGCTTTCTTTCGTAATGTACATCTACATAAAGATTTTTTTGTCTTTGTTTTATTTCTTGAAACACATCGTTTCCTAGTTCTTCCTGATTACTTTTCATCCCTACATTATTTTCCATTTACTCTTTATTGATATTAACATGTTTTTCCCAATTTACCTGATGTGCTTTTTCATACACTCCTTTGCCAACTTTTGTATCTGGACCTGTGGCAAGCAAAGGATTTTCATAGCTTATTGAGTTTATTACATTAAGATATATATATATAGGCACGGTGGAGTAATGGATAACGGCTGGGATTGAGGAATCGGAGAGCCGAGTTCGAATTGCAGTCGAATCCATTACATTCACTTACATGCTAATACCCTTGGGAAAGGTGTGAATCCTCTTCTTCTCCCTCCAACTATGGGTAAATAGCAGGACAGATGGATGGCAACTGGTCTAGGAGAAGGACAACTCTGAATTCAAAACCTGCGGAGGGTCGTTTGGGGACCTTGTGGCATCCGTTGCACCAGGTCCCTGTATTCGTCCGTCCAAAAAGTGTGGATGGCCCTGCACAAAGCCTTCACCACTATAATCAAATGTCGGGTGTCGGGCTTTCAGTTTCTTGGACCTGATCTGTCTGACCCTCATACGTCGTGTTCGACGGGAGAATCCATTATATATATATGAATAAATATTCTTAAAATGTGCTGTATTTATGGGATAAAGTGCTCAATATCAGAGATAGAGCGTGTGTAAATATAAAAGTGAACATGGAAATCAACACTTAGAGGCGCCTGACGATAGCATCTAGCCTTATAGCCTTATATATATATATATATATATATATATTAGAATGATTAAATGCCACGTTATTTTAATTTATATTTACAAAAACTGATAGTTACTAAAATATAAACGATTTTGCAAGGGTTAAATTCTTTTGATGAGATCTATTTATTAGATAGGAATGCCCTCCCTACGACAAAGCTTCTTTACATGTTCTTGATTATTATTAATTACTGAAATATTTATTATTATGACTGATATTTCCTTTGGTATCTATTGTATACACATCTCCGTTGACGTCCCAAACAGAGGCATCATGTCAGAAATTGCTTCATGAAATTTGCCCCTGATTACTTTCATCAAAAACACTAAGATCACATATTTTATATAGATAAAGCTCTTCGTAATATGTGAGCTGCATTTGTGCGTACAATATTTGTATCTGTAAGGCGTTATTATCATTATTATTAAACTTTTCTTGACATGCATTTGTTTTTTAATCACGTACCTTGACATAACCGATGAATTACGGAAAGCTAAGGATGTAATTTTGTTGTTGTTTCCACTTACTTAAGCAAAATACAGCTATTAACAAAAGACTTCATTGGACAAAGGTCTTCGAAAGATATGGGCCGTGCTTGTTAGAACAGTTTTTGGGAATTTCTTGGAGAGATGGTGCACCAGGGATTTTGTCGGCTTGCTATTTTGTTCCTTTCAAGGTCGGATCCAAAGCTCTAAACCAGAACGGGAAGAGTTTTAGTTTTTTAAATGACGCATTTGTTCTATTTTAAAAACCTCCGCAGAAATGATTCTGTCACTTCGTAAGCTGAAATCATTCAATGTGCAACCATTTCTTTCCTGCTTTTGAAATGTCCGGATGATGTGCTATTATTATTATTATTATTATTATTGTTATTATTATTATTATTATTATTATTATTATTATCACTGATGTTGGTGATGCTTATCCCTTTCAGTGTGTGAATTGCTTGACATTTATTGGCACAATCAGAATCGGCGTGCTCAGATGAAATTCTCACTGATTCTTTTTCATTCACTTCAAATTATACCCCGCGAAAAATCACGAACCATTTTCCAAGTAAGATTAAGTAACATAGAATATCAAGCTTCTGTTACCTGAGGGCAAATAAACGAAGAAAAAACAACGAACTGAAACCCTTTTTCTAACATGTAGAATCGGCACGTTAGATTGTCCAGTACTATAACTAAGCTAAAAATGCTAAAATATTAAAATTGACTCTTTAGACTTGAATAGCAACTTATCGTATAAAGAAGAATAACTCTTCTATAATAATAGTAGTCATTCCCAGTTAGTGTCATCTATGGAAAGGTCAAAGTGTAAAAGCTTTTGTTTGAATTCCTTGGTGAAAGTTGGCCGTTTTCTTTTTCTTTCTATCTGTGATTTAATTTACTTTTCTTTATCATGAATCTATTCTTCAGTCTTATGATTTAAATTATTTTAAAATGTCACCGTTTATAATGTATTTATTTCTATTATTGTTACCATCTTTAGGAAAACCATTTTTCCTTCATTGTTGCTCCCTCTCGATTTCTCTCTGACTTATCGCTCTTTTTTTCCTTTATTTGTATTTAACCGTTTACTTTGTATCGACTTCCATTACAAATATGCTTTTCCCTTTTTCTACGCTATTTGCGGTACGCATTTCTCGTTATCTTACATTTTGATAATCTTCAGCAACCTTTTAATCTTATCTGCGCATTGTATTTCTTTTGTATTCTGTTTGCTTGAAGTTTAAATAATCTACATGGTTCCATCAATAAAGCAATTAATCTTCTAGCTTAATTGTCATTTTAACTCCTATTTTTATTTGCTCTCTTTCAATTAACTTTATCATATCTTGTTTATGGATCTCTCTGTCTTATTTCACATTGTATCTCTCTCTATCCTCTTAAGTCTTTCTCAACGTGAATACTGTTGTTTTAAATTCCAGGTCTGTTTTTCCATAACTCATTTACATCAACTTTCATCAAACGCTTTCTGTTTTTTTCGATAATTCCCAGTATATTTTTGATTTTCTCCTTTTTTATTTTTCGTTTTCATCATGCAAACAAAGTCATGAATTAAAACATCTCCTCTGGGAAAAGTTACGGACGGCATCTTCATATAAAGAAGCCTTATAAAAAGATTTATAGCCTTTCTTCTGTCTCGAATTACAAACGTAGTAACAAGAATGCCATGGTTTCCTCGTGATTCTAAGGATACCACCGCTCGGACAAAGGAAACAACCTACTATAAATAACAGTAAAATGGCTATAAACATTCACGGTTAATATCAGGAGGCTTAACGAATACAATGATTAAATATAATTAGCTTTTAGTCGTGGGAAAGTTCAGTAATATTAGCCGTAGCGATAGTCACTGTGAGGACGTTCGACTATTGCAACAGTTATCGGCGTGAAAAGTGGAAACGGCTAGGTGAGTTCTGATTCCGGTCTGATCATGGTTTTCTGTAGGGCGACTGATGTTGTGAATATTTTAAAATAGGCTGACTAGAATATATATAGTAAGATTTTCCTGTGGCAAATGAATAAAGTCTACTACTGATAGAAGTCAGATTTCCGTAAAAATGAATAGTATCTGTTCTTAAATCTTGCAAATCTCGGTTACCATACAAAAGTACCGTGTACCTTACTGTACATAAATACAGCATGGTACATTTAAATTTTTATAGGCTATATATAACATGTATTATAGTAATTATCTCTATGGAAATACACGGCATATATATATATATATATATATATATATATATATATATATATATATATATATATATATATATATGCCGTGTATTTCCATAGAGATAATTACTATAATACATGTTATATATAGCCTATAAAAATTTAAAAGTACCATGCTGTATATATGCATATATATATATATATATATATATATATATATATATATATATATATATATATATATATATATATATATATATATATATATATAATCATGTATCTGATGTTATGTCATCGGATGAATGTACCACTTTGTAATCTTTTTCCACTTCATATAAATGGATATATTTCTGGGTGAATGGTAAGATTCCTATCTAATATATTCGAAAAAAGCATGATTAAAAGTCGTCTATTTAATTGGCAATTTCCTATCTGAAAGCATAACGGTTATAAATATCTAAAATATGTTCTGACTGTGACATACAAGCACCATCCAGATTTGAGGGCAATATATATGTATGTATGTATGTATGTGAGTATATATATATATATATATATATATATATATATATATATATGTATGTATGTGTGTGTGTGTATGTGTGTGTGTGTGTGTGTGGTATGTTGCTTCAATGTATTTAGAGTTTCATGATATGTTCCAAAGTCGAGTCTGCTCTTCCCACCTCCGTAACGTAGCTTACCTGTGCACTTTCTACAAATATTTTCAGGGTAATTGTTTCATCTTTGGTACATAAATTTTATGAATTTAAGCCAAGCACTAGATTCGCAGCTATGGCTCATCTTATTACGGTTGAACTGACGATATATAATCCTAGTTTCTATGGTAACAGTATCTTCTCTCGAACTTAAGTCAACTATAATCTTCAAAAAATAAGTGCAATATCAATCGGTAACTTCTGTCTACTTAATTGTTGTATTTTTTTATAGTTCTCTTGTCTTATTTTTTTCTTTTTCTGATATTCTTTCATACACGCAATTCGCTTGCTTCTCAGAGAATTGCATTGATTGCAGTGAAATGTTTTAGAAAAATAATTTTTACTTTGTGTAATCTGAATTTCAAAACACACTGTATATTTCAAAATGACGTATCAATATTTTTTCTAATATCTACATCACATTCTTGAATATCTATTCAACTGTTAACACATGGAAATATTTGAGATACTTATATGAACATTGATATTTGCCTAAATTTCTTTCGGGTACGTGATTTCATTGGAACATGGCAAAACGCAAGATGCTTAACCCGTTCTATTCTATTCCTCTCTTATTTGTTGAAGTATAACTGCTCAGCAAATATGGCTTAATGCTGGCATTGTCCATATGGTCACCGTAAGGAACTAATCTATGTATGATGTTCGATCGTCCGTTAATAAATGCCTACTTTATAAACAGATTGTGTGGATCTGTTTTCCTCATCTGAATAACAAAATATCACGACTTCGTCTCTGAAAAAGGAAGTAGCTAAATGTGTCCTTATCAAAGTTCCTGATCGATACTTTACATTTATATACCGGAAAAGGCAGGAAAGGCGATCTGAGCAGAGGAAGACAACAATCGGTAGACTAAACAAATGGATCTAATGCATTTGATATAGGGAGTTCGAGTTATGTGAGACAAGTCCCGGAAAAGAAAAGAAAAAGAGAACTGAAAAAATTGGAGTGACGTAGGATTTGACGTATCCTTGGGAGAAAGTCAAGGACAATCAAGCGGAGACACAGAACGGAGTAAACGCAAAACTGTTATAAATGAATAGAAGGAAATAATATTATTTAATATTACGAGGGTGTGCTAAAAAGTTAGTGGCCCAACCAAATTATACCAGAGTCTGTCTATATTTCTGAGATGAGGTATTATGTACAGTATTTACATTAGTCGGACACATGGAACAGTGGATAAAGGCGTTGGTTAGATCCAGTGACAGACTCAAAGAGTGTGAATTCAATACCCGGTTAAGGCAGTGGAGAACTTTCAAGGGGAAAATTAGCAGGAGATAACTGATAACTGATATCCATCAAACATGGCACGTGGAACTCGAACAGTCTACCCCAGTGATCGAAATAAAGGTTTCAGTTCGAAATTCCAACCACCTGAAGAAGGCCGGAGCGTACAACGGCCGAAACGTTGTGACAAATATGGCGACAAAGATGAGGACAATAGTCCGACTAATGTAAATACTGCAAATTATACCAGTTGACGAAAATAAGTTATTAATCAGACCGTGAAATTTTCATTCCTCCCACATATGAATTCATTGTTCTCATTTAAAAGAAAGGCGAGTTGAGATTTATATGTAATCGCTCTTCATTTGCCATTCTCTGTCGACATAAGGGATGCGATGGATAAATTATCGTCATTATATATTTTTAATTTCGCACATGCGCTTTATGTGTTTGTGACTTTGTCAACTGCAGGATATAGTAGGGTCAGTTGGGCACCGTCTTTGCGAAAAAAACGCAATTCACTCCACCAGAAATTTCGAAACGTCATTATGTACTTCTTGGCATTAGCACCGGAAGCTCCAATACGAATATTTCAGAGTGTTGGGGTGTCAATCTGAGGAGAGTGCGGAGGATACGAAAATAATTGGATGAGTCTAATAGAGGGTAGAAAGTTGTTTGTAGTTATCACTAGTGAAGGCGACGTAATATCTTAATTAATCTTCCCACACAATCCCAGCCTCAACAGGGAGGCCTACATCAAATGTATTGAGGAGGTTGTGCTGCCTTGTACCAATAGGGCGTTTGCTGGAAGACACTATGTCCGGCATCATGTCTCACAAGCTTGAGAACCCATCATGACTGTCAGACAATTTCTGCGACCAAAATACCCCTTACATCTGGCCACATATCTCACAGGACTGCAATTCCCATTATTATTACGTGCTGGGAGCAGTTGAGCGAGAGACCAATAAAACTCCTTGTAACACGAAGGATGAACAGAATTCGAGAATTATGGCAGCATTCACCAACCTAAATAAGGTCACCATACTGAAGAGTTGCAGGAGATTCCAAAGACGTCTGGAGCTCGTGGTGGAAGCTAATGGCGAATTTATTGAATAAATGTACTCTTTTTTTTATTTCATACTTTTGTAATTTGCTGAATATTTTTGCGTTATATAGACGAATAAATATATATATGAATGTGAGAGAGAAAGAGAGAGACCTACAACCCGTTTCCGATTAAACCATTTTAATATAAAATCCACTTTTAAGGTATGCTATATTTATGTGCAGAAGTGCTCACTATCAGAAATGCAATATTTGAAAATATAATATCATCAACAAATAGTGATATTCTGTTTCATACATCAGTTACAAAAATTAAATAATAAAATAATAAAAATCAAAACGAATAATTAATGGATACATATATTTGCTTCAAGTAATTAATAATAAATAATGAGTCGAAAGTTAACAAACAACGCTTTATAATTGCATTAAATAATCAAGAATTATTTGTAATTTAGAACAATTTAAACGATGACAGTTCGTGCCAAAATAAAAACCGTTAGGAATAAACAATAAACTGGAAATACTCCACATTGCTATCCGTAATGCCCCATTAAACAACACATAAATAATTGAGGTATTATGACACACACATGAACTGAAGTTTAATCATAAACCGAATGTCGACACCCAGTGTTGACCTAACTGTCCATTCTTTTCAGCATCCTAGATACACGCATTTGTTGGAACGTAACAATCCCAAATTAAAATATCCGTGTATCGTATAATGTTTTCACATGGGTAAACAAAACAAGATATATATATATATATATATATATATATATATATATATATATATATATATATATATATATATGACCAAAGCGTGAAAATGTAGTCACGACTATAGTTTTCCTTTGTTAAGTGTTGACGTTATGAAGACTTTATGCTTTGCCTATTTAATCTGGCCGTTGAGCACGTTACTGTATAAAGAGCTGTTTGGCATTTGGTCTTTCATTGTTTTCCGTGTTCGGCATTTTTATCCTTTTCTAATGTGTTAGGTCTTCCGGTAGGTTGTTTGTTGTGCACTCTAACACTGATTTTTTTTCTTTAGCATATATGTATATGTGTGCGTGTATGTATGTATGTATAGCTGGCCATTTGTAATCGAGGAAAACCGTCTACTAGGGCGGCGAACCAATCCCTATTTCTGATACTTGCTCAAGCGCATTTTGTGGTTAATCAAAACTCACAGAGCACCCTTTCATTATACTGCAATTATGCTGATCAGACATTAGTTACAGCTTCTGTGACATATCCTGTTATCTCGCATGATCAACAATTTGAACAAGGCTAGCATGCTCAAGCCCCCAGCCACGATGACTTGTGACTTTCGACGGCTCCCAGCTGTTCGGTCTACCCCAATGTGACTCACAAGGTTTGGGTCAACCCGAAATATATATATATATATATATATATATATATATATATATATATATATATATATATATATATATATATATATAGCATAATGAGAAGCCACGTATACTTTCTTAAGATGTATATAATATATATAAAACAACTGAAAACTGAATGTTTTTTGTGAAAGTTTTTTATTTATATTTATATAAATATATAAAAAATATAAATAAATACTTTCACAAAAAAACATTCAATTTTTTTTATTTGCAACTTTTCAGTTGTTTCTACTATATTATATATATATATATATATATATATATATAATTTAAAATAAAATAAAAATCATCATCGTTTGACAATGGGATGAAATTCTGGATTGTAAGCTTAATTTTTATAATTAGATTTGAGTTTGAATTTTCAGGTTTGAAACATAAATTTGTGTATCGCGATGGAAACATATTTAAAAATAATTATATATTTATATAATTCACTGAAAAAATTTTCCATTTTGTCATTCGATTACACATTATATATTATAGAGCGAGAATTCCTCATAGATCTTCTCTAAGTAGATTTATTAATTGTGCAGATTGAGCCCGATCGATTACGGAACCGGATATGCGCAGATAAATTTGGCATTCGTCTGGGACATAGAATATTCTGTCGATAAAAAGCCAGACGTTGAAAACGTTTAAATAACCTATCAGAGCAAAAAACCATTTAACCATATGCAGAACAATATGATCTTGAACTCAATAGGCATATCTTTTAACCGATACATTTAAAATGCATTGTAGTCATTAAGTTATGTCTAGAAATCTCCATACTGTTTTCGGTAAAGTTCATGCATTCTATTTACCAGTGGGAATTTTTTAAGAACTTCTGTTTTAAAACTTATTTGACTATCTTTTTCTAGATTTCGATTATATTCAGTGAGAGTGAACTGCTCAGAAAAGCATTTTGATTTATATGAAAATTTAAATGCTGTTTATGATCATATAGTTTTCTTCTAGTGCAACGCACTATCCTTATTTTAACGAATAAATAATTCATGTGTTCATATCTTTTTTAGGCTGGATGTTAAATATTCTTCCGTCCAAACCTATCAGATTGATACCTGAATCATTATCCAGCGATTAATTGCTACTACCTTTCACGTCAAATTAAAACTTTCTTTGAAGTTAGATATTAATTTCAAGTTACAATGAAATAGACTGAGTTTAATCTTTTGAAATAATTGATGAGTGTATTAAAAATATATTGAACATTTAAAATATACAAAATCATAAGATCCTCTTAATAATAGGTCCAGTTATCATTCTCCAGTTTCAATGAAAGCAACATAATATTTTTATTAATATTAAATAGTATTTATTCGTTTTATTTTATATTTTCCATTGTAGCCATCAGTATTCATTCGGGGATCGTTACTAAGCTACAGAAAAATCTAAAGAGGCAATAATTTTCATAGCTCATTGTAAGCTAGGAAAGGGGCCTGAATGATTAACCATAAAGAGACAACACTACTATTAAAATCTATAAATTTTGTTTAGAACCTGTCAGCCAATTTTCTATCGATTACTTAATATGTTGCTATATTAATTTGCATTTGCTTTTAGTATTTGCTGTAATATTTTTCAAATTTCATACACGATGCATTATTAATTATTTTTTATACTTGTATGTCCCTCATCTTAATTTCAGTTAAGTACCCGCACACCCTAGAAACCGTTATTCGTATGTCAACCTAGAAGTTCTAATAAAAAAGGACTAACATCCAGACAAAAGAGTCACAAGCAAAAAATTAGTAATTTTCACGGCTACATTTTAACATTTCAGACATAATTAAAAATTAAACTATTGACGATGGAAGAAGAATATTATGATTATTGTTATGTACTTAAGAGCAGGGATTGCTGTATACTAAATTTAGCTTAGATTGATACACTACTATTGAGAGACACATAGTGAGGAACTAGCTCATTATATAGGGTCACTTAGACAAGTTCCCGAGGCTACCCATTACCTCCCAATTGTTAGCAGGAAAGTAAATTCCTTCCATGTGTCTTCAATATGCACAACACTCACATACGGAGAGAGAGAATGAGAGACAGAGACAGAGAGAGAAACTGAGACATTTGCTTTAACTCAGAAAAAAAGCATTAAGAGATTTTACATTGATTTACGAAAGTTATATAGGCTAAGAATAAACATCTTACGATTAATGCACAATTCTCATTCTAAAAAAAATTATATGCCCTAGAACACTAATCATCAATTAAAGTTACACCACTACTAACCATGGGTATATCATACCCGGTTTTGAAAATATAAAAAAAAATATTAAATATAAAACTTTATTTGAAATATTTTACATGCAGGCACTTCAAACTTTGTACTTTGTACTTTGAGTTAACATCAATAGGAACTGAAAACATGTTTAGGTAAGAAAATCAGGTACTGAATATTGTAATTAAAAATAGGAAAATTTGGAGCTGGGTACTATATACACATGGTTAATATTTTAGTTTTAATGACATATTAGCGGAATTTCGGGTGTCAGACAACTAAAACGACGATCAAAAGCTAATCCCTCTTCACATTTTACAATATTAATAGATTCCCAAAATTGAACCCTTAAGCAAACGTATATTTCTGGATAATGATATTTATTTCATTTCTCCAATTATTGATATAATCAGCTGGATATACACTTAGGATGGGCGTAACCTTTTAATTAGGACATACGTGTTATTTTCACTGTCTAGTCGAAGATTTCAATCTATCATTATTAGAAATGTAATGAATCTAGATATTACTTCTTCCTGTATGTGCCATGTCCCTTCAGGACGTAGGCGATCATAGCGCTCTGCCTCCTCCTTCCCTTTGTAGTTCTTAATAAGATTTGACTTTTTGTTATTTCTCCCAAAACCTGTTCTGCCATCCACGTGCTTAAGCTCGCTAAGTATGTCACGCTTTGCTTTTCCATGTCCATCTTTTCCAATATCTGCCCTGTGAGTATCAGATTTTCTAAGCCCTCCTTTCTCATATATTTCAGAAATTTCAGCTGCCTCTTCCTGGTGTTAAGTATAAGTTTCCTCTTTGTTTACATCCTCTCCAAAACCTCAGAGTTGCTCACATGTTCGGTCCAGGCTACCCTTATCATCCTTCTGTCGAACCCTAACTCTGTTGCCTAGATTCTCTTCATCTTTGAGGAGACCGTCCAACATTTGCTGCTGGAAAAGAGGACAGATATCACGTATCAGTTCAGTAAGCTTTTCTTTGCTACCAAAGAAATGTTTCTGTCCCGTAATACTCTGCCTATTTTTTTTTGGAATATGTCTTTAGCCATCCCAGTACGTTTTTGGGTCTCAGCTCATGCACTTTCCGTCCTCTGTCAGAACACTTCCCAGATATCTAAATCGAATTTTTGATTTTAGTGTCCCGACCCTGTAAATCTTATTTTGTGTTGTTTTTTTTTTGCTGATGACCCTTCATTCTGTCTTATTGTGGTTTATGCTTAGTATTTTCTTCTCGCACTTCTTCACTACATTCTGTAGGAGGTTCTGTAGTTTCCTTTCTGTGTCCGCTATCAGCACTGTGTCATCTGCGTATCTTATGTTAAAATTGTGGCCGCCAAAATGAATCCTGGTAGGATTTCCAGTTCTCTCAGAATTGCCTCGGTGTAACTGGTTATAAAACACCTAAACCCTTCAGTACCAAATAAAATCATTTAGAAATCACTTGAAATGGTGTGTTCTAATCAAGACTGTATTTCTGTATGCAAGTATCTTAGAATTGTGTAAGACTAATATAAGCTTAGTACCCTTTTATATGTTATATAAGACCTTACTCTATCTAAATTTGTATTTATTATTACAATAGAGTTAATTTGAACAAATATTGTTGGTCCATGACATTTTGGCAAATGTTGGATGATCAGATATCGCTGTTTCGCATATAATTCTCTTCTCGTTTTCCCTCAGTCACGAAATCAGGTCCCCAAGTTGAAACGTTTTAATTTGAAAGTCCCACAATACAAAGACCAAGAGACATGTGCTATTGAATGCGATTGTTTTATGAACAACACGTGCATTTAAGAAGTGTTCATTATGGGATATGTAGAATGAATAACGTCTGGCCATGGACTTCAAGCGGTTTAGATTATTGTGATTAGGGATCTTCCCCTCGATAGTCGGTTCCATTTTATCAAACATCTTTGGGAATGTTATAAATCCATCACTTCTCCCTCTCCCCAAATTCTGGGTAATATAGAGGAGATTGGATTTTCTAATTGTTTTCCTTCATTTAAATTTGTTTCAAAGACCTCTAAATTCAAGGCCGGTGAGATGTGTGGGTAGCAGCTCCAGCCTGTAAAATCTATTGTTTCGGAAAACAAAATCGGCAACATCTAGCGTGTTGAAGCTGTCGCTTTACACTACCTAATGAACCTACAGAGTTAATATCTTCATTTTCATTTCGTGCTGTTTCCCTGGTTGTTCACCTACGTTGTCTGTGTGGTATTCTCATCATCCTTCTCTTGAAGCATATCTGTGTAGATTAAGTATACTCTTCTTGTTTGAGAAAACTCTCCGGAATTTAACGCCATAGTGATTTTCCAAGTATAGCTTAGATGTGGTACAAGGCCGAAATTAGGGGACACCCAGTGACGATCCAACTCACTACTCAGTCGTAATTCATCTATCGAGACAAGCTTGCTAACCATTACACCACATCGAGGTGACTCATTAATCGGTAGGAGTAATGATTATCCAAGGGTAGCTTAGATGTGGCACAAGGCAGAAATTAAGGGGGCAGCCCGTGAGGATCGAAGTCACTACTCAGTTGTAACTGTTCTAGCGAGCCAAGCTTGATAACAATTACACCGACTCGAGGTGCCCCCGGAATTTAATGCCATAAAGCAAGACTGATATTGCATAGCAGTCCAGCAAGTTCTTTTTTCTAAGGAAAATTTCTTACGTCTTATTGCGTTGTTTAGCATTTGCAATGTATCTTTTATTATTCAACTGTGTATTCGGATTTCAGTGTCATATTTTTATCATCTGTTAAAATGTTTCCTTTGTAATTAAATTTATCTGCTTGCTTCTTTATGATAGCATCAATCGATAACTCACATTTTCAGCTGTTCCTCTTGCTGGCAACCATATATTTTGCCTTCTTGCAACTGATGGTTCGTCCATTCTTCAGTCTTTTCTTCATTACAATTGCCTAGATTTTCTTGAAGATTTATTTCTGTCTGACATCAACGCACATATCCATATCTTATACTAAGATCATATCCACCAATAATCGACCCTGATATGACTTCGAGATCTCTTAGGATTATATCGCTGTAATAATTAAATAAATTCGGTGAGAAGATACTTACTTGTCTTACGCCCCCTTTCCGTACTTGCGTAACCGCATATCTGCATTTATTTATGTATATTGCTATTGTAAGATGTGTATATTTTATTGTTTTTTTATGTGTTAGAGCACTTAGAAGTAAATTTCATCTCATGACAGCAAGTTTCTACTCTTAGATAATGAACAGAAGTACAATCGGGTATCGATTGGATTTAAATCAAAATAAAGATGCTTTATTTTCTGCATATCACCTCAGGCTATCGGCCTCAGATCAATACGATGAAAACACTTCATCGCCTGCCATTTGTGAAAGGTTCACTTTGCCTGATCGCAAACAATGCGAATAAATGTTTACTGCTTTTATCGATCAGCTTCTGTTTCGGCTCGTTTTTAACTGAATCCAAGGGAATAGTGTAGCTTTCAAGTTCCCAAATAGAATCAACTCCTTACCTCAGTTATCCAGTCCACATGCAATCTTAGCTTAATATGCTCCGTAAATATATAATATGTATGGCATCGAACTCACCATTCACAGATACGCCCGTTCTGATAAACATATGTGCGATAAAATTCCTTCTCAAATGTAGATAAAGATGCCAGTTTAAGAATTGGGGGAACTTAGTCAGATATTCTAGGTTATTGTCTATCACAAATTTATCCAAAGTCATACCTGTTCCACATTGTGTGTCTAATGCTTAATTATGTTAATTATTAATCAGTTAATACACATGTATATTACTCGAGCATTTTGACAGCAGATTCCATGCCTCCTTATATTACATATATGGAGGCAAGTTGAAGTAGTGGATAGCGACTCGGTTTTGGAAATCGGAGAGCCGAGTTCGAATTCATTACATTCGCTTAATCATCATCTTCTCCCTCCAGCTATAGGTAAATAACAGGACAGCATGGATTCTATAGCTTTAGATGACAACTGGTCTTGGAGAAGGACAACTCCGTATTCGAAACCTGCAGAGGGTCGTTTAGGGAGCTTGTGGCACCTAGTGCACCAGGTATCTGTATTAGGTTCTTAAAAATGTGGTTGGTTCTGCACAAAGCCTTCAGTACTAATCAAATTATATGTGCTGGTGTCTGGTTATCGGTTCCTAGGAAGTGAACTTCTTGACCCTCATACGTCGAATGCGACGGGAGAGTCCACTATAATATATACATGTTTTCAGTATGTTTTGTTAAGTACGTACGCTTAAGTACTTACGCCTATATCCAACTAGATCACATCAACTTTAAACAGCATTTATAACGTTTGATATCCAGTATTTATAATGTTTGATATCTAATCATTTGATATCTAATCATTACTCTATTAGCATTATATATATATATATATATATATATATATATATATATATAATATATATATATATATATATATATATATATATATATATATATATATATATATATATATATATATATAGTTATATGTATACAGTATATAGTGATTTAATAAACATAGAAATGATGAGTCATTAGACCGATTTTATGTAATATATATGATCATTATAACTTCATATATGATAAGTTGAGTCATAAATAATTTCTGCAGTATTTACATTAGTCGGACTATTGTCCTCATCTTTGTCGCCATATTTGTCACAACGTTTCGGCCGTTGTACGCTACGGACTTCTTCAGGTGGTTGGAATTTCGAACCGAACCCTTTATTTCGATCACTGGGGTAGACTGTTCTAGTTCCACGAGCCATGTTTGATGGATGTCAGTTATCAGTTATCTCCTTGTAATTTTCCCTCTGAAAGTTCTCCACTGCCTGAACCGGGTATTGAACTCACACTCTTTGGGTCTGTCACTGGATCTAACCAACGCCTTTATCCACTGTGCCATGTGTCCTTGAGGACAGACTCTAAATAATTTCTGTTTTGTACGTCAACTTTAATCTTCTGAAAATTACAGGTTATTCAATTATATAACAATAATTATGTGCAATGGTTCGTTGCCACTTATTAGGAAGAGCTTCCTTACTTTTCGGGTAAAAGTCACTAGATTTTAATGCGACTAATACAGGAATCTGGTTACATAAGAGAAACCCCCCACTCCATCAAATCATTGTGCCATCGAGAAAATAAAAAAACAACTTCATGCAAGTTGAAGTGAATATGGAGGAGCAGGCGAACCTATTTCTAAACTTTATTTTATTCCCACCCTATTATTACTCTATATGGCATGACATGAACATCATTTTTTACTATTGACAAGCGATGGCGCTTACCGAGCACACTTTTCTGAAAATGTTGCAGTGGCTGGAAGTGTGAATGTGTATTTAGTATTTTATTGCATTTTAAGTAATCTAAATGAATAATACGTCGACGGTATCATCATAGTTCCCTTGTAGTTCACACACTTCTGTCATCATTGTTGCAGTACTTAGACCCCAACAGCAGATATGGAGTCATCATACTACGATACACGTCTATATTCAGATGATAGTAATGAGGCCAAATCAAGAGAACAGGGGGTTCAACTCGTTCAAACCGCGCAAAGCTTCTCTTGAAACGAAGGACTTGTACGGTGGAACATTGTTTTGTTGAAACAAAACAACATTCGGCAGTTTTCCTGGGAGTATGGTCTTCATAGATTTTCGCATTTGCCTCGCCATTGATGGTGTGGCCCTTTTGAAGATAATCAATAAACACAATGCATTTTACATCCCCAAAAGCTGAGATCATCAACTTCCATGCAGATGAAAAGAACTTTGCTTCATTTGGAGGAAATGAAGTGAGGTTCAACTGTTTAGATTCCTTTTCTTCTCTGGTTCAAAGTAATGAACATATAACTCATGCTAAGTTAGGAAAAGTTAACGGAGATGAGGTGATTCTGCGTCAAACAATGTCAAATTTTCCCGTAACGTGAAAAACCTTTTTATCAGGTGTCAGAATACGTAGCACCCAGTCAGCAACTTTACCATTCCATGTTCATTGTGAAGAATATTCTCTCTCTCACGGAGTAAGCTAATTGCATGTGCTATTTCATATATAGCCAACCGTCATGTGGTGAAAACGACCAATGTTTTCCACGACGGTGATAGTTGTAGGACTTCCAGACCTTGGGTCATATTCAATACTTTCCCTTCCCCTCCTAAATTCAGCTGCCCAGTTTTACACTGTTGATAAAGCTGGAACGCCATCCCCTAATATGACAACCATTTCATCATAACTGTCCCTAGGGGCTAAACCGTTTTTTTTCTACAAGGACCTTATGACGACACAATGTCAATTTCCTTGACGAGACGCTACTCGCTGCTTTTGAAGTTTTCCGTGAACAGATGTCAGTTTACCAGTAATGAAACAATGTAGCCACTAATAAGATTTTAAATTAAAGCATGGAAGATTGCATAGCTATATAATTCCTGGATATTCAGCCTATGGAATTTTCAGCCCATCCTTGTGCATAGTATTAACACACCCACACAAAGATAGTAAATTACAGCCTAAATAGTAAAGAACTAATTAGATAGTGAGAGAAAGAGAAGTGTTTATATACCTACAGTATTGTACTGTCAAAGTTTTAATGATTAGAAACACTAAAATCAAATACACATTTTTTGCAATACTTATTCATTTGCCCGTTGTAAAATAAAATTATATATTATCTATATTCCTGCTCCCAGCACCAGAAATCTTACGTATATTTAAATACAGATTTCCAGCGAGTAGATAAATATCGGCTGAAGAAAACTGTAAAAGAACCTTTTCAGTAATATCTCCTTGAAAATTTCTCTAATTAGATATAGTATTAAATGTAATCGATACTAGGACTTATTTCCATAACGTAGACAAGTAACGGGAAAATGTTATATTATTTGTATATTTTTTGAAGTATGCCTTTCAGTCCTCACTCTACACATACAGATTTGCTTCCTCTCTCTCTCTCTTTCTCCCTCTCTCTCTCCCTCTCTCTCTCTCTATCTCTCTCTCTCTATATATATATATGTATATATATATACATAATTTTTTTCTAAAGATATGAAGATATGTATTACAACAAAAGAAAGCGGACTCTGAATGAACAAAAATACCTCACATCTGAATTACATATGCAGGTATATTTCTGTTGCGAATTATACGTCGTTCTTTTGTTATTATTAAAAGTAATTATTGGATCCCAATTCAGACACAATAGATGACCTGTTTAGCTGGAAATTATCCAGACCTGGAGGCTGGATATTTCTACAAATATACTGCAAAATGCTTCCGTAAAAATATTAAATTCTTGAAACAAAAAAAACAAAAAACATGAATATTACAAATAAGTTTGCAGTTGCAGAGCTAAAACACCTATTTATATGGGTTTAAGTTTGAAAAGTTTCGTTTATAAGAAGACATGGAAAGATATCTTGTGGAGCAGACAAGAATGAATTTGTTACAAACTAGAGATTATCATGTATGCGAACTTTCAAATAGATTTTTTCTTTTCATTCTGAACAGTGAAAAAAATTTAAGAAGCAGCCAGTATGTCCATCTTTGGTTTAATTCATTAAAAAACTGGAGGGGAGATTTGATGAAAGACAGACGTTATTCTGCAAATATATGTTGAAAATAGCGTGCACGGAACATGTTATCAATGGGGAAGTTTTAAGGAAAATGGAAATAAAACAAGAACTCGTATACTAAAACTCAGAAAGCGAACAGTTGTAATTTTTGGGACATTTCATAAGGAAAGCAATTTTGAGACTTACAAGACAGGATAAATGCAAGTGGGATAAAGAAAAACATGCTCCTGTGCTCTTGCTGTATATTTAGAAATTCTCGATAAAAGCCAAAGAAGAATCACTAATATTATATAATATACTGGCGTCTCGACTTCAGTCACTTTCCCACTGCTATAATTTAGCTACTCAGTGTTTTTTTCTATAAATACTTTTATGGTAATTGTTCAAAGGTACTCTTCGCTATGGTACCCAGACTTTATAAATTTACGATCAGTCTCGACTGGCGGCGTGTATCACAAATTTACACTTGAGTTGGCTAGATGTAACCGAAAATTCTACTCTGACAATTTCTTTACTCGCAGTTCTAATTTGTGGAAATCTCGTCCGGTTCCATGCTTTCCAGCTTACTGTTATCTTCAAAAATTTAAATGCAATGTCAATCGCTATCTACTGTCCTTTTGATTACTCTTCTTTTGTTGTCGATCCTTAATATTTATACTCTTTTTCTTTCACACACACCTCGTGTTTAGTGGCTTTACTATTTTGCTTGTGGGGATATAATTACACAGAAACATTGACTCGATTCAGAAAACTGAATAACACGTCATCTTTGTTTCTGTAATATGTATATATTCTCATTACAAATACTATTTTGAAATTATAACAACAATTCAATCATGTATTTGCATGAATCAATTACTTTCAAAGCGACTTTATCGATCTCATAATATTAAGAGTTCAATATCTAAGCTTCTTCCTTCCTGTTATGTATGTATTCTTTTTCTAACTAAAAGCAAATAGCTACTATAGTATATATCTTTTTCTTGCGACTTCCCTCTAATTTAAACGGAATGGTGCATTATTTATCCGGCTGAATGTCTAGACTTACGCACGCGCCAACTAACTCAGAAGCAAAATAATATGATGCTATTTGATTTTAAACAATCCAACTCTGCCTGTTTAATATGGTCAAATTATCCACTCATTCTTCACAAATGTGAAGCCATTCTTCTTAAATTAAGTATTTCTTTTCTTTTTGACTTGGCTTTGCTAATTCTTCTTCAACGAATTGTTAACCTAAATTCAATGAATATTCAACGTAGATACGACTGCTTTAAATTTTACCTTCCAAAATTACTCCTTTCTAAGAAGGAATGAAGTTATTAATCTCTATTAAATCCCCTCTCGTGATTTCTGTCTCGCTACTGCCAATGAAATGAATAAGATTGCTTTTCTTGTTCGAACCTTATATACTAGGCCTATTTTATTGGAACTCATTCAGATGCTGAATAAGATTTAATGGCATTACCATTTATATTATAACTGGATTCATAGATAAAGAAATGACATTCGATTCTTATATTGGTGTATCTTTACTAGACGAAGTTTCATCTGTAAATTCGCATCATATGCATATTATCCATCTAAATAGGAAAAGATTTCGCTAGAAGTATTGATAGTGAGGGATTTATGCCCACTCCCCAAATTAGAGCTTGTTGACCAGATAATTTTACAAAGTTAAGATATATACAAATAACAGTTCCAATTGATATTGTATTTTTAACAGAAGCCTGTGTTGTGTTCTTACAAGTTAAATAAGAAAAGCTTTTCATATATAACCTTGTAAATCATGCATGTGAGAAACACAGAACTGAAATGGATATGAGTAATAAGTATTTTAAATTAATTTCAAATCGTTATGTTTATGTCTCCTTAACAATTCGTGAAGACTTGGCATTTCAGATCTTTCTAAAAGGTTTTTCGCCAGGTTAAGTTGGGTAATAGTACGACATTTTATTTTGTTATTGAATGTAAATATTAGTCATATAGAACACTAATCACAGTGAAGTGTTCAAGATGAGACAGAGATCCAGTTTAAACTCAAGACAAATTGTAGACAACCTGTTCAAAAGACAACAGAGTGAAAAGGTTTCATATACAGGGTGACCCAAAAAACGGGAATTTTTTAAGTGCGTATTGCCAGACAGAAGCAAGTGGCAACACTGCGAGACAGTGACCTTGAGCAAGTGAACATTCGCCGTTTTAGTAACGAGAATGAAATTCACAGTATCCCAGCTGAGATGTTGCAGCAGTCAATGAGGAATCTCAACAGCAGATTTCAAGAATGCATTCGTACAGGAGGACGCCATCTACAGGACGTAACTTTAAAAAAATGAAAATTCCATCACTGTTTCTTAAATGGCATGTTTTAAGGTTTCAATTACTATGAATTAAATATTTTTCTTCCATCACTCTTAGTTTTATTGGATTGTTAAAAAGCTTCCGTTTTTTTGAGTCACCCTATATTTCGATTGCTTTGAATCTACGCTCTTTAGCGCTAGAGGGCGTCGTCAGTGATGTTCTGAATTGGATCATTGGGCAGTTTCGGGTCTTTCAAACATCATACTGACCTCACCAAGTCGACCCCGACACCCTATATTTCGATTTATACTTGAGTAAAAGAAATATCGATAACGTTTTAATTTACATTTGAGTAAAAAAATATCGGTATACGTCGGTTTCTCATAAGAATAAAAAAAATAGCTATATGTTAAGTTTACACCGGAATAAAAAAGGACGAGAGTGCTTCGGTTTATTCTAGAGCAAAAAACAATATTGCCATCATGCAGTAAAAAGTTAGGCATAATTTTGGTTGACATGAGAGTCAAAAAGAAGAATAAATGTTCTTTTTAAACGGCAAGGAAGTAGTACTTCCGGTTTCGGAAAATTTCGCAAATATCTACTCACAATGTAGGCGCTTGGGAGTGTCTTACACGCCTGCAATGTATAAATCAACGTATTCCAAGTTGCATCAAGTTGAAAATTATAAGATATTTCCATCAAGTGTAATGATCTAATGTCCTCATATAGAATGTAATTTCTTGTTTATAGTAAAATTTTAGGTTTTTACCATTTTTGACCATTTTTATTATAATACTGTAGCGTGGTGAATATAAAATAATAAAAATAACAATACACTTAAAACAGAGAATGTGATAATGCATCTGAGTATGCTAATTAGTCTTGTACAAACCTGGTTAATACATTGGTATTGTATAATTAATGCTATCAGTGGGATTCCAATGTTATTAAATATTTCTAGGCTTAATGCTTTCCAGAGGTGGCTTTTAGATTGCTCGTTTAATTCTGGTATTAATGGCATACTTGACAGAATAAGGAAGCAAAAGTGACAAGAAACTGAGCAAAGCAATCACCACCCGTGTAGATGCAGAAATACAATGTCCTGCAATATTCCTTGAAAGTCTTTTACCTGTGCCACTATGATAGACAGTTAGGGCTAAAATGGATATACGTTTTATTATTTCAGATAGAATATTAAATTTCATTTATTATTTTCACAGTTCAAGTCAAAAGATTTTGAGGTAATAAAAGTGCTATTTATTTTTTATTTGGAATGAGTTTAGTATATATATATATATATATATATATATATATATATATATATATATATATATATATATATATATATATATATATAATAAAAAGGCTTAAACACTAATATTCCATGGTCATAATTTATTCCATTGGAATCGTAAGTACGAACCATTTCATCAGACCTACAAATTCAAAAAGAAAACAGAAAAAACAGCTCCGGGAATAAAAAATAAAATTTAGTGAGAGTGTATATATGAGAGTGTGAGACGAATGCTAGAGTAAAAGAAAACTATAGGGAGGGGTAACAGACAAGAGAAGGACAGGAAGGTCTAAAGTTGAAGCGGGGATTAAAATGTAACAGTGATAAGTTTTAAAGAGGGGAGTCAAAGACGGTTTCAGTGAGAGAAATATGAATATTTTTTTAAATGTCTAATACATTAAAGATACACGGGAAAAGAGTATACATATTGTGGTGACATCCACACACACTAGACGATATAATCTTAAAGCTCAAAAGATGAGAGAAGGAGAGGAAAAGTAAAAGAGGTGTGTAGATGTATATATGTGTAGGAGTGGATGTGTATGGAAGTAGGTGTTATGGATGTGTTTATGTGTATATATGTATATGTGTATATTCGGTTTTGGTTACAACCACCCCATCCCTCTCGCCAGAACAGCGTTTAGGAGAGATAGAAAGATATTGTAAAAATTATAAAGTGTTACAGAACACTGGAATTTATGGAGGGCAATATAATCACTAACGCCCTGAAGATACACGGCTTATAGAAGAAAACAAATATTCTCCTCTGGTTAAATATGCTGTCCATTTTAGTTGTTACTTCTGTTGATAATCCCTAGTGGTGTGTTTTCTCTTATTTTTTACAGTTGTTTCTTCGTATTTCTGTAGCGACAGTTCACGAAATTTGAAGAAGTGTGGTTTCCGCTAAGGCCTACAGACTTCACTCACTCGAAGCCATTTTAAATGCATTTATTAAAATAAATGCATATATTTCAAGTTCGTTCCTTTGACAAAGACGTTTAGTTTTGTAGAAGAATTGGTCAATTTTAGGTAAGTTGACTTGTTCAACGAATGCAGACGTTGATCAAAACGAATATGGAAGCGACTCTTCCAGATCTTCGGAAGACTTTATCGACAGGAACCAACATTTCTATCATTTTAGAATTTTAATTAATACTTAGCCTGAATTTAAACAAGCTAAAAGTGGGCATGTGTTTTGAATACAACGTGTACAAATATATATAGGCAAATGTAAAGCAGTTCAACCGGAAGCGACACGATCCTAACACAAACTGGAGAGAGAGATTCCGTTCGCAATGAACCTATTTTATTTCCTTATTAGTGGTTGTCCCTTTAGCAAAATGCTCTCACTTTTCAAAAGTCAAAGGAAATATTCGCCAGGGAAGCAAGCCAGAAGAAGAAAGTTCCATTAAAATGCATCTAAACAGGAGGCTAATTTGCCACCCATCTTCATGAACCCTCGACGAAGCAGCCGAAAGTACATGACTTCTGCGAACTAAAATATATCATATTATGACATCAATTTATATCGATAGATAGATATGAAGAGACTGAGATAAATCGATCGATAGATAGATAGATATGAAAAGACATAGATAAATCGATCGATAGATAGATAGATATGAAAAGACATAGATAGATAGATAGATAGATAGATAGATAGATAGATAGATAGATAGATAGATAGATAGATAGACTGGAATTGATAGATAATAGATAGATATGAAGAGACTGGGATGGATAGATAGATAGACTGGCATGAAAATTTGCATATATAAATATGCATCTATATTATTATATATACATAGCTATGAATGGATTTAGATAGAAACATTGGAACAGATCGAGATAGAAAAAATGAATATATGCATGTAGATAGATATTATTATATATACATATATATGCACGGATATATATATCAGTGCATATATATATATATATATATATATATATATATATATATATATATATATATATATATATATATATATATATATATATATAATATATATCAGTGCATATATATGTATGTGTGTATGTATACTGGCCGACCTTTTTTTTCTGTTTTTTCATGAAATGTATTCATTGTTTTATGTATCTATGCATGTAAATATATTATATTCAGAAGAACGAACACGTAATGTTGATTTTGATTTTTGCTGAGTTTTTCCTGATGACGAATTCTTAGCTTGACATTAGATTGAAACTGGTAAAAAAGGTAAAAGTTAAGTTACAAATTATTTCGTTAAGTGACCTGATTTTCACAAGGTGCTAATTTAAACAAATTTCACCTGCTATCATTATGAAATTGATTTGGGCGTAACCTGGATATATACCTTTACAGTTTAAACCAATTATATGACGTAAAAGGAAATACCTCGTATTGACAATGCCTTACATTCTATATTAGCGAAATATATTAGAATATTCAGAAATTACAATGTGGGAAATCCGGCTGCATACACATTAAAAATATATTAAGTACACAGAAATAGCATGTTGTGAAAGACATGGATACAGCTTCTCACAGGATGTACGTAAGCTGCCTAACGAAATGATCTTCAGACAATTATAAGTTCTGCCAAATTTATTACAGACGATAATAATATCTTAACAATTTAATGAAGAATATATGAGACAAAAAGAAAACCGCATATATTTCCAGATAATATAACAAAAAAAGTTAGAAAAAATGATTCGCTATAAATTGTAAGAAGACACAATGAATGATCATTACCAAGAGAGATATAGCAAGATACGAGATTAAAATTAAACATTGTAAAAAAAATCAGGCATAGAATTTAATTATCTGGAAAATGTAACGAACTATGGAAATCCTGATACAGAAATCCAAATGCATTCTAGTATAACGAAATATGCTTTCCAAAAATATATATATAAAGAACATTTCGTTGTTAACAAAGATATGATTTCTCATAAAATGTCGTATCAGTTCAATATACGTCAATGAAAGCGACATAATTTCAACACAGATGAAGAGATTGGGGCAAGAGTGATGTGATTATATTATATAACATGGAAGGTATATTTTAGCAAATAGGAAGTTTGTTTTAGTGAAAGAAAACGATACTTTAGCACAGGATCAGCATGAGATAGTTGTAATTTGTGAAGGAAATAATGATGAGGATTTAGATAACTGAATTCGAACGGGACATAGTGAATGTTCACAAAGAAACTCTGATTAACACATCTAGCTAGCTTTTCGTAAATGGATAGATTTGTAGACGGGAAATGGTTACACCACGTTCCATTTGTCGTTTATAGCACATCCATTTTCATTGGCTGAAACTGAAGCACACTTTCATTCAGTGTACAGATACGCAAATACGTACCCCATTAATAATAAATTGTCAAAAACTGCATAGAGTTACAAAATATCGGAAGTTTTGGAGAACTATGAACACCCAAGTCCTGAAAGGAAATAACACTTTCTAGAAGACGATTGGTTCACCGTCATATAATTTACTAATATATAATCGTTCTCACTGACAGTGTTGTTTTCTTCATGCGTATAATAGATTCATACGGGACCGGTTAACCTGACAATTGCACTTCCTGTCTAATTTAGGTCTGGTGCTCTCGGAAGTTTGATCTGAAAAAAATAAATATAATCTTCATAGAATAATTTCCTTACTCGTTAATGTTTACCCGTGTTGCACCAATGAAAAACTTCCGTATAAAAGTTAGTTTGTTAATTGCCGCGTGTATATCCGAGTGTTGTCGAAAATAAGACGTCTTTCACCTATTCAGTTACAAGTAATTTTCCTGTCCCTTTAGTACCGAATGACATATATGAAGAATAAAAAACATGAAAGTGGTCAGGAGTTATTTACTGTCGGACGTATCTCCGGTGTCTGGTAATATAGGAGATACTGTAGCAGATTAATCAACTAACAAAAGGAAAAAAAAAATCAAGAATGCACTTAAATATAATTACGCGGGCATATACACACTGATGCACAGATAAAGAAATATAACATGTAAGCAAAAATACTTCTTTATAAATTTATTATTCAGAGTTAATATTTATATTTTTATGTTTATTTCATTAACCTATTCTTCTCTTTCATATAAAAGTTGCCATTGTTCTTTCGCGAGCAAAACATTTTAATGGACACTACAAATAAAAAAAATAAACTTATTACATTGCTGTGCTAGTACATGAACATAGACAAGGATGAGTGTACTGTAATATTTTAGGTTTTATTGTAACAGAAAATGTGTTACTGATAGTGAAATAGAAAAGGGGACACGAAGAGTAAAATACATTATTTTACTACTATGTGTTCCATCCCTTCAAGTCATAGACGTTCATAACTCTCCACAATTTTTTTTTCCCTCTTCAACCTTCTTTTCTTTTTCTGCACCCGCTTCTCCTGTTCTATTATCTATTAGCAGAAACTTAAAGTTTACTTTAGGTTTTATCTCAACATAAAATGTTATCTATCCGCTGTCTACTTAAACAGGCATGTCAGGTAAATCTGGTCCGTTCAGGTTAAGTTTTCCAAGGTCTCTTTTTGAGGATGTTTTCAAGGAATTTCTTTTTCCTGATTCCGAGTAGAATCTTTGTATAGGTGGTCATGATATTTGACTTCTTTATTGCTTACTCGCTCCATCCGTTCAATATTCAGTATCTGTCTGTAGAAACATATTTCTATTGTCTCTAGTTTTTACCTCAACCCTGAGGAGATGGTCCATATTCGATAGATAACATGTAGCAGTTCAGAATTATTTTATTATTTATTCTAACGAAATCTTTGGTTTCCGTAGCTTTTGGAATGTCTCTTTTGCTAGCGCAATGTGTCTTTGGATATCGATGTCGCATTTTCCTCCATCTGTTAAAACATTTCCCAGAAATTTAAACTTCTGCACCTGCGTGATGTTGATATCGCCAATTGTTAACACGTATCTTGGGCTTTTTCTCACGTAGTTTTATTTCTAAATCGCCCACTAGCATAGTGCTAGCTTATATTGTTAGGATTACCGATAATATATATTGGTATGATCTTCAAATCCATTAGGATAACGTCTCTGTCTGGGTTTGAAATAGTCAAGGGAGAAGATATCTATGTATTATCTAAATTCTGATATTAAAATGTATATTGGAAAATGTCTTCCTATATGAATACTATACAAGAAAGGATGTCTACTATATATACTAAGATCAAATCATGTGAGTAATTACTTACAGGCTCACGGCCGTGTCACGTTGAAACACCAGTTACTGAAAGATCACCGAAGTTAAGCAACATCGAGCCTGGTCATTAACTAGAGCGGTAACCTCTTGGGAATCCCAGGTGTTGCAAGCTTACATGTGTGTGTGTTCTAATAGATGATGGCTCGGAATTGTCCATCGGAGAGCCGAGTTCCAATTCCGGTCGTGTTCGTTATATTCACTTACGCGCAAATACTCTTCGGAAAAGGCATGAAGCCACCTCTTCTAACCCTACAACTATGCGTTAATTAGTAAGACTTGTATCACTAAACTAGGAATAAAGTGTCTCTGCCGACACTGTTGTTTGAACACAGATCACCAGAGAGCAAACAGAGGCGATCCCATTTTAAATAAGTAGATCACGTGATGGTAACTGAAATGTATATATAGGAATTAGAGTGGCGTCTCAATGATCATTATACGGATTACGATTCGGATCACTATTCGCTGGTTACTTTTCGATCGATTATCATCGTGCAAGTATTATTAGTACGAGTGATATTCGAAGGCACCTACCACAAGTATTGTTCAATGGAGATGTAAGCGGAACATGAACTAAAAATTAACAGCTACGAAAAGTTGACGAAAATTAACAGTTTTGAAAAGAGACTGTTAATTTTCGGAAAGGAATGAAATATATATATAAAGAACATTTCGTTGTTAACAAAGATATGATTTCTCATAAAATGTCGTATCAGTTCAATATACGTCAATGAAAGCGACATAATTTCAACACAGATGAAGAGATTGGGGCAAGAGTGATGTGATTATATTATATAACATGGAAGGTATATTTCAGCAAATAGGAAGTTTGTTTTAGTGAGAGAAAACGATACTTTAGCACAGGATCAGCATGAGATAGTTGAAATTTGTGAAGGAAATAATGAAGAGGATTTAGATAACTGTACTGTAATATGTTAGGTTTTATTGTAACAGAAAATGTGTTACTGATAGTGAAATAGAAAAGGGGACACGAAGAGAAAAAAACATTATTTTTATGTATATATAGGAATTAGAGTGAGTTAACTATTATTTATTAATATAGGAGGATGCGAGAATTTAAACCTCAGCTAAAATATGGAAAGCAAATATAAGAAAGAGAATAGCATGCTATTTAACGAATAGGACGACAGAATGGGTAGTCATTACCAAGAGGGTTAGGCTTAGATGCGATATGAACATTGAAGACGGTAAAAGAGTAAGCACAGGATTTAACTATCAGGTAAATGGAAATATTGATACAGATATACAAAAGTACATTAGAATCACGGAAGTTAAGTTACCTAAAAAAATAACATTTCCTTGTTAGGTAAGATAAGGGTTCGTCTTTTATCTCATATCTGAATAGAAAGCAAGAGATGCCGAGATAAGAAACAAAAACAATGACAAATGTTTGTGGAGAGCATTGAAAGTGCGGAAGATCTAATACGAACATTTCGGAGTGTTTGAGTGTTAATCTTAATACAGTGCAGAGGATTAGGAAAGAGTTGGATGAGTCGCATGGTGATTACGAAGTTGTTTGGAGCGATCACTAGTGGTGGCGACTTTATGCATCCATTCATAATTCCACCCAGCCTCAGACTCAACACGGAGGAATAAATCGTGCCTTGAGGAGTGAGTGCTACTCTGGGTAAAGGGTGCGGCTGCTAGAAGACCCGGTGTCTGGAAACAGGTATTTGCACCATGCCAAAAAGAAGTAAAACCAAGTCATGTATGTCAGACAATTTATGCAGTTACATCACCCCTTACATCTGGCCACTTAACTTTGCAGACTCCAACCCCCTTTAATCTTATGTGTGGGTTACAGTTGAGCGAGAGACCACCAAAACTCATTGTAAACCCAAAGACGAACAGAAGGAAAGGATTATAGCAGTATTCAACAATTTAAGAAGGAGACCGTCCAGAAGAATTACAGGAGATTCTGAAGTTTTCTGGAGGCCGTTGTTGAAGCCAATGACGATGTGATTGAATACAGTTACTCTTTATTATTTCAAGATAATTTTATTGTAATTTTGGTAAATATATCTGTTAAAATAATATGTCAGTGTTATTTTCATTTTTGCCTCATTTAGACAATTTATCAATTGCATCATGCGCATCGTTATATCTTCAGAATCCGACGCCAATGTACTCAGTAATATATTTTTTCTTTCTCTATTTTCTAACTTAAGAAATTTATATAATAATGATTTAGTATTTTGCCGGTACGCCATCGATGTAAAACTGTTATCTTTGCTTTCAGACTTCGGCCAATATAATCCATTGTGTTACTAGCATTCCCACTGCACTTCTGACGACATATTCATTTGATACACTGAAACGTAACTTTAATATCGAAATCAGCAGCAGCAAAATACTACTACTACTACTAATAATAATAATAATGTTAATCGCCCATGCCAATATTGTGATCTGAACGACATTTCATAATTCATTTCCTGGTAGAGTTGTGTGGTTTTATTAACAAATTCGGTTTCTCCTGTCTCCATTCTATGTTCCGCTAGGATAATCTATATTCACGGACTGGCGGTACTTTCGAGACCAGCATTACGAACATCAGTTGGTATTCTCCCTCAAATGTCGAGATACAATGTTATTTTTTATATTTTTCTCTCTGCTGATGTAATTGCCCTTACATTCTTGATCTCAATCTTTATTTTTAAATCGGTATCACCCGATGAAAAACAGCAAAACTACTAAAGCACAATGGATTACAGGGTGTAGAAGAATTAGGAACAGAAACATTAATAATGAGCGGGAGGAGAAAAAAAGTAATCGGTAGGACAATAGATAGCAATTGACATTGCATTTAAATTTTGGCAGATTAAAGTTGGCTGGAATGCAGGGAGCCGGAAAGATGTTCCACAAGCGAGAAGTGCGAGAAAAAAGATTAGCGTATAACTTACGATTACATCTAGCCGGTTCAATTGGAAATTGATGAGATCTCGACGCTAGTCTAGTATTGCGCTTAAAGTTTTTTAAAATTGGCTTCTATAATGAAGAGCTCATCTGAACAATTACCATGAAAAACAGAGAGATGTAACCTTGCAGCGGTGAAACAATTCGACGTGAATAACTATTATCGATATCTCTGTTATCGTAACATTATTATTTTTATTTTGTGCGGATATCTTAAATTACCGTTAAGGCAACTTTAGCAAGTATTTCTTTTATCTATGAGTTTGTTAGACGTGTTTAATAAACTTCCATTTGTAGGCCGTAACATATGAATAGATCTCCCACCATGTCGTGGATTATTTTTTTCTTCACATATTCTTCTGGGCAAACATGAAGTTGACTACTCCGATATAAAAAATTAGGGAAATATTTGCTAAGAATAATTTTTTTGTCAATTAGCACTTGATTAATTTTTCTTCGGCTATGTGTGTGGTAATAAAATATTAAATTTCTCATTTTAGACAGTGGATTCCTGCTCATAAACTAAATACAGTGACAAATCAATAGACGATTTTTAAATTTTTATCTGTGTGTTTTTTGTTTTATTTTGTTTTGTTTTGTTTTTTCAAATATCAAAGTGGAAATAGTTTACATCGGCGATAATTGCGTACTGGTGAGGTCTTTTTTTTTACCAAATTCATATGTTGAGTATACTGTAAACGGATCAAATAAAAGCAAGGAAGATTAAAGAAAATTGATTTCTAAAGAAAATGGCACGTATGATTAGAATCACAAAGAAGTAACTCAAATTTGGAAGCTGTAGAGAGACATGATATCTTATAGCCTGAAAAGTCACGCCACATTGAACCCGAACAAGAAAAGAACATCTTATCTTCTAGATTATGATTATTTTAAAATTTTTACAGATATATGTTGGAAAATTTCCAAGTTTTCATAAAACAGTAAGAAAATACGTACATTAAACAACATCGTTACACTGTATGGCAAAAAAATATCCCGAGTTTCGAATGATGTCAAGAGGAAATGGGTTAAATAAGAAATCTCTTTCTATGTTACGGTTTATCAACCGTTTATGTGTATTTTAAACCGAAATGTATTTTGGATATATAAGACTGTATGAATAATTCATTATTTTGCGAGTGCATATGACATCAATTTTTTTTAGTAATAACATTGTTTTTTTTTGTTTGTTTTTTCAGGTAAGTCATACACTTTAACGCAGTGGTACCCTAACACTGTGCAGCGGAACATTAGTGTGCCGCGGAATGATTACTAGTGTGCCGCGAAGAGATAATACTTAGAAGCAATTTAATTTCATTTTGTTTAATAAAGACATTCAATTTCTTAATCATGATGACATCGCTCAATTCAAAATGGCCGAATTTCTGGAATCTAAACGTTTCGCACATACCAATTGGTAAGCGTTATTATGGTTTATATTAGTCATGGGACGATTAATCGGAATATCAGGAGTTTTTCAAAGTACCGGGAATCGGCATCGGAGCTGAATAATTCAGATCCGATTTCGATAGCAAAACGATTCCTAAATACACAGGTTGTAAGACAAAAAGTTGGAACACAGAACTGTACTATGTGAGGTTTTACGTATGTGTAAAGTTTAACGCATAGCTAGAGAGAGGAATGAAATCTTTTTCAACTGTATTTGCGCGTAAGTGAATTTACCGAGCATGAGTAGAATTCGAATACGATTTAATTGCAAACAGCTATTCATTACACCACGGAAGGAACGATTAAATATTTTTTTCTAGCTACGATTTGATTACCTGGGAGATTTAGTTGTGATTTATACATAGATTAGGAAGACAATTACAGGTTTTCCATTGTTACTAATTTTAACGCAATGCAGGCTCTCAACAGAATCATTGTATCCAAGCGGATATGATTAATAAACCAATGCTATTTATTCTATAATTTTTTGTGTTAGTATTCATAATAAATTATCATTTATCAGAAATGCAGTGTATTTTAAAAATCACCGGCGAATGTTTAATTGTGTTTCTTAGCTAAGTGAAAAAAAGTAAACATCAGTATTAATTATTTTAAAATGTTCTTCTAACATTGTCCTCAGATGCAACACTAAGTTGATTATAAATGCTTCTGTGCATATTCTGATACTTTCAAAAGAAGAAATAAAAACGGACATTCATGAAATATGATAGAGAGAAATGACGAATGGAAATTAGTGTACGTAAATTGCTCTTTGTAAAAGCTGAATGCTATTTAGAAGCAGCTTGCACACCAAATGAAACTGCATTTGACTGTGAATACAAAGCTTATAAACTTCATATTCACAGTCAAATGCATAGTTTTATCTCTTTTCATTATTCTCTTTTATCTTCCATATAATATGTCTCATTGTTCACACACGAACAAGACACAGAAATGGGCGTTAGAAATTTTTAAAAAAGTCTTATTATGACGCTGTGCTAGAATATGAAAATAGCCATAAATCACCGTACACCAAGGTTTTTAAAAGGACATTTATGAAATAAAGTAGCATCTTAATTAAATTTAATTGGAAGGCATTATCCTGTAAATTTATAGCGCTTAATTTTGTTAGCGGAGAAACACCAATGTTCCTTTTGTATTTGGTTAGCAAGGAGCAAGTCCCCCTCGGACAGCTTCTTACCAAGAATTGCTGTTTTGTGAAACAATCTCCCAGGAGGATACATTCGAGAACACTACAATATCAGCTTCTAAATAGTCTAGGGTTAAGCGCCATCTTCTCTACAGAACTGTACAAACTGTCAACCTCATTGAACATCTTGATTTTATTTTGTTTTTATCGCGGTTGCTTTAAAAATCGGAAAATCTGAAGACACATAGGAATAGAAAAAGTGTCATTCAGAAAATAAGCAAAATGTCTTGAGATATGAAATTATACTTAGAATGAACCACAGTTATGCTGAACTGCCATCTTCTATCTATTCTCCTATAATGGAGTGTTTATTATTTTATTTGCTGTATAATATACTCAGAAGTTTTTTTAAATAATTGAAACATCAGAAATGATGAATGCTGCTTATACAGTGAGCATTACAAGTAAGCAAATAAAGAAAATTCTTAACAAAAAGACAGATCTACAAGTAGAAACAGGTGTAAAATCAATGCCGCTTTATTATGTATCCTATTGATCAGTTTCTACTTTAATGGGTGTCCTACCACCACATTTATACCATACATTATTAAGGCATTCTTCTAGATATATTAAAAAACATTAAGAATGTTTTTATTTAACTCTTTGAGCCCTGACCACCACTTTACCGGTGTTAGAGAAAAATGACGTAACGCCCAGCGGTGAGTAAACACTTGTAACTATTTTTATATCTACCGTGAAGCATTACATACCAATTATTTGCGAATTTTAATTCGGGAGCTCAGGAAAAAGGGTTAAAAATGTTCAAGATCGCAGCGCTCAAAGGCTTAAAGGATCCCAATAACTTGTCTTATGTTGTTTTAGTCAAATTTCTTATTTTATTTTTTTTTTATTTTAAATTTTCTAATACGATGACATCCTTCTTCCATGTTTGCTTTTCTCCTTACGTTAGATAATGTAGGATACAAATGTGACGGTAGGATACACTGATCGCTAGCACACACGCTAAAGCGTGCATAAAAGGGATAATATTGACTAATTGTTTCGTTTTCTACGGCGTATCAACCATTCTTGGGGTTTTAAACCAGAAATATTTTTTTAAATTGCTGAAATGTGTTTTTTTAGTTAATCATTTACTGTTACTAATTAACCCATAGATGAAGGGGAGAATATCTGGATTCATAACTTTCACAATGGTATTTCCTCGTAAAAAAATATAACGAACCCAAATGGAATTGGATCTCGCCTCTCCGATTAACAATTCCAAACCATTATCCATAAACCCACCAAGCTTACAGCTTACAAAATGGTCACCAATCTAGGTACTGACCAGGTTTGATGTTGCTTAACCTGATATACGGGAACCGGTGTTTCAACTTAAGTATTTCCATAAGCCAAGGAAGATAAGAAAAGGGTCTGAAAAATTTAATACTCAGGGTACACATTGAAATAAGGCGAGTCAAGATGTGCACAGTCAGTAACTTGTTAAACTATGAATTGGTTGCAAAAAAGGACAAAGTGTGATAATGAATGTGTAAAATTAGAGAGTACAACATAAGAAAGGAAATTGTGGAGAGCAATGATCGAGCAAATTGTAATTGGACATAACACGTACAATAAGGATAATTTTTTTACATTTTTTCGTCATGGAAAACTGACACGAGTTCCGTATAAATCTCTCATGGTGGCCACGCTAATCGTGATGATCACCACTGCGTTATTGTGCGTGCCATATCAATTTATATTAGATCTTCTTTGTTATTATCTATATTTATTTAAAGACATTTTTGATAAGTCTAACGTTCTTTTTATAGATACAAGTATTTAAGTAAATGCTCTGTTTATAATAAACAGTATTAAATAACATTTACCGGCCTGAATTTTCGTTCTCCGACAGGAATGATTCCTTTCGGAGAACGAAAATTTTCTATGAAAATTTCTCGGACATTCAGGCCGGTAAATGTTATTTAATACTGTTTATTATAAACAGAGCATTTGCTTAAATACTTGTATCTATAAAAAGAACGTTAAACATATTATAAATGTCTTTAAATAAATTGTCGGACTATGTCCAATTCAAAAATATATGACGTCAATTGTTTACATTTGATACGCTAGAGCAGATATGAATAGAAGAGATTCATGGAAGATTTAAGTTTAAAGATAGTAAAATCGAACGTGCTAACCGCTTCTTCGTGGCCGAACGGTTAAGGCCCGTCACGCGAAATGACGGTTCCGTATAGGATACATGTTCGATTACTGTCGGAGAACGAAAATTTTCTATGAAAATTTCTCAGACATTCAGGCCGGTAAATGTTATTTAATACTGTTTATTATAAACAGAAATACTTGTATCTATGAAAAGAATGTTAACCATATCAAAAATGTCTTTAAATAAATTGTCGGACTCTGTCCAATTCAAAAAATATATTATTATCTATAGTAGATTTCTTTTTTTTATCGATCTCCGTCAACCACACTTTAATGTTACTTGTGACATATGTGTATTCGACGAACATTGAGCTTTGGAGACAAAGTGGTCATATTTAGAAATTATTCGATGTTCTTTTCGTTTTCACTTTAATCGTTTCATGCCAAGTATGGCGACCATGTTACTAGAAAGCAGGACATTACATGGAATGCAAGAATAATGAGAAGATTCTAGCGAAGAGAAGTGAGGAAGGGCAACAAAGAAACATGGTTCAATTGGTAGATAGTTGATTTTAGAAGTGAACGAAACCGCTCCAGTTTATGACTCCAAAATGTCATCAATGACATTTGCAGGCGACCAGACGGTTTGTCACGGACTAAGCTACGATCTGTAGACATCTTGACATGTAGCATAAGCACATCTTGTTAGATAATATTTGTACTTCCATTGTACTCGTCATTTTCCATGTGGTGGGGGCTTGTTGCAGCAATGTTACTAAATGCTACCATCGTGCGCAGGTCAGTGGAAGCAGTTTCTCGGTATTTGTCATTGACACTTGGGGTTCTCAGTTGTCCCCTGCGTATCAAAGACTTAAATGCCATTGATACAATCCTAGTCAAATTCTCTGCAGCAAAACACAGCACACTTAACTCACATATTTTGGAATCTCTTGAAAATAACTGCATAGATATTCTTACAAAACGATTTTGACGCCTCGAAATTAAGATCGATCTAATATAGCCACCGTTATTCATTTAAAGAGAAGAGCTGTAAGTTATTAAGTTTCAAATGCGACAGTTTGGGGAAAGGGAAGCTCGAAATACTATAATAGCAACTATTAGCATTTGAAACAAAACTCAGCGAAGAAGGAAATGTTAACGAATTGAGGAATTCTCAATTTTGACTGGTGTAATCTGGCAGTGGCAATCATTTGAGTAAAAATTATTGCAGCACAAAACGCTGTATGTCGCCTACAAGTAGTTCTCCTTGTAGAAGAAACGTTGTAAAAAATGAGTTAAGAGACTTAAGATTTTTAGTAATACGTCCAGTCAGCTTCGAAAGACGGGGCACGGTCGTAACGAAGGAAGGAAAATGACTGCTACCAGGGAGTGCAAGTATTTCTTGGATATTTATATCTATCTTCGAATACATATGCAAATTTTGACTCCCCTTCAATCTGATGATGTCGACTCGAACTCATTACAATACATTTATGGTGAAGACGAAGTAATATAATGAAAGATATTTTCGCCACAAGATTAGAGTTAAATTCCTTCATTCCTCCCATTCCACTGAAATTTGCTATAAGTGCATAAAGTTTCTACACGTTGTCTACATTTTCGCACTTTATAGAAGCGTTATTTCATTTTGACTCATTCATGAATATTTGCTAATCGTTTTTATTTAGAGATAAATGCAGTTTCCTAAAATTTGATAATTTGCTCGTTTACTGACTGTTCTTATCTTTACCGGTATCCTGTTTGCAGCTGTTTCATACTTAATAACGATAGCTTGTTACAAATAACGTCTGCTCACAACAAATATAAAACCCTCTAGAAATATAAATAATTAATGAAGTACTAATGGAGTAAGTTTATATACAAAAAATATATTGATTTAAATGTAGCCTTTTAAATATATTCTTGTCTTATATAAGACATAATTAAATCCAGTATATGCTATATGTTTACTTTAAATGCGTAATTTGGGGTAAATTCGAGCCGATGAGTTCCTATATAATTATACATTATTCTGTTTTTATCCGCATTTAGTATTTATAGTAACGCATTTGCTTGAATCCATCATACTATCTTTCAAATTATTAAATTCTTAGAGAATTAACATAAATTGAGGCAAGGGATAAATGGCTTGCTATACATTTTCTCAGTTGTATATCTCTTGCGAGAAAACAAAAACAAAGATGTTTCTAACGATTAATAATTGGGATCATTTGAAATTATGATATATATATATATATATATATATATATATATATATATATATATATATATATATATATATATATATATATATATATATATATATAGATAGATAGATAGATATATATAGATATACATATATATATAGATATACATATAGATATAGATACATATATGTGCTATCCTTTTTTTTGTTTCTTTTTTCCAGAATTAGATTTACCCTTTTGCAATGTCGTCTTTAATTGATAATACTGGTGTTATTTTTGAGTTCAATTCCTGGTTATGGTGGTGGAGAACTTGGAGAGGGAATTAAACAGGAGATAACTGATAACTGACATCCATTAGACATGGCACGTGGAACTAGAGCAGTCTACCCCATTAAGCGAAATAAAGGGTTCAGTTCGACATTCCAACCACCTGAAGAAGGACGGACGTACAAAGGCCGAAACGTTGTAATAAATATGGCGAAAAAGATGAGGACAATAGTCCGGATAATGTAAATAGTGTACATAATACCTCATCTCAGATATATAGACAAATGTATTTCTGTTGAAAATGTTTGTCATGCCTGAAGTATACACAGTTATCGCCCTTCATGAACCATATGATTCTTCTTATTTCCAGGGGTTTATTCTTTAGCATATCTAGAAGTGTGTTCAAAATAAAGTCCCTGTAAACACGTACAATTTCAGCCCACGCACTAATCTTAAGCTCATGTTGGTGCCTAGACTGTATTGTACCATATGGTTTCCGACACGCCCATAAATGCTGTTTGTATAAATGTTATTCTATCAATTTCCTCATCCAAAAAGACTGAAGAAACAAAAAAAAAGGATCGGCAATTTGTGTAATACACAATCGGCAAACGTTTTCCCGTGGTGAGTGTTCATAAGGTGAAAATCCCTGAACACGTTGCAAATAATTCGGATAGAGGAACTACTCTTGAAGCACCTCCATGCATTACTATGAGGTGTATCACATGCCATGGTCACTTGACGTGTGCTAATAACTAGATCGTCTCTGAGAGCCTCTAGAATGTGACATTCGTGGTCAGGCGCACGACCGTTTCTCTGCATTCCTCGAGCCAACGTTTGTGCATCCACGGATCCTGTCTTAGCAATGCGATGATAAACAGCAGATAAAATTGGATGTCTCGGCTGCCTTCCTTCTGGAAACGCAATCAGATACAGCCGTTCTGTATCGCTTCCACTACTACTCCCACGACCGTAAAAATCATATCTGCCTGCTTACGATATGAATATCCTGCCATTGTTCAACGGAGCGCTTCTAAATTATCATTGCTATACATGCTAAACGTCGAAGACAGACTAGTCACAAATGTACACGAATGACAAATCTAATCTAGTCTACATGTCAAGACAGCGTCATATACCGCAAACTTTCTTTAAAATTAATAACTCAAACGCTCGATTTGAGGATGTTTGTCTATATGTACGTTTGTCATTTTTGTGAGAAGATATCACCACAAATTTTTTAAAGCTTTTTTTATACACCCTGTATATACAGCTTCTGCATTTAAGTTTCTCTTTCGATCAGGTTTGATTAACGTCTCCAGCCATGTGATGTCATTTTAAGAAAACCTCTCTGAAATATTAAAATATTATAAATAATATACAATATGAAATTTTTTGAAAAAAGTGTTACAGCGATGTATAAACACACACACACACACACACACACACACACACACACACACACACACACACACACACACACACACACATACATATATATATATATATATATATATATATATATATATATATATGACTCTGGAAAATGGCAACATCGGCACATAAATATGATTACGCTTTCATGGGTGTACAAGTCTTACCTGGTGAATTTATTGATCTTTTAATTTAAAATTGTCCTCTTTGATCCTAATCTGGGAAAATGAGGAATATTTGCCTATATAACAACGCGTATTTTAAGATCTGCAATTGAAATATATTAAATTAAAAAAAAAACTAAACAAATTAATGACGAACTGCAAATTTCTTACGGTCCCTGATATATGAAGTCAACGTTCTGCCCTTCAATTATGACTGAATTAATCCATTAATCATTACGGTAACTCTGAATCCGTGCATGAAATGAAGGAAGTTGAAAGCTGCAGATCCCATTAGACAAATTATTATGGGAAAATATCCAGAGGAAATTATTGCGGAAGGCGAAACGAAACGTGTAAAATCACGGCAATAGCGTAATGAAATGGGACTTGATGAAAAATAGAATTCTATAAGGTTTCTGAATGTATTCAAAATGTGCTTCGTATCCAATCTATGCCTGAGGATTCAAAAATCTTACTGATTATTAATAAATCTCTTTCCAGATTCATTTCCATGCTGCGAAGTTAAATCATCTACTTTGCTGCGAGGAAGATTTTATTAACGTTTGTATATATTCTTGGCTTAACTTTGGTACATTTCTGTGACTTCTTGCTTTGACATTTAAGATTCCAAATATTGTCTTTGACAGAAACACAAAGAAACGAGGAACTATCTCAGCGATATAACGGGGTTAATTTTCCATTAATTTTAAACGAATCCAATGTATGACTTGCTTATAAAAATTAATCATTATTTCGATTTGTCATCGAAGTAAAGATTTTCTAAACGTAGCTTAGATGTGGCACAAAACCGAAAGTATGGGGCACCTAATGAGGATCGAACTCACTTCACCATTACACAACGCCGAGGTGTCCATTTGTCATCGAAGTATGAAGAAATTGAAATCAATCAAATAATTTTAAATAATTGTTCAACCAGATATGAACATATGTACAAGTTTTCATGAATGTAATCAATATATTTGAACTGCTGACGAATGGACTCCACCAAAGGAAACGCTACGCATGAATAAATACGTCTCCCATAGTCATCAGATATATTGGCATAAACATGGCATGAAGGAAACTGGCCATTTGTTGAGTTTTGCACTGCGACAACGGCACATCATGCTAGTGACGACGACGATGATGATGATGTGTATTAAGTGTCAATCGTCATATATGGTTGGGCGATCATGTCTCTTTCAAATCATGAAGGATTAGGCTGAATATTTTTTTCGCAGTAGATTGATATTTGTTTGTGCGATAGACAGGTTGCCAACCAAAGTTATAATCATAATATAGCGAGA
>OZ038481.1:113862590-113865090 GCA_964036315.1 Acanthosepion esculentum
GCGCGTAGAGGCGGGTTAGGGTTAGAATATATATATATATATATATATATATATATATATATATGTGTGTATGTATATATTTATATATATATATATATATATATATTTTTATATATATATATATATATATATATAGAGAGAGAGAGAGAGAGAGAGAGAGAGGCGGGTTAGGGTAAGAATATATATATATATATATATGTATGTATGTATGTATGTGTGTATATATATATATATCTTTATATATATATATGTGTGTGTGTGTGTGTGTGTGTGTGTGTGTGTGGCTGATTATGCGTGTAGAGGCAAAGAGTTAAATGAAATTTCAAACACGTAAATACAAATTTCAGTATTTTCTATTTACTTATTTTAATTCCTTCAAATTAAAAGAAATGAATTACAAAGATTTTTTGCAAACACCTTCACACAACATTTTTGTGTACTTTATTTACAGTGCAACTGAATGAATTGCGTTAGCATATCAGAAAATATCTACACGAGTGCGGATGTATCTGACAAAGGTTTATATTGTTTTATCTGTGTTTATAAAATTACAACAGTCAGCCGCATAAACCAGGCAGGGGAAGCTGTTGATGCTCGTAAAATCTTAGCCTGTATGTTTTCCTTTTATGTGTCGATATCGCAATACATTTTTGTAATATTATATACTCGAATAAATACACGAAATATGAGTAATTACATGTGAGAATTTCAGTTTCGCTTGTATAGCCAACGAATGAAAAACACCCTGGTAAAAGGTTCACTGAAAGACTATTGAACTAAGATTTGTGGTTTATATAACAAAATATGGGCACAGAAAATTAGATTTATTAATCTCAAGTTTATTGGTTATTAAATAGTTCCCCAATTTTAAATAAACCTATCACGGAGGGAAAATATTGTTGATCATATTTTGAAGTGAGCCTCTAAAATTAGATTCTGAGAAAATTTTATCGTCTGCAATTTCAAAGAATATCGCGTGTTTCATACGACATCGCCGATAGGGTAATATATATGAATACAAAAATTGAAATTATTAAAGCCAGTCAGTGTACAAAACATAATTAATTTCTTCGTCGGCCGATTTTGTAGAAAAAGTAAATGAAATATCAGTGACAGTACTTTAACCTATAGTATATTTCTACAATTCTGAAACGGGGATATATATATATATATATATATATATATATATATATATATATATATATATATATATATATATACACAGAGTGTACGATGCATAAATTTTCATCTAAATTACGAAACAATAAAACAAAACTGACATCTCATTTAACATAAATATTCAACAAATTTACAGAAAAAAATTATTGGAAAAACTAAACATTAAATTTATTCATTAAAGCAGCTTTTGGTTTCACCCATATCCTACAAACAACATGGGAATCTACTATAACTCTTCTATGTGACTTTCTTGTTTAAGTTGGTGAATGCATTAATAATCCTTGCCTTCAATTCATTTTGAGATTACACATAATAATCAATGCGATTTAATTCTGGGAATTTAGGTTACCAGATTTAAGGGGTGATGTGGTCGCAGAAACTTTCTGACTACTATGTACGGGGTACTTCTGAATTTGTGGCCTGATGCAGAGTCCTTTTGCCAGATATAAGGTCTTCTCTTGTCTCAAGGCAGCTCTACCCCATCCAGTTTCTTGATCTAGGCCTCCGCGTTGAATCTGTCTCCCTGTGGGAAGATGAATGGATGGATAACGTCACGATCACTAGCGATTACTCCAAACACCTTCGTAATCACCAAAAGACTCGTCCATCTCTTTCCGAATCCTCTGCACTCTCTTCACATTGACACACAAACGCACTGAAATGTTTGTATTGGAGCTAACGGCGTGAATGCCAAGCAGTAAAGAATGCCGTTTCCAGATTTCTTGAGGTGTGAATTGCCTTATGGCAGTCTTTTTCTCATAGATGGTATCCAAATAACCCAACTGCACTGTGCAGTCGACAAAATCTGAGACAACGCGCATGCACGCAATTTAAAAAGAAAATGGCGTCAATTTACCCATCTCACCATATATATATATATATATATATATATATATATATATATATATATATATATATATATATATATATATATATATATTTGTATATATATTTGTATATATATATATATATATATATATATATATATATATATATATATATATATATATATATATATATAAGGTCCTCTCTCTCTCTCTCTCTCTCTATATATATATATATATATATATATATATATACTAGCAGCATGGCCCGGCGTTGCCCGTGCATGATTCAAAAATCGTAATACTCATGCAGCAATCGCTATAACTTGAGTTAAAATATTTTTGACTTCTTTGCCTTTAAAGGAGTGCCCTTTGCCGTGCTGATGTTGCTACATGCCTTACTTCTTGCACGGTGATTTTGTTTCTAAGCTCTATTCTAAACATTAAATCTGTTACGAAAAAAGAACTAATCAAAATGAACACAAAACGATCAGATT